>CM036774.1:8139463-8491963 GCA_020796225.1 Arion vulgaris
CTCTAATTCCCTGGGGGTTCCATTGGAGAGCCTGTCTCGTGATACTGTCAGGGCGTTTCCTCAGTGTGTGTCCTATCCATCGCCACCTTCTGCTACATATCTCTTCTTCCACCTACCGTTGTCCCGCTCTATCCCACAGTTTACTGTTTGTGGTCCTGTCATACCATAGCAGATGCAGTATCCTACGTAGGCATATATTGATGAATGTCTACAACTATTTTGGTCTCCCCCCCCCCGCCCCCTTAGTTGTTCTCCATGTCTCCGCTCTATATAGAAGGACAACCTTGACATTTGAGTTAAATATCATTATCTTAGTTTTATTCCTGATCATTCTTGAACTCCATATGTTCTTCAGAATGACAAATGCTGATCTTGCCTTTTGTAATTTAATAGACACAATTATCGTTCACTCCTTGGCACTATTTGACAGGAGAACCATGTCTGGCATCTGCTTGTCTTAACTCTGGCATCACCTTCAGGAGGTATATACACCTCTTATCTGTCCCATCTGCTTCACAAACAAACAGAAGTCACAAAAAACACTAGAAAACCGTATTAAAGGAGGTCTGCACTTAAGAATATTTTCAAAGCCAGGTCGTGTCACACAAATAAGCATATTCTTTGACAGATGTCACTCAACTTCATTAAGTAGTATGACCTAGATTTTAGTCCTGGCTATTAAGTACTGTACAGGAACCAGGGAAAGCTGGATTATAATAGCGTATTAAGATAAGTGTGTTGATGTGAGTGACTCGTCACCATCATCTTTTTCAGAGTCGTATTTATGTAACATACTGACAGGCGTTGGAGATTACGAAGCTTCACAGCTTTTACTTATGAGTGTTAATTATTGACAGCTGTTGTACTTCTGGAAAAATTACATAGTAGTCAGAGTCTTTTCATGTAGACAGTAAACAAACTGGTTTGAATCTTTTCATGTCATCATCATCATGTAGCTTGCCCTTTCCGGAACCTGGCTCCCATGACAGCAGTCATGAAAAACTCTCTGTTCTGTGCAAGTTGACCGGCGTCAGCAGCAGTCATTCTCAGATCGTCAATGACATCTTGCAACCATCGTCTTCTTGGCCTGCCTCTTGTTCTTCTTCCTTCTTCTTCTTTGCGATCGCTTTTTGATGATTATACCGTTAGACGCGTTCTTATGATGAGATCGACTGGTGTCTGGAGCTCATCTCTAGTGCCATGTAGTTTTGAATGTAGTGTTGTGTTGTAGAGCCAGCATTCCTTTCTTGGAAGGACATACAGTTTCTTCTTCCAGGCACTATTCCTTCAAAATTATTTTCTCTAGCACTCATACTTTGATTTGTCCGAAATATCTAATTGTCCTTGTTTTTAATGCTTTGTAATAGCCAACTATCTTTAATACCAAGCTGTTGCAGAACAGAAGCATTTGTTCTTTTCTCTGTCCATGATATTCTAAGTACTCTTCTTAGTATTTGCTTCAAAGTATTATGTTCTTTCTATGTCAATGTAGTCTCATATGTTCATTCTAACTGCAGCTCAAGCATTCTGTCAATGTTCATGTTCTATCATGCACAACCAAGTTATGTCTGCCAAGCAGTAAAAACACCCATATTTGCCAGAAAGCTCTTAAGCACTAGATTTTTGTTCTTATAGAGGATGGACAAACTGGATAGAATCTTGTCTTAAGACAGTAAAAAACTGATCAGAATTTTGCTATGTAGAAATTTAATATTAAAAAACTGGTTAGAATTTTGCCATGTAGAAAGTGGAAAACCGGTTGGAATCTTGCAATGTAGAAAGTGGAAAAATTGGTTGGAATCTTGCAATGTATAAAGTGGAAAAACTGGTTGGAATCTGCAATGTTGAAAGTGGAAAAACTGGTTGGAATCTCGAATGTAGAAAGTGGAAACATCGTTGGAATCTAGAATGTAGAAAGTAGAAAAAATGGTTGGAATCCTGCCATGTTCTTGGTTGACAAACTTGTTAGAATTTTGCTACGTAGAACTTTGAAAAACTAGTTGAAATCTTGATACACTATTCAAGTAAAGACACCATACGAACAAATACATAAATACTGATACAAACACTGAAAATATACAAACACTGAAACTATACAAACACTGACAATAAGCTATAAAAACAATTACAATAAACTATACAAACACTGAAACTATACAAACACTGATACAAACACTGATACAATCACTGATACAAACACTGATACAAACACAAACATAGACGAAAATGACCCCCACGTCCTCCCATCACATTGAAATAACAAAATCAATATCTCAGTTCGAATCGATCTCTCCATTAGATATCGCTAGATAAGTGTTTTTGCTCGTTAGTCGATCAGAAATCTGGCATAAGGGCCATAACAGATAAAACACATGTCAGACGAGGATAAGTGCTTGTAGGCCAGAATAGATTTTTCAAACCAATTTTATTTAATATTTTAAGCTTCCTCAGTTTTCCAAACATTTGAGGTTCATTGTTCCTTAGATCAATCGCCATTTTTCGTCTCTGTTCGTATCCTTCTCTTTCCCAATTGTTAGCTCTTAGAGTGTGTTTCTGTTGCTTAAGAGGTTAAGCCGTTGTCTTGCGTTCCGAAGGTAGCCGGTTCGAATCCGGATCATTACGTTCTGTTCACGAGTGTATTTTTTCAGAGACAAATAGGAATGTTGCTGGAGCCCACCTTGTATGGTCGAGACTCGCAAGGAGCAAAGAATAGTAACACTGCGACCTACAAGACATGTCGTAAGAGGCGACTGAGGTAGGGGCCTAGGAAGCTACCTAATAAATAAAAAGCGTCGCAGAAATTGGATGTGCTGACCTACTCATAGACGCATAACTGGCAGAACATACAATCGCTCTTCGGCTCTGATCACATACAAATCACAAAGAGTGGTTTAACAAGTTTAATATGGAGCGTTCGAAGAAGGAGACGTTGCCGGAGTTCTGTGTGCAATACTCTCGCCAGGTGGCGTGCCATTTCTGCGGAGAGGGACCAAGCCATATGGATAAGGCCCGGTGCAATGAAGCCCATCCTTTGGCTTTAGCTCTTAGTATTTCAAGATTCACTTCAATGTTATCTTTCCATCGTCTTCGTTATCTCCTATGTGGTTTCTTCTCCTTCATTGATTTTATTATAGGCTCCGCAAAAAGGGTCGAAATGCGAAGGATTTACTTCATTATACTGGGTTTCTCATATGGCCCCCGCCCTGTAGGCAGAATGGGCACCTGCCGAGATGGCAAAACACAATCCTAACTCCGACAACAGCATAGGATCTCTGAAATGTTAGCACTACAAACAAATACATTTTAAACAAACGTGACGATACAACGTTTCGAACAAGTCTTTATCAAGCAACGAACAACTAGGGTGACAATTAATGAAACACAAATGCCGAATGGACAAAAAACGTATTTTCAGAAAATGCATATTAACTCGGTCTGGATTAGAACCCCCAACCTTCATAATGACAGGCAGACGTCTAATGCAACCAAATGCAACTAATGCAACTAATGCGTCTAATGCAACTAATGCAACCAAACGCCACTGTAAACTGCGTCTTCTACAACAGAACATCAGGAAAGAATGCGATAGTGGGACCACGAAAAAGATAGCTAGATGGCATAGCAGAATCCTGTCAAAAAAACAGCAAAAATAACTATTGCCCAATCCACTAGAACAGCACAAGACAAAAACAGAAAAAAACGATACTGGATAACAACCCGGTAACAGTGTGACGACAAAAGAAGGAGAAATATAACGTATTTTTGATTGTTTCTCATTATCTAGCACCCCCACCCTCATGATGCCATTATCTTGTACTAGAAAGGGGTTGCGTACCTCAATGACCCGGAGAGATATGCCTGCAGGGTTACCCAAGCCGGACAGGTCAAAGGAGAGAGGTCAGACTAAATGTGGCCTCCTGCTCCTCCAGGTTGAAGGTTTGCACGATAGGCTAACTACCCAACCATTTAAAAACTGTAACGTAGCTCATCATCAATCATCAAATAGCTTGTCCTGAGCAGAACTTTGCCACCTCAACAATCCTCCTGAATTTCTCTCTCTCTTAGGCCAGATGTCCTGCCTCTGCAGCCGTCATGTTAAAACCATCAGTTACCATCTGAATCCATCTTCTCCGTTGTCTTCCTCTTTGTAGGTACAGAAACAAAAAACAAATTGTTTAGAACTAACTCGAGTCTCGGAAGGACTAGGGCTCCATGCAGGAGACAGATGATGCGCAGCAGCCAAACCAGCAAGGAAGTTGATGTGATTGCGACCCTTTTTCGGAAACAAGGTGGAATGTCTTTGAGGAAACAAGACTCCAGACGGGAGAAACGCTGCTCCACTCGGGCAAAGAAAACGAAGATGATCCTCGTGAAGCCGGTGTGGCCCTGATCCTGTCCAAAGCGAACAAAAGTCTGATGGAATGGGAACCAGTGTTTGACCGCATTATCCGTGCCAGGTTCAACTCTAGGTTCCAGAAGACCTGGATAAGAACCGAGCAGGAACCCATGATGACCCAGGTCAAGAGGAGAAAGTTGCGATGTGTCGGGCATACACTACGGAAGACACACTAGAGTGTCACCAGACAAGCATTTGAGTGGAACCAGCAAAGAAAACGAAAAAGAGGACACCTAAACAGACCTGGAGACGAAGTCTTCTTGAGGAACTGAAGTGTACTCAACTGTCCTGGGAGACCATAAAGAAAACAGCCAGAGACCGAGAAGAGTAACGAACAACTGTTGAGGCCCTATGCTCCACGAGGAGCGGATAAAAATAAGTCAAGTAAGTCATTATCTAGTTTCGTTTATCGCTCATCTTGTATGAGAGATACTTGACCGCCCCTACTTGTGGTCAGAGGTCACTGCAGATATGTTGACCTGCATCGTGTCATCAATGAACTGAACATATGATCTTTGAACTTAGAGGTCATAGACAAATCTCAACACTGTTATGCTATATTGACCGAGGCCCAAATTGGGGTGTAAAGAATAGAACCACTGTTACCTGCCACGCATATCGTAAGATGCGACTAAGGAGATTGGGCGTGGGGCTAGCTACCCCACACCGTAAAAAAGCACTAGATGGCTACAGAACGGAGAGCGAGCCGAGTAAACGTTGACTGAAACCTGACACATCACCGAATGATAAGCACCAGAGCTCCAAATGGTGCTGAAGATGTGACCATAAACACACCAATGCTAAGGCTGCATGAATCAGATTTCCACATGAATAGAATTTGTGGGGAGATCTCGTACATCGGTCTGGGCTGTGATCGGGAAGAAATATTGACATTCTATATCAATAAGTAAAGTGAAACACATAGGATTGATTGATTGATTTTTTTTTTCAATCCAGAAGCACTTGAGCTGAAAGCTCTTCGGCTCAGTGTCATGGACATCGTAACCCTTCGGCTCGGTGCCACGAACACCGTAAATCTGGGAACCTGTAGCTTTTCTGCCAGTCCGCGAAGTTGAACCAGCACTTACGGAGGACTAGTCACCCGTAGTCCAGCGCGCTACGAACACGCTGGGCACGCTACCATCATCATTGAACTTTGGTGAGTAACCATTTTTTCTCCGATCTCTTTCATACACAAGAAGATCCAAGCGGCAGTGCACGAGCTCCGAAGCACTGGCGAGGAACCACAATGTGATTTTGAAGATGGTGAAAATATTTGTCGGAACTTTATTTTCCTAACGAATTTTGCCCGTGAATCGGCTGTCCGGCTTGCTCGTCTCTATTCTGAACTGTCAATGGTTCTTTTACGTGCTCAAATTTAACATGGGTCCTAAGTTTTATCGTCCTACTCCGATAAGACTGTCAACTCAATCTCCCATTTACTGAGATCCGGGATTTCTTGAAAAATATTCTGATGGCTCACCGAGGGAGCGGGCCTGATACATTTGGCACGAGAGCCGAGCATCTAATCTCTACGCCACAGAGATCTCGTCATACCGTCTGACGCGTTCTTATGATGAAGTCGACTGTTGTCTGGAACTCATCTCTGGTGCCATTGTGGCTGAGTGGTTAAGCCCTTTGCCTTGCGAGTCGAAGGTCGTGGGTTCGAATCCGGACCGCGGCCTTCTGTTCACGAGTGCAGTTTTTTCCAGAGACCCCTAGGATTGTTGCTGGAGCTACGGAGTTCATGTTTTGTGCAATACACTCGGCAGGTGGCGTGTCATTTCTGCGGAGAGGGACCGAGCCATATGGGGTAAAACCCGGTGCAATGACGTCAATCCTTCGGCTTTAAAGCGATGTAGTTTTAAATGTAGTGTTGGGTTGTAGGGCCAGCATTCCTTTCTAGGGAAGACATACACGGGACAATCTTGCGGGACATGTTCTGTGATTTGATCAGCGGTGCCACTGGGACACGGAGGGATGGGGACAACCGTAAGCCTGTGTAGGCATTTTCTGTGTAGGCATTTTCTGTGTATATAGCTAATGTGTTGCTGGAGCTCGCAAGGGAGCAAAGAATAGTAACACTGCGATCTACAAGGCATGCCGTAAGAGGCGACTGGGGTAGGATCCTAGGAAGCTACCTTTAGTAAATAGAAAGCGTCGCATAAGTCGTATGTGCTGACCTACTTCTAGGCGCATAACTGGCAAAACGTACAAACGTTCTTAGGCTCAGATCACATACAAATTACAAAGAGTGATTTAACAAGTGGTCGATATGAAGCATTCGAAGAAGTTCAGTCTGTTATACCCTGTCCTGAGTCGGAAGCTGACAGTCTGTCTTTGTCTGTAGCATACATATCTGACAGCACATTTAATCATTTACATAAATCTAGTAAACATTTAATAGATTGGGATTTCGAATTCTCTAATAAAGGCAGATTATCAGCCACGCCATACAGTTTGTCTTGGATGCTAGTCTAAGTGGGCCACCTCTGTCTTCTCAAGTCTGCATACTGGGGGCAGTTCTGTAGGATATAATTCCCATGATTTCTGCTTTTCCGTTTGTGCCGACCTCTTCCCGAAGTAAGTTTTGGCCCCCCTCGTGATGGTGGGTCTGACATTCTTCCTTCGTGGCTAAATCTCCTAGACAGATTGGCGACCTTAGAATCCGTTATCCCATTCCTCATTGTGAGGGTCATTGCACCATGTTATGCGCCTTACGGCCTGGTGCATCCGTTTTGTGCAAGCATTTGTTTCAGGTTAGCATTCCCCAGCGAACACGTGCATCCGATTTTATCCAAGCCTCCTTAGACGCCTCTAACGAGAGCCAACTATAATCTTTCTGGCCTTGGGCCAGGTACATGGGAATGAAATCAGACTCCAACACACCATGTGACCTCGGATTCAGTATTGAGTTATATAGAGAATTCATTTTAAAATCCAACACAAAGTGTAACTGAAAGTCTATTGTGCATACAAATTAAGTTTAACAATAAGGAATATCAATATAATGAATATTTTCACCAATAAATAACCATAGACTCACAGAATTTAGTAAAATTGCAAAAAGCTTGCAGTGTTCTATCAAACATCTGTAATTTCCAGATCCCTTTTCTTATCTAGGTCAGGGAATACCCGGCCAGTTGTCTAGCCTGTGCTAGAGCCTGGCTGTGCCTCTAACGACATGCGTTGCAGGTAACAGTGATTCGATTCTGTACACCCCAAATTTGAGCCCAGGTAACCACTCGGGCGAGATCACATGCAAATCACAAAGAGTGGTGTAACAAGTGGTCAATATGAAGCATTTGAAGAAGTTCAATCTATTATACCCTGTCCTGAGTTGGAAGCTGAAAGTATGTCTGTGTCAGTCGCACACATATTTAGCCCCCACATTTCATCAACCTTAATGCCATCCACACATTAACAAGATCACCGTCTCTCATACATTAAAAACTGTGACGCAGACCAGCTACAAAAAGCCGTTAGAATCAGGAATAATTAACTTAAGACGATTACAAATCTGCGAGGACGGTCTTCTTAGAATATCATTACTTATGGTACTTATGCCCGGAATCCTAACATCACTACGCTTATCTCTCCTCTCATACATTTATGAGTACGTAATTCCATTTGTAGCCTCCTCTCTGTGCCGTATTCACACTCCCTAAGCCTTTTACAAAAAGTTTGTCCCTTAAGAGTACCGCATGACAAGATAAGACCGGCGGCTCGAGGATTTTCGTGAAATCCTTGTCCCCAGGCCCGTTATCACGGCAGGGTTGAAAATAGACGGTTTATGGAAAAACACATTTTGTTGGATTAAGTAGGAGTATATTTTGTCATCCATATTTTTCATCTTTTTCTTCTTTTTCTTCCTTCGTTACCCTCCCACATTCCCTTTGCTCCCTTGCCCTGGAACTTCCCCTTCCCATATGATCTTCAAAAATGTTCATATCTTTTAATATGAATCCTATTCTTTACCGAACGCTCCATATCGACCACTTGTTAACAGTGGCGGCTCGTAATCATTTCTGTTGGTGGAGCAGACAAATTTTCAGAAAAATCATGGTTACGGTTAGGTTATATTTTAATGTATAAAATAATAAATACTCGTTACACCTTATTTTTGTTGGCCCCGGCCCCACTGGCCCTTAATGACGAGCCGCCACTGCTTGTTAAACTCTTTTTTGTGATCTGTATGTGATCTAAGCTTAAGAGAAATTGTACTTTGTGCCAGTTACGCGCCTACAAGCAATTCGGTTTCTGCGACGTTTTTATTTATTAGGTAGTTTCCTATGAGTCTCCCTCAGTTGACTCTTACGAAATGCCTTGTAGGTTGCAGTGTTACTATTATTGTCTCCCCTTGGGATCTCGGAAAGCACGAGCAATTTATCGTCCTTCTCCTTCTTTTTCTTCTCATTCTTCTTCTTCAAACGCTCCATATCGACCGCTTATTACACCACTCTGTGTGATCTGTATGTGATCTAAGCCTAAGAGCAATTGTACATTGTGCCAGTTATGCGCCTACAAGTAGACCAGCATATTCGATTTCTGCGATGCTTTTTATTTACTAGGGTAGCATTCCTAGGTCCCTACCCAGAGCCAACTATAAACTTATAGGCCTTCGGACTCAGGTAAGAATTATGGGAAATCAGACCCAACTACACCACGTGACCTAGCATTCCAGTATTAGTGTATATAGACGAATTCATTTTAAAATCAACACAAAATGCTAAATCGAAGTTATATTATGCAACAAGTTAAGTTTAACAATAAGGAATATCAATATTATGAATATTTTTCACCAATAAATAACAATAGACTCACAGAATTGAGTAAAATTGCAAAAAGCTTGTAGTGTTCTATCAAACATCTATATTTTCCGGTCCCCTTTTCTGATCTAGGTCAGGGAACCCCGAGTCAGTTGTCTGGCCTAGTTATCTAGAGTTAGCTGTGCCTTACCTTAGTCGACTATTTGGAAAAAAATCCCAATGGCCCCCACGAGGAAACGAACCGTGTGCCGTTTGGACGAGAGGTGAGCACCTAACCTCTACAATACAGGGACTGCCATTACGTAATACTTTTCCGTTTACTATAGAAACTCCCATTACGTAATACTTTTCCGTTTACCCAGAAACTTCCATTATGTACTACTTTTCCGTTTACCACAGAAAGCCACATAGAAAAGTCATATCAATATAGATCATAGTTTCCAAACTTTTTCGGTCCACCGCCCACTTTGCACGACATAAATTTGTAACGTCCCTCCACATTATAACAGTTTGCCAACGCCCCTACATATATATATATATACATGCCCTATTTTTCTTTGACATAGAGAATTGATATATATTTCTGTAATACATGGTCAATTTTCAAATGATTATATGCATTAAATAGAAAATTGATGAAAAAGTGGATCATGTAAGACAGGCATAAGATGAATTTTAATGCAGAATTCAAATTTTAAATGATTATTCAATCGCAAAATCACGAAAATAATTTATTTTAAAATATTTATTATTCATTTCTTCTTCAAGATGCCACCGACCCTTAAGATAATGAGCACCCCCCACATTCTTCTGAACCCTCTATCGCCCCTAAAACGCTTCATCGCCCACTGGGGGCGGTAGCGCCCACTTTGAGAAACGCTGATATAGATGGAGACCGCAGTAAAACTAAGTAGAATGGCGAAACACGTAATAACAAAGTACTGTAGTTTTACAAAAATACAAAAACAATGACAATAGACAGCAACGTTTCCACCAAAAGGCCTTTATCAAGCAAACGATACAACAGCAGTGACGAATTTCCCAGCACACTACATGAAGACTTTGACGAAGATATTACAACGGTAAAAAAAAAATGAATAAAAATGTGACAAAGAACGATTAACGAAATAAATGCAGATAAAATTTGAAGTGGAAAAAGAAGAGAAACAATTAAAAAAATCATATATTTACATGTCCTATATTTACATACCAGCTTACCCCAACATTACAACAACATTACATACCAGCTTACCCAATTTTGAAACACCCAGCTATTCCAGTAGTGACTAAAAGACAGATTATAAATTCAATCTTTATACCAACACTGTGCTACCAGTGCCAAACATGGGCACTGACAAAAGAACAAGAAAGGAAAATTACCACATGCGAAATGAGATGCCTGAGGAAAGCAGTAAATAAAACAAGAAGAGACCATAAAAGAAATGAGGAAATTAGAAGAACAGTCGGAACAACACCTGCTATTAGATTTATTGAAAAACAGAGACTCAAATGGTTTGGCCACTTGGTCAGAATGAACCCGAATACACCAGTTGCAAGAGCGTACAACCTGAAAATGGAATCATCAAGAGGAAGGGGCAGACCAAGAAAAAGATGGGTTGATGGAGTTACAGACATCTTAAAACTCCACAATACCACAGCATATCAAGCGACCGAGCGTGCATTATCTCGGAAACCGATCATCAGTTAAACCTGCTACGCCTAGCGGCAAAAAAACAGAGAAGGACAAAAGAAAGAAGAGTTACATATTTTAATTCACTTATTGACCGTTGTAATATCTTCGTCAAAGTCTATATGTAGTGTGCGGTGAAATTCGTCACTCCTGTTATATCGTTTGCTTGATAAAGGCCGTTTGGTCGAAACGTGTATTGTCATTGTTTTTGTATTTTGTAAAACTACAGTTCTTTGTTATTACGTATTTCGCCATAGAAAAGTATAACGAGTAGATCGCAAGAGGAAGACCCCACAAAAGATGGAGCGACGGCATCATGAACAGCCTTAAGAAAATGAATAACAGCTTACAAAGCGCATTACAAAGTTTTTAAATATCCAGAAAGAACTCAAAATCAAAGAAAGCTGGCTAATGCTACAAATAAGAAAGAGGAAATTGAGATATTCTGGACATATAAAAAAAAACACGCAGGTTTGGAGAAACTATCATGGAAGGAGTCATCCGGCAAAGAGGAGAAGAGGAAGACCACGTAGAAGATGGATTCAGGATGTAACTAATGGTTTGTACAAGACGACTGTAGAGGCGGGACATCTGACCTACGAAAAAATAATTCCGATGGACTGTTGGAGTGAAAAATGTCTGCTCAGGACAGTCTATTTGATGATGATGATAGTGCATTAGAACAAGCCCACGCAAGATCACAGCATTCACCTCCCCTCCTGCCCCACCCCCTTCCCACCTCAACACTTCTATTCCTCCCCCCACCCCAATGCAGAAGCACTTGAGCTTTCAGCTATTCGGTTCGGTGCCATGGACAACGTAACCCTTCGGTTCGGTGCCACGAACACCGTAAATCTGGAGAACCTGTGGCTTTTTCTTCCAGCCCTCGGAATTGAACCCGCACTCACAGAGGGCTTGTCAAACCGTCGTCCAACGTGCTACGAACACGCTGGGCAGGCGAAGTAAATGGTGGAAAAGAAGAAAAATCTTTTCAAAATTTCAAAATCACAACCTACTACTCAGAACTCTACAACCGACATAAGTTTTATCAAAATCTGCCTTTCTTCCATTCCCACACACATTTATACATATGCCGTGAGTGTTTATTTCTATGCCACATATTTTGTTGCGCTACCTTCCCTCGGAAACGCACACCAAGCGTTTTGTTCACGGCTTATCATAATGTTTTTCCAACCGAAGGCGCGGGGGCGCAACCCGCTTTTTTATTCTCTCCACACACTAATCGTTACTTCCCCTGAGTTTTGACAAGATGGCGCCAAATTGCTTAGCGGATTAAACAGGATTCGTATTTCTCTACGAAAGTGGTTCTCAAAGGGTTTGACCAGTGTGCCCGGACATATTCCTAGGTTAGTTAGTTTGTTCCTTTCGTGCCATAGGCGGCACATAGGGCAGAGGTTTTAGATCTCCATGTGACACTGTTCGTTGCTAGCAGTTGGAGATCTTGTATGGTTTTACATCCCAATAGTTTACTTTCTTGTTGCGACTCCTAGGTGCGACTTAGGAAATTCCAGATCAGGGGTCGGTAACGTGGTGCGCAGCGAGCACCAGGCTGCACGCGAAGCAATTTTTAGCAATCTTTAATTGTTATTCTGGTCACTGCTCAAAACGTGTTTAGTTGCTCTTCCGGTCACTGTTAAAGACGTGTTTAGTTGTTCTACGGGTCACTGCCAAAAACGTGTTTAAATGTTCTTCCGGTCACTGTAAAAGACGTGTTTACTTGTCTATTATATCTCTCCTCTTTTTGGGCTAAAGGCGTGTAAACACGTTGCAAACATGCTTCTCATAGACAGAAATTAAATGATGAATAAAAGATGAAGCATTTTCCAGTTAATTTCTATATTTCTATGATTTTTGCATCTTATTTATTAAGTTTTGTGTAAAGTGCGCTTACAATTTGTTTGTAGGTCTTTAAGTGTACCCCGACTTCAAAAACTTTGAGAACCACTGTTCTACGGTTTGTTGGACACCAAGATGGCGTAGATAGTTAGTGTTTAGGTTCGGGTGCGCTTCGTAAACTCCCGACAAAGCACGGCGCTTCCCGCTTCAGTGTGACGTTTGGGTGTTTTCATTCATAGGAAAGGAAGGGTTGAAAAGTTAAACGGGAATTATTAAGGGAAATTGCTTGTACGTACTTAGGCATAGTCGGATTTGTGGGTAGATTACTCCACGACGCGCTTTAGTGAAATATACAGGGTGTTCAAGATTAAAGCAGCCCCATTGACAAATCGAAAGTTGCCAGATAATCTATCGCGTTATGTTTATGTACTATTTAAACCGGTTCTGACTAGCTCGTTTTACGTCACATTTGTTCATCGCCCCTTCCCGCACTACAATTTCATACCGTCACATAACCTTGACCTATACTACGTCATAACTGAACCTTCTCATTTTCATACATATATGCCAGATTGACTCCATTCACAGGCTGCTATTATCTTGAACACCCTGTATAATTCGTTTCATTATCCGCCCCTGACGTTGCAGCGGCTCTGAAGAGGAGCAAAGAATAGTAACACTACAACAGATCATTAAAGAGAAATGTACACGGAAAGGACTGGAAAGTGTTGGACTGTCAGCAAAGAAAAACTCGAATATTTCCTTTGGCCTAACACTTTTTCGGATGCACCTGTCCTACACTAGTAGGGGTTTAACGGAAGCGCAATGTTTTAACCGTTCTTGGCAAAGACTATTTATATATGACAATAAGAATGATCAAAATAGTGGAGAAGAATGTAAGCAAACAAAGAAGAACACATAGTAACACTGCGACCTACAAGAGGACTGATGTAGGACAGAGAGTTGCTACCCTGGTAAATAAAAAGCGTCGTAGAAATGAATCGGACTAGTGGCCTACTTGTAGGAGCATAACCGGCACATCGTACAATGGCTAATAGGCTCAGATCACATACAAATGACACAGAGTGGTCGATATGGAGCATTCGACGAAGACGTAACCATTACCTTCCCTTTATTGACAGCGGGTGGGGTCTGTCTGTACATATATATATATATTATCTAGTGAGCGTCTGTAGCTCAAGCGGTAGTGAGCTCGATCACAGACCCAAGCGCACCTGGTTCAAACCCCACGGTGGGCAAGTTTGAAGCAAATTCGTTTCCATGGGATTTTACAAAAGACAAAATAGACCTCACCGTTCAGAAAGCAATGGCAAACTACTGAACGTATAAGTGGTGCCTAGAAAATCAACGACTCGTTTACTGTGGTTGATAGCTACGTCCTTTGGAATATGTCACGATTTTCATTCATATATATATATTTGGGTTTTATTTTTATTTATTTAAAAAAATTTCCATAGTATTTTCAGACATTAAGTTACTTCATATTTCTAGACCCTAGTGTGCAGGAGGTAGGATAGCCAATTAATGTTCTCACTTGTGGAACGTCGAATGTGGGATTGAACTCACAACTCTCTTGTTTCCGAAGCTATAGACGAACGCTTACACATTAAGCTAACCCGTCCAACTAATATATATATATACTTTTAAAGGTTGACATTAGTTCAGTTTTTGCACACAAAAAATGTATATATTGTCTTGGATGATGATGGCAGATGTATAACAGAAATTAAAAGAGAATAGGAATGGCCAAGGATAATTTCAATAGTATGAGAAAGTTACTGACATCCAAACAAATCACAAACAGGCTAAAAATGAGAATGATCAAATGCTATATATATCCTATATTAATGTATGGCTCGGAAACATGGACAATGAACAAGCAGTTAGAAGACAGAATTGATGCATTTGAGATGTGGATATATAGAAGAATAGGCAGAGTTTCATGGACAGAAAAACAGACAAATAAACAAGTTTTAGGAAAACTAGGCATGAAGAAACAATTATTATGAGAAATAAAATTCAGACAAATAAAGTATTTTGGGCACATAAAAAGACATGACACCATGATAAAATATTTACTAGAGGGGAAAGTTGAGGGGAAGAGCAAGAGGAAGACCGAGAGATAAGTGGGAGAGAAACTTTAAGAAATGGACAGGTTACAGTCTGGCAGTGTGCAACACCAAGGCGAAAGACGGAGGATGCTGGAGATTCATTGCAGCCAACCTTCGATGTGGAGACGGCACCTGATGATGATGATGATTGTCTTGGAACATGGACCATTGACAAAGCGGCGAGAAGATCATTAATGCATTTGAATGCAAATGCTACAGAAGAGTACTTGGAATATCATGGACAGAGACAAGAATAAATGCTTCTGTTTTGCAAAAGCTTGATATTAAAGTGAATTGGCTATTAAAGAGAAATAAAATCAAGGAAAATTAAATATTTCTGACATCAAACAAAATGAGCGCATAGAGAAGATAGGTTTGGAGGGAATGGTGCATGGAAGAAGAATGAGAGGAAGACCTAGAAGATGATGAGTACAAGATGTCATTGACGATCTGAAAAAGATTGCTTCTGACGCCGCACAGAACAGAGAGAATGACTGCTTCTGACGCCGTACAACTTGCACAGAACAGAGAGTTTTTCAGGATTGGTGTCATGGGAGCCAAGTTCCGGAAGTGCCAAGCTACTTGCTGATGATTTCCCCATGTGGAAGATGGAATTGGTTCTCCACTCTTGCCGTTAAGCGTAGGGATAGGAGCTTTAACCCTTTCGCTGCTACATACTTTCTGAAGGCTGAGCTACAAATAGCTACTCTTTGTTTCTTGGCCACAAACGTGAATATACGCTTATAGCAGTGACAGTAGCAATGTGTAACGTGTTAACATGTCTTTAGCCCACAAAGGAAAGATAATAACAGACGTGTTAATGCGTCTTTAGAAGTGAATGGGGAAAACGTATATATACGTTCTTAGCAGCTAAAGGGTTAATATATGTTCCAGGGCCAGATGTTTATCCAATTTTTCTTGGTCTTCCCTTTGCTCTAGTACCTGATCTCTTTCTATTGAATGCTGTTATTGGTATTTGGTTGTATTCGATTCTCATTAAATGTCCAACCTCTAAAGTTGGAGAAAGCCCGCCTGTATGGCAAGGAAACCAATAAAACGGTAAGAGGTTAGGCTGTCACGCAAAAATCAGTCAGAAGCACAACACCAGGCGTCATGGCTACACCTGAATTTATAGCGGGCGAACGCAGAAGAAGAATAAGAATGAAATGTCCAAACTACTGAATTTGTTGTCTTTCAATGTATTCTGTGAATGTAGTCATAAAATGTGTATAGCATCATTTATCTCGCCCTTATGTCTCCTCGGTAGTATAGTGGTAAGTATCCCCGCCTGTCACGCGGAAGACCGGGGTTCGATTCCCCGCCGGGGAGGATATTTTTGCCGGCCTGCCCAGCGTGTTCGTAGCGCGTTGGACTACGGGTGACTAGCCCTCTGTGAGTGTGGGTTCAATTCCGTGGGCTGGCAGAAAAGCCACAGGTTCTCCAGAATCACGGTGTTCGTGGCACCGAGCCGAAGGGTTGAAAAGCTCGTGCTTCTGGATTTAAAAAAAAAAATATCCCGCCCTTTGTAAAACGTCGCTTTTATCAAGCCTGTCTGAAACACTCTCGATCTTTTATCAGTTCCCCTGCCTCCTCCATCGATACATATTTACACACAGACGTAAAATTTGCACACAGAAAACAGACAAGAGAACACACACAGCCCGGATTATGAAGTGCTAATAAAAAAAAATTGAAATACCGGACATTTGTTCCAGTCCATGTATAATATCACAGCAGAGGACAAATGATTATTTGACCAATCAGAAGCCCCGATGGCTCTTAGGAATCCATCATGGTGATTGGAGGGTTGTTCATGTGACAGCTCGTCCCCAAGAAGTGCCCGGCAAGAATAAAAGGGGGAGCGAATAGTAATAAGAGGTGGAGTGTTAGAAGAAAGGAAAGAGGAAAGACAGAAAGGAGGGAGACATACCGTGAGATATAACAAGAGGCAAAATAACGGGAATAAGAAAGAAGACGAGAGAGGAACGTTTCGTGAGGGCATGTATGCAAACCAGCTTGGGAAAGAAATAACAGTATCTCTGTGGCAAAGTGGTTAAGCCCTTTGTCTTGTGAGTCGAAGGTCGTGGGTTCGAATCCGGACCTCGCCGTTCTGTTCATGAATGCATTTTTTTTCCAGAGACTCCTACTAGGATTGTTGCTGGAGCTACGGAGTTCGTGCTTTGTGCAATACTCTCGGCAGGTGGTGTGCCATTTCTGTGGAGAAGGACCGAGCCATATGGGGTAACTCAAGGTGCAAGGAAGTCAATCTTTCGGCTTTTTTTTTTTTTTTTCCGATGATGAAGCACTTGAGCCTTTCAGCTCTTCGGTTCGGTACCACGAACACCGTAAATCTGGGGAATCTGTGGCTTTTTCTGCCATCCCGCGGAATTGAACCCGCACATACAGAGGGATGATAGTCACCCGTAGTCCAACGCGCCACGAACACGCTGGGCAAACAGGCGAAATCTTCCGGCTTAATAACCCTGTTATAACAGATCACAGAGCGGTAGAAAACAGAAGTAAATAGAGAAGGAAAACAGAGTGAGAGAAAGTGGTTTTTATGGCCTAGAGGTCAGGTGGACGTTTCTCGTGACAAAGGTACCAGGTTCGAAACCTCGTAGAGACATCTGGAAATTTTTTTCATCTCAGTGTATGTGAGATTGAGTTCCTCATTTTAAAAAAATGACAGGCGTTGATATACGTAACGTTGCCCGTCTGCCCAGCGTGTTCGTAGCGCGTTGGGCTGCGGGTGACTATCCCTCTGTGTGTGTGGGTTCAATTCCGCGGGATGGCAGAAAAAGCCACAGATTCCCCAGATTTACGGTGTTCGTGGCACCGAACCAAAGGGTTACGATGTCCATGGCACCGAGTCGAAGAGCTGAAGAGCTCAAGTGCTTCTGGATCGGAAAAAAAAAAATATATACTTAACGTACCTGCTATATGAATATGGCTTGTTAGTTCGAGGGTAAGCAGTGCAGATACTTGCCTCCGTAACATCTTCCAGACGACTCCAGCATCGTCCTAGACTTATCATACAAGCTCTTCTAATCTCTCAACACGCTCATGTGTTGCCGTGGCTCGCAAGGGGAGCAAAGAATAGCAGCACGGCGCCCTACAGGGCATGTCGTAATAGACGACTGAGATAGTTCCTAGGGAGGCTACCCTAGTAAATGAAATGCGCCGCAGAAATCAGATGTGCTGGCCTACTTGTAGGGGCATAACTTTCACAACGCACAATAGCTCTTATGCTCAGATCACATACAAAATCACAGAGAGTGCACTATTAGCGCGTTGGACTACGGGTGACTAGCCCTCTGTGAGTGCGGGCTCAAATCTGCGAGCTGGCAGAAAATGCCACAGGTTTTCCCAGATTTACGGTGTTCGTGGCACAGAACCGAAGGGTTACGATGTCCATGGCACCGAGCCGAAAATCTGAAAGCTCAAGTGCTTCTGGATCGAGGGGGAAAAAAATTGGTCGATATGGAGCGCTCGAAGAAGAAGAAGAAGAAGCAGGGAAACACTGATGATACTTGCTTCCTCAACATCTTCCAGACCACTACAACATCCTCCTTGTTTCCTCCATGCTCTTCTAATCTCTCAACATACATTTATAAGTACGAACAAGCAGTGTGAGGGTGGGATCGTAAGTATGAGAGCGCGCATGATATGAGTTTGAGTGTAAGGGTAACAGCAAAGCAGGTGAAACAGAAGGCTTGATAAACTGAACTGTTTTATCTGACACATGCCAGGGACCCCCTCTCCCAACCCACCTTCTTCAGCCTCCCCGCCCCTTCCTAACACATGGCCTGAACGTGCAGGTGCATGTTTGCGTGAGCAGGGGCATACGGGAGGACATGTCAGGGAAAACGTGCTTTGTGTCATGCATTTTCAGATTGTGTCAAAGAGGAAATGGCGTGTGTGTGTGTGTGTGGGGGTGATGTGGGGAGGGGCATATTTTAATGCGGTAGAAACTTAAAATAGTTACCTGTGAGTACAGTCGTTGTTACCTGATGAAGAGTGACAGCTTATGTGAGTACCGAGCGATGGATACACGAGTAATTAGAGTAAGGCAGATACTAACTGAATGAGGGGAACGCGAGGGTTTAGTGTAGAAACACCAATACCGAGTGTTGATAATACCAGGACTGTGTGCAGGAACACCAGATTTGAGGTAGGAACACGGGGATTGGAGTGTTGGTAATACCAGGACTGTGTGCAGGGAGTACAAGAACTGAGTGTTAAAAAACGAGGACTGTGTGTTGGTATACCTAGACGGAGTTAAGGTTGAACGAAGGCTGATTGTAGGGAGCACGGGAGTTGTGTGATAGTAATGACTCTTCTTCTTTGCGTTCGTTCTTTACGACCAATTTTAATCACTCTTTGTGATATGATTTGATCTTTGCCAAGAACGTGTATACGTTGCACATTGGTTGGTAGACCCCTAAACGCATAGAGTTCTACACGTTTAGGACATGTGCATCCGATTTCAGCCAAACCTCCTAAGTCGCCTCTTACGACATGCGTGGCAGGTACCAGTGGTTCTATTCTTCACACCCCAATTTTGGGCCCCGGTAACCACTCGGGCGTTAGTAATGACTGATTGATTGATTGATTGATTGGTAATGTAGGATCATCCTCATTGTACTTCGATGAGTAACCATGTGTGCTCCGATCTCTTTCTTACACAGGAAGATCTCAACTGCAATGCCCGAACGTGGTAGCACAGGTGAGGGTTCCTGATGTAATATTGAAGCTGTTTTTGCAGAAATTTTAATCTTTAATCTTTACTTATGTATTGTGTCCGGTCAGAGTCTTTCCAGCCTGCTCTATTCGAATTTGAACTGTCAATGATTCTTATATGTGCTCAAATTGAATCATCCATCATTGTTATCGTCTGTCTACGATAGGACTAGGAACTTGACTTCATCTACACTGAAATCAACTACCTGTGAAAAAATATTATAATCGCTTCACGAGCGAGAGAACCAAGCATCTTTGGTTGAATTACTTTAGAAATACAATTCTCAATAGTAGAATTACTTTAGAAATACAATTCTCAATAGTAGAATTACTTTAGAAATACAATTCTCAATAGTAGAATTACTTTAGAAATACAATTCTCAATAGTAGAATTACTTTAGAAATACAATTCTCAATAGTAGAATTACTTTAGAAATACAATTCTCAATAGTAGAATTACTTTAGAAATACAATTCTCAATAGTAGAATTACTTTAGAAATACAATTCTCAATAGTAGAATTACTTTAGAAATACAATTCTCAATAGTAGAATTACTTTAGAAATACAATTCTCAATAGTAGAATTACTTTAGAAATACAATTCTCAATAGTAGAATTACTTTAGAAATACAATTCTCAATAGTAGAATTACTTTAGAAATACAATTCTCAATAGTAGAATTACTTTAGAAATACAATTCTCAATAGTAGAATTACTTTAGAAATACAATTCTCAATAGTAGAATTACTTTAGGAATACAATTCTCAATAGTAGAATTACTTTAGGAATACAATTCTCAATAGTAGAATTACTTAGGAATACATTCTCAATAGTAGAATTACTTTAGAAATACAATTCTCAATAGTAGAATTACTTTAGGAATACAATTCTCAATAGTAGAATTACTTTAGGAATACAATTCTCAATAGTAGAATTACTTTAGAAATACAATTCTCAATAGTAGAATTACTTTAGAAATACAATTCTCAATAGTAGAATTACTTTAGGAATACAATTCTCAATAGTAGAATTACTTTAGAAATACAATTCTCAATAGTAGAATTACTTTAGAAATACAATTCTCAATAGTAGAATTACTTTAGAAATACAATTCTCAATAGTAGAATTACTTTAGAAATACAATTCTCAATAGTAGAATTACTTTAGAAATACAATTCTCAATAGTAGAATTACTTTAGAAATACAATTCTCAATAGTAGAATTACTTTAGAAATACAATTCTCAATAGTAGAATTACTTTAGAAATACAATTCTCAATAGTAGAATTACTTTAGAAATACAATTCTCAATAGTAGAATTACTTTAGAAATACAATTCTCAATAGTAGAATTACTTTAGAAATACAATTCTCAATAGTAGAATTACTTTAGAAATACAATTCTCAATAGTAGAATTACTTTAGAAATACAATTCTCAATAGTAGAATTACTTTAGAAATACAATTCTCAATAGTAGAATTACTTTAGAAATACAATTCTCAATAGTAGAATTACTTTAGAAATACACTCAATAGTAGAATTCTAGAAATACAATCAATAGTAGAATTACTTTAGAATACAATCTCAATAGTAGAATTACTTTAGAAATACAATTCTCAATAGTAGAATTATTTAGAAATAATTCTCAATAGTAGAATTACTTTAGAAATACAATTCTCAATAGTAGATTACTTTAATACATTCTAGTAATTTTTAGAAATACAATTTGGCTTTAATAGTAGAATTTCTTCTATTCTTGTTCAAACTTTTACTTTCTTGATAGAAGTGTTGGGGATGAAACGTAGTGATCTTGTGTGTGCTTTTTTTAAGGCACTTTGTAAATAGTAGAATTACTTTACTTAAATTCTCATCTTCGCCGACGCAGGCAGTGAGTACCTCATTCTGTTAACTGAGCGCACAGTCTAGTACCACCCTGTCTGCAGACAACACCAGGGGAAATAAATCGTCATGACAACCAGACCCCAGTGGCTGCCAGCATGTCAACTGTTAGAAACCGGCAGATGAGATAGTGTCTCGTGAGAGAGATATGGGCATCTAGTGTTTAGATAGTTCCTGGTGTTGTGGGCTGGAGCCAGGTATGTCTGCAGCGGTACATATTTCATGGTTTGTTACCTCAGATAAGGGCTTTCTCACCTGGCGGGTTGATATCTACCTACCTACCTACCTACCATAGTTCGTTCCAAAATTCGTGATCATCTTTACCGACCGATATAAAATCATCCACTTGACAGAAATTCTTGATTTTTGCATTTTTATATAGGTAACAGTGACGACGTTCCAAAAGTATTTTTGCCCACCCAAAACTTTAGTTATGTAAGATTTGAATTATATGTTATTACTAATTTAACAGCGATGTTTATTTAGTATGATTTTAGAATGTTAACGGTACGAAAGTGAAGTATTGACGTCAAGATGCCAATGTGCGCTTCACGTGCAATTCAGCAGTAGTTAAAATCGGGAATTCCGTGAAATTAATCATTTCACACTGTATGTGAAAGATTGTCATTGGCGTGTCACAAACTATTTATTTGCATTACTTGAAGTGGAAGGTATTATTTTATTATCAGTATTAGAAATGAGTTTGAAGTGTAAATTCACTACCATGCAGAAGGTGACTGCACAACTGTATAGCTACTTCTGCAGAGAAGCCAGACGTGGTGGTTTATATCACAACTTACAAGACCCGAAGAGGAGAACACAACATGCTCTTGGTATAAGTAGAATGTCATTTTGCCGTTGGATAAAACAGGACTGTAGTGATGAACGTAAAGAACACAGAAAAGGCCGGAAACGGAAAACTGACGATTTCGATAAAGATGTTATTGTGAGAGAGATTCATAAAATGTTTAAGGCCAATGATGTGGTTACACTACGTAAATTGAAATCACGTCTGCGTTTTCAATGTGATATTGATATATCTAAATCCGCCTTATGGAGAGTTGTTAGGTGCAGCGGTTTCACTTTTCGGAAATCTAGTACAGGTCGGAATATAGTTTGTGAGAAAACGCATCTGATAGCTGCATGATGCAAATATCTGCGGGAGATACGGAAGCGTAGGACGGAAGGTTACGATATTGTATATCTGGATGAATCGTGGGTAAATGCTTACCATACGTTTGATAAAGAATGGCAATCACTAGACGAACTAAGAAAAGGGAAATTCCAAGCAGCAAGGGGCAACGCATTGTGATAGATCATGCAGGCAGCAAAGCAGCAAAGCAAATGGTCTTGTCAGTGGCGCAGAACTTCTTTTTCAAGCATTGTCTACAAATGGCAGGGACTACCACACCGAAATGAACGGACTTATTTTCAGGGATTGGTTAGCGAACACACTTCTGCCTGCTCTGGATAGGTCGTCGTGTATTGTAATGGACAATGTCTCCTATCATAATGTAGTGGCGCATGCAGACAAAATTCCTACCTCATCAAGCACAAAACAAGACATCATGACGTGGCATGCAAAAGAAAATATATCGTTTTGTTGCAACAATTTCAAAACTGAGTTGTTGCAACTGGTGAGACAGACTAAGAAGTCAAAGATTTTTATAATCGATAAAGTCATTGCTGAGCACGGCCACACTTCTCTTCGATTACCACTTTACCATTCACATCTCAATCCCATTGAACTTTTGTGGGATGCAGTCAAAGGTCAAGTTGCAGCAATAAACAAGACTTTCAAACTTCGTGATGTAAAAGTCCTAACACGTGATGCCCTCGCAAAAATAGATATAGAATACTGGAACAAATGTGAAGAGCATGTGCTCCGAGAAGAAGAGGCATATTGGCAACGAGATGGTTTGCATTTTCTCCAGCCTGCAGCAGTAGTCAATCTCTTCGACTCTTCAGACTCCGAATCTAATAGCTAACATCCCATTTGCTTTCACTTTCACCAATTGCCTCACAATACCAGGGACTGGCAACAACTACGTCAATTTGATGGCCAAAGATAATATCAACATTAAAAACACTCATGAAGAAAAAGCTAACTATGTCACATTGCTTTTTATAATATGTAATAGGGTTACGCGTTTGCAAACATTCGCCACCATTTTGTGTATTACTGTGAATTCTAAACTTTGATTATCATTTTGTTGTGCTTATGCAAAATTATATAACAAAAACGTTTTTGCATCAACTAAGCTACCTACCAATTTGTTAAACATGGATTCGTAACGTCGTGAGGTATATAAGACTGCATGTAAAAATTACTTGTATCCATCAGATAGATTTCGTACAAATTAAACCTCAGTGTGATCACGAATTTCGGAACGAACTATACCTACCTACCTACCTACCTACCTACCTACCTACATACCTACCTACTCACCTACCTACATACCTACTTACCCATATACCCAACCACCTACCTACCCACCTATCTACCCTGCCACCTACCTACCCAACTAACTATACACCTACCTACATACCCACTAACCTACACACCTCCTTACCTAACCAATTACGTACCCACTTACCTAACTACCCACCTACCTAACCACCTACCTACCCACCTAGCTAACCACCTACCTAACCACATACCTAACCACCTAACTAACTACCTACCCACCTACCTAACTTTCTACCTGCCTACCCATCTACCTAACCACCTACCTAATCCCATACCTAAACACCTACCAACGCACCTACACAACCACTTACCTACCCACCTACCAATCCACCTACCCACCCACCTACCCACCCACACACACCTACCTAACCATCTACATACCTACCTACCTACCTACCTACCCACCTACCTACTCACCTACCTACCTAATTAGATACCTACATAACTACCTACATACTGACCTACTTACCTAACTGCATTACCTGTCTAACTAACTAACTTACTACCGACCTACCTATCTATCTATCTACTTACCTACCGACCTACCTACCTGAATGAAAATCGTGGCATATCCTTTACAGGACTTAGCCATCAACCACAGTAAACGAGTCATTGATTTTCTAGGCATAACATATTTATATATATTATATATATATATATATATGTATATATATGTATGTGTGCATGCGTGTGTGCATGTGTGTGTGTGTGCGTGTGCGTGTGTGCGTGCGAGAATTAAAAGAATTTTATGAAAAGAAAATACACACCCACAAAAACACCAGATACGGAAATAAGGTTTGACACGTGACACAAAGCTCACAATTTATTTGCTCACCAGGCAGACATGCAACCTCTGAGATAAGATGCCCGTGATGCCTGAGGTGTGGGACTCAAGGTTGCGTGTAGTTTATGTCCACCATAAGTTTGTTGTGGCTGTCTAGCTTTTACCACTCCAGAAAAATAAATCTTGTATTGACATCTGTAAACATTTGAAGTATATATATATATATATATATATATATATATATATATATATATATATATATATATATATATATATATATATATATATATATATATATATATATATATATATATATATATGTTGAGGGTGGAGGATTTAGGTGCTAGCATTTTGCTCTAAGTTCCTCAGTTCGTTCCAAATGTGTAAGTTTTCTTCTTCTGTTCCTAACGCTACATATCGATCACTTGTTAACCACTCTGTGTGCCTGCCTGCCCAGCGTGTTCGTAGCGCGTTGGACTGCGGTGACAAGCCCTCTGTGAGTGTGGGTTCAATTCCGCGGGCTGGCAGAAAAAAAACACAGATTCCCCAGATTTACGGTTTTCGTGGCACCAAACCGAAGGGTTACGATGTTCATAGCACCGAGTCGAAAATCTGAAAGTTCAAGTGCTTCTGGATCGGGAAAAAAAAACCACTCTGTGTGAGTTGTATGTGATCTTAGCCTAAGAGCCATTGTACGTTGTGTCAGTTATGCGCCTACAAATAGGCCAGCATATCCGATTTCTGCGTTTTACTTACTTGTGTAGCTTCCCTATGTCCTTGCATTTGTCGCCTATTACGACATGCCATGTAGGTACTATTCTTTACTCTATACAAACACACATCCAATTCCATTCTATTTATAGCATTTTAAAAAGTACAAGAACATTGCTAAAATAGTTATCTCCCATTTCTGAAAGGGGCGGTAATAAATCTTTCCAATCTCTTGCTCACGCCCAAATAATGGTCGCTCTAATTGGGACAATACATCCATTCATTGATAATTTCTCTTCCGATTGTTTCCGGGGTCCAAAAGGTGAGCAATAAATAGTAACAATATAACCAACCTTGTATTTAGATAAAGGTTAATTAGAAGGCGTAATCGAGGGGCTGACCACGACCAACTCTAGCACGAATCCAACAAGCTCAAGTGGCAATTCCCGGAAATCAAACTTCTACCGTCACGTTAACCTTTTATTTTGTTTTTGTTACAATAAACGAATTCATAAAAAAACAACGCAACTGAACACGGGAATACAAAGTTATATTATATCCGAAATATATGGCCTTTTCCGTCTTTACAGACGGTCAATTGGCAAGTGTTTAACTGTAACAACTTTTGAGTTTTCTCTCTTGACGTTCAGCTCATACATACGTCTCTTCTCAAAAGACTCTGCGCCCTTTTGTAATTTGGCTTTCCACACAACTCTGTCATCAGCTAGTTTTTCCCATATGCTGGGACCTATAGAAAAGTTTTTCATTGAGGCCTTGCAGACATCTTTATATCTGAGCAGTGGTCTGCCCTGGTGCCTCTTCCTCCGAAAGTTCACAGAACAACATTTGTTTTGGTATGCGATAAGTTTCCATTCTTCTCACATGCCCAACCATCTTAGTCGTCTACTGTTGAGCATGCCCATGATGGAAGGCAGGTTTGCACGTTGCAGTACTTCAGAGTTGGTTATCTTGTCGTACCACCTGATGTTCATAATCTTGCGGAGACATCGAAGGTGAAAGGGATTAAGTCTCCTCTCATGTCTTGAGTAGGCTGTCCATGTTTCTGAGCCATATAGTAAAGAACTAATTACACAGGTTCGATATATTTGAATTTTCGTCTGCAATGTCAGAGTTTTGTGTTGTCCCACGCTCGCTTTGATAGTTTGCCGAATGTAGTAGCCGCACTTCCTACACGAGCGTTGATTTCTTCATCAAGAGAAAGGCTGGCAGTGACCATGGACCCGAGATAGCAAAATATTGGAACTGGTGTTAGATGTTTACCATGTAAAGTGATATTTGTTGTGTTACCTCCCTGACATAAAACAACTGTTTTGAGACACTTATAGTCAGAGAAAATAGGTCGCATGCCTTTGACAAATTATTGATTAAGCATTGCAGTGTAGTCTCACTGTGGGCGACTAAGGCAGCATCGTCAGCGAAAAGGAGGTCCTTGAGAAGAATTTCCGTCGTTTTTGTCTTGGCTCTTAATTAAGCGAGCCAAGTTAAAGATTGAACCATCAGATCTATGTCTGCAAAGCCTCAATGAAAAACTTTATATAGGTCCCAGCACATGGGAAAGACTAGCTGATGACAGAGTTGTGTGGAAAGCCAAATTACGAAAAGGCGCAGAGTCTTTTGAGAAGAGACTTATGTATGAGCTGAACGTCAAGAGAGAAAAGCGAAAACTCAGAAGTTGTCACAGTAAAACACTTGCCAATTGACCGTCTGTAAAGACGAAAAAGGCCATATATATCAGATCTAGTGCGTATGAAAACACCACCATCAGCGTCCCCCAGGGCGTGGTTCAAAAGGACTGCGAAGAAGATGCCAAAGAGGGTGGGGGCAAGGACACAACCCTGCTTGACTCCACACTTAACCTCGAAACTATCAGATGTGCTGCCATCGAACTGTATGCTGGCTTTCATGCCCTCATGGAAGGAGACAATCAACTGGAGCAACTTTGGGGGACAGCCAATATGCTTCAGTATTTTATAAAGACTTGGCCTGCTGACGGTGTCAAATGTCTTAGTCAGATCCACGAAAGCAACACATAAAAGCTTACTCTGCTCTCTGCACTTCTCTTGTAGCTGTCGAGGGTAAATATCATGTCAGTTGTTGACCGTCCAGCTCTGAATCCACATTTCGACTCTGGGAGAACACGCTCTGCTAGTCTCTGTAGTCGTTTAGAAAGGACTAGTGCAAAAGCCTTGCCTGTGACACTTAAAAGGGAGATGCCTCTGTAGTTGTTACAATCCCACTTATCCCCTTTGTTATTATAGAACGTCACTATCTGTGCATCCCTCATGTCAGAAATACTAGTTAACAATAAGGAATATTGAGAGTCGCGATAGTATAGTAGTTAGTGTAATAGTTAATTGGGTTCATGGTCTGAGTTCAATTTCACAGCGGACGTGGAATATTTTTCCGACAGTAACGGCTCTAAGGTCAACCCAGACTTAATTGGGTACCAGGAACAGGACAAGGACAGGGAAGTAAAGGCAGCCGATGTGATGTAGACCACATTCTCTCCTTCCCCCAATCCTTCCACGGCAATGGAAGACATTGATTATGAAGCGCACACAAAGGTCCGTTCTAAAAATATATTCTTGTCCTGATGCTGTGAAACAAAACAGGATTGGAGAAAATGCAAAAAATAAAGTTAAGTCACTTTTTGTGACCTGTATGTGATCGGAGCCTAAGAGCGATTGCACGTTTTGGAAAATTATGTGCGTACAACTAGGCCGCCAGCACATCCAATTTCAGCAGCGCTATTTATTTACTAGGGTATCTTCCCTAGACCCCTGCCTTCGCCGCCTCTTACGGCAGGACTTGTGGGTCACAGTGTTACTATTCTTTGTTTCTTTTGTGGACCTCAGTAACACACGGACGCCACGAGGTATAGAAAGTGTTCCTTTACTTGAGTACTTATGCTGGACTATCCTATGAAAGTTTAAAGAAAACGGTTAGAATCTGTAATATTAATAAACAACTGTTGAAGACCTTTTTTCCGATCCATAAGGATCGGCTCTGGATTTCAGCTCTTCGGCTCGGTGCCATGGACATCGTAACACTTCGGTTTGGTGCCACGAACACCGTAAATATGGTGAACGTGTGGCTTTTCTGCCAGCCCGCGGAATTGAACCAGAACTCACAGGGAGTTTGTCACCCGTATTCAAACGCACTACGAACACGCTGGACAGGCAGGCAAAGACCTATACTGCACAAGGAGCAGGAGAAATTAGTAAAAAGCAGGTGAAGATGTTAATAGCATCTTCTTTTTAAATGCAACTAATCTACAATAAAGCTCAAGATATTCAGCTCAAATGTGAAATCTGTGTTGCTGTATGGCTCAGAAACGTGGCGAGTCATCAAGTTAAATAGAAATGTGAAATCTGTGTTGCTGTATGGTTCGGAAAGTGGAATCATCAAGTTAAATACAAATAAGATTCAGACATTTGTCAACGGATGTCTTCTGCGGAATTCCAGACTGAGATGGTATGATAGAGTTGCAAACACAAACCTGTGGACAAGAACAGCAAAGGAACCAATGATAACCCAGGTTAAGAAGAGAAAATTGCAATGGGTCGGGCATACCCTACGGAAGATACAGTCGAGTGTCACTAGACAAGCACTTGAGTGGAACCCGCAAGGAAAACGAAAAAGAGGTGCCCTAAACAGACCAGGATACGAAGTCTTCTTGAAGAACTGAAGAGTACTGAACCAGAGCCAACTATAAACTTATGCGCCTGCTGACTCAGGTAAGAATTATAGGAAATCAGACCACAACTACACCACGTGACCTCGTATTGCAGAATTGGTGTATATAGACGAATCCATTTTAAAATCAACACAAAATGCTAAATCAAAGTTATATTATACAACAAGTTAAGTTTAGCAATAAGGAATATCAATATTATGAATATTTTCCACCAATAAATAAACATAGACTCACAGAATTAAGTAAAATTGCAAAAAAGCTTGCAGTTTTATATCAAACATTTATAAATATTCCAGTCCCCAACTTAAACTAGGTTAGGGATTTTCCAGTCAGTTATCAGGCCCGGTTAGATTTGGCTGTGGTTGAACTGTCCTGGGTGACCATAAAGAGAACAGCCAGAGACCGAGAAGAGTGGTGAACAACTGTTGAAGCCCGATGCTCCACGAGGAGCGTAGAGGAATAAGTTAAGAAAGTAATCTACATAAAACAGAACACTGTAAACTGGCATGACCTGTTTTTCACAAAATTGAACACACCTATTATAATAAAAGTACGCTTATCAGAACAAGCCGTTACTCACTTTTTCCCATGCCATGTCAATGAATGAAGTTGATTATCCTAAACTCCACGTGTCAGATTGCATTCTTCATAAATATGATGTTAGATAATAACTGGTGACACGCTTATTACCTTAACAAATGGGCTAGGGTTCGAAACTGGGATATTATGGCGCCATCTGTTGGATATGAATTCTCGATTTTGTTTTCTTTTTGTTTGCTGTTTGTGTTTTTATCAGAGGCGGATGTTGTTAATTAGTAAAGTATTTTTTTTGTAGATAGGGGGTATGGGTAAGTTTGAACGGGGGTACAAGTTATCCAGTGCAGAAACGCAAACATACAAGCAACTCACACGCACGGACATACACGTATATGCACGGCTTTACACACACACACACGCACGCACGCACACACACATATATATATATTTTCCGATCCAGAATCACATAGAGCTTCAGCTCTTCGGCTCGGTGCCATGAACATCGTAACACTTTGGTTCGGTGTCACGAACACCGTAAATCTGGAGAACCTGTCGCTTTTCTGCCAGCCCGCAGAATTGAACAGCACTCACAGGGGCTTGTCACCCGTCGACAAAAGCACTACGAACACGATGGATAGGCGTGCATATATATATGAGGAATAGATAAGAATGGAGGAATAGATAAACATAGAGGTACATAGATAAGAAAGGAGGAAATTATAAAAATAGAGGTACATAGATAAGAAAGGAGGAAATGATAAAAATAGAGGTACAATAAGAATAGAGGAATAGATAAGATAGAGGAATAGATAAGACATAGAGAACAATAAGAATGATAAATAGATAAGGAATAGAGGAAAAGATAAGAATGAAAGAATAAGTGAATGTGGAGGAATAAGTAAGAATTCAGGAAATGATAACAATTGAAGATTGGATAAAATTTGAGAAATACAGGTTTTTTTAAAAGGGTTTTAAAGCCGAAGGTTGACTTCATTGCACCGGGTTTTACCCCATATGGCTCGGTTCCTCTCCGCAGAAATAGTACGCCACCTGCCGAGAGTATTACACAAGCACAAACTCCGTAGCTCTAGCAACAATCCTATGAGTCTCTGGAAAAAAACAACACTCGTGAACAAAACTACACAGTCCAGATTCGAACCCACTTCCTTTGACTCACAAGGCAAAGGGCTTAACCACTTAGCCACAGAAACCCCTGCACAGGTGTTCAAGATAAAAGCAGCTCCAGTTACAAATCAAAAGTTGCCAGTTACGAATTGCGTTTTGTGTATTTACTATTAAAACCGGTTCAAACTAGCTCGTCCTCGCCACATTTGTTTATCGCCCCTTCCGGCACTATAATTACACACCATCACACAAAAACTCAAGCAATTGACCTATAAGTAAAGAGTAAAGGAACCCTTTCATACCTCGTGGTATATAGGTCAATACAGTGTTAGGCCTGTATTTTCATTTACCGTCGGCACACGATGGGTGATGTGGTCAGCATCACGTCGGCCGCCTTTACTTTCCCAGAGCATGTCTGGTACCCAGTTGAGGCTGGGTCGACCTGAGAGCCGTCGTGGTCGGGAAAATTCCCCGCGCATTGCGGAAGCTGAACCCAGACCACCAGCCTTGCGAAGCGAGTTCACTAACAACTACGCTACAGCGCAATTGACCTATACTACGTCATAATTGAACCATCTCATTTTCATAAACATATCGCAGATTGGCTTCCTTGACACGCTACTTTTATCTTGAACAGCCAGTAGATAAGAATGAAGAAACAGTTTCAAATTCCTTAACAGTTAAGAAAGGAAGAATAGACAGGAATATAAAAAAATGGGAAAAGAACATACCAGAGTAATGTTTGTTAGTGCGCTGGCAAACATACAAAACTCAAAAAATTGACTGATGCTACAAGTAAGAAAGAGAAAATTGACATGCTACAAGTGAGAAAGAGAAATGTGACATGCTACAAGTAAGAAAGAGAAAAGTGACATGCTACAAGTGAGAAAGAGAAAAGTGACATGCTACAAGTAAGAAAGAGAAAAGTGACATGCTACAAGTAAGAAAAAGAAATGTGACATGCTACAAGTAAGAAAGAGAAAAGTGACATGCTACAGGTAAGAAAAAGAAAAGTGACATGCTACAAGTAAGAAAGAGAAAAGTGACATGCTACAGGTAAGAGAAAGAAAAGTGACATGCTACAAGAAGAAAAAGAAATGTGACATGCTACAAGTAAGAAAGAGAAAAGTGACATGCTACAAGTGAGAAAGAGAAAAGTGACATGCTACAAGTAAGAAAGAGAAATGTGACATGCTACAAGTAAGAAAGAGAAATGTGACATGCTACAAGTAAGAAAAAGAAATGTGAGGTATTCTGGACATATACAAAGTCACGATGGACTGGAGAAAACCATCATGGAAAGAGGCATACCGGTAAAGAGGAGAAGAGGAAGTAAATTGAGTAGATGGATTCGCAATCTAACTGATGGTTTGAACATAACGGCTGCAGAGGCGGGACATCGAAGAGAAATTCAGGAGGACTGTTGGGGTGGAAAAGTTCTGCTCAGGACAACCTATTTGATAATGACAAGCAGTAGGGACAGTTTAACATTTAAAAAAAAAAAAAAAAAAATCAAATTAAATATATATAATTCAGTTTGCTGTTGCACTGAGAAAGGACAAGTTACATAGAAAACTGATTATCAATATAAAAATAGGTAGTCCTCATTGTTATATGGTTGTGAGTCATGGAGCATTAAAAACATTAAAAAATCCAGTCCTTCGAAACTAAATGTTACAGAAAGATCCTACGAATACCATGGACAAAAAAAGAAAGAACACTGATCTCCTGAAAGGACTAAATGTTAAAGAGAATTGGCTGATAAACAACACTATACAGGAAAATTAGATTCTTTGGTCACATTAAGCGTCACGAAGGCCTGGAGAGAACAATACTAGAAGGCAGGGTCCCAGGACGCAGAGGCAGACCAAGAAGAAGATGGCTACAAGATATTAAAGAAACCATGAACATGACCATCAAAGGAAGTGGGTGAACTGGCTAGAGACAGAGTGAATTTCAGATGTGCTGCAAAGAGAGCAACGTCCTATTAAAGGATACGTACCTTGATGATGAGTCATCATTGTGGGCATCTGTAGCTTAAACTGGCAGTGACTTCGACCACAACCCAAGTACATGGTTTAAACACCACGAAGGCAGTTTGGAAAAAAATTTGTTCCCGTGGACTTTTCTTCTTCTTCTTCTTCACCTTTCAACTCCCAGCGGAGCACAAGTCTTCAAAAAACTTCTTCCATCTCTTCCTCTCTCCTGCCATCCTTTCCAATCATTTCCATGTTGTTCTATTCTTTTAATACCAGCCTCCAGCTCTTCTCCAGGTATTTGTAGGCCTTCCTCTACTCCTCTTTCCCTGTGGGTTCCAAAACATAGACATTATCTGTCCTAAAACAATGACACACTACTACATGTATAAGTGGTGCCTAGAAAATCAAAAACTCGTTTACTGTAGTTGATAACAAAGTCATGTAAAGCATATGCCACCATTACGAGTTATCATTTGTGACTGGCATTTCGTCAGAAAGGAAGGTATAGAAGATTTTGGGATTGCCCGCGTGCCCAGTGTGTTCGTAGCGCGTGACAAGTCTTCTGTAAGTGCGGGTTCAACTCCGACGGACTGGCAGAAAAGCTACAGGTTCCACAGATTTACGGTGTTCGTGGCACCGAACCGAAGGGCTACGATGTCCATGACACCGAGCCGAAGAGCTTTCAGCTCAAGTGCTTCTGGATCGGGAAAAAAAAAAAAGATTTTGGGATAACCGGTAAAATCACTGGGAAGACGAAACTGGGAAGACAGAAAGAGAAAATGTTAGACGGTCTGACTTCATTTCATGAAACTTCTTCTTTGTTTTTGAACGCTCCATATCGACCACTTGTCAACCACTCTGTGTGATTTGTATGTGATCTGAGCCTAAGAGCGATTGTACGTTGTGCTAGTTATGCGCCTGCAAGTAGGCCAGCACATCCGATTTCTGCGCTGCTTTTTATTAACTAGGGTAGCATCCTTAGAGCCTACATCAGTCGCCTCTTACGACATGCATTGTAGGTCGCAGCGGTACTATTCTTTGCTTCCTTGGGGCCCCAGCACCGCACTCGCGATTGCATAGAACAATGTTGTTATTTACGTATTTGGGTTTGTTCGTATCAACCAAACTAACCATACTTTGTGATCTGTGCGCCGAGAACGTGAGTTCTTATCCAACGTAACTACCGGAGAACAAGAAGATCCTATATATATCCCCAAGGAGCCGATAGACATCTTCAAGCGAACCCTTCAGTTTGGAGTATTGTTCGTACCAACCAAACTAACCATACTTTGTGATCTGTCACGAGAACGTGAGTTCTTATCCAACGTAACTACCGGACAACAAGAAGATCCTATATATATCCCCAAGGAGCCGATAGACATCTTCAAGCGAACCCTTCAGTTTGGAGTATTGTTCGTACCAACCAAACTAACCATACTTTGTGATCTGTGCACCGAGAACGTGAGTTCTTATCCAACGTAACTACCGGAGAACAAGAAGATCCTATATATATCCCAAAGGAGCCGATAGACATCTTCAAGCGAACCCTTCAGTTTGGAGTATTGTTCGTACCAACCAAACTAACCATACTTTGTGATCTGTGCACCGAGAACGTGAGTTCTTATCCAACGTAATTACCGGACAACAAGACTATATATCCCCAAGGAGCCGATAGACATCTTCAAGCGAACCCTTCAGTTTGGAGTAAGACACATATCAAATCTCCATACATCTTTCTCATGTAGATCTATGTTCTAGTTTATTTAATGTTTGTTCTATTACTCTACACTTCTCTTGCTTCTATTGTTCTATATAGTAGGGTTTCCTTGATTGATAGATTGATTGATTGATTGATAGGACCATCATCATTGCTCTTTGGTGAGTAACCATGTATGCTCCGATATCTTTCTTACACAGGAAGATCTTAGATGCAGTGCACGAACTTCGTAGCACCGACAAGGATACCCTATGTAATTTTTAAAATGGTGAAGATAATTGTTGTAGGAATTTTATTTTTAGTATTTTCTAATGAATTTTGCCTGGACATCGTCTTTCCAGCCTGCTCTTCTCGATTTTGAGCTGCCGAGGGTTCTTTTACGTGCTCAAATTGAACCTACGTTTTATCGTCTGTATCTGATATGACTAGGAACTCGATCTCACTTACACTGAGAACAGGGATCTCGGGAAAAAATATATAGATGGCTTTACGAGGGAGCGAACCTGGTACTTTTGGCACGATAGACGAGCACCTAACCTCTACGCCACAGAGACTCCTAGATAGACGAGCACCTAACCTCTACGACACAGAGACTCCTAGATAGACGAGCACCTAACCTCTACGACACAAAGACTCCTAGATAGACGAGCACCTAACCTCTACGACACAGAGACTCCTAGATAGACGAGCACGTAACCTCTACGACACAGAGACTCCTAGATAGACGAGCACCTAACCTCTACGACACAGAGACTCCTAGATAGACGAGCACCTAACCTCTACGACACAGAGACTCCTAGATAGACGAGCACCTAACCTCTACGACACAGAGACTCCTAGATAGACGAGCACCTAACCTCTACGACACAGAGACTCCTAGATAGACGAGCACCTAACCTCTACGACACAGAGACTCCTAGATAGACGAGCACCTAACCTCTACGACACAGAGACTCCTAGATAGACGAGCACCTAACCTCTACGACACAGAGACTCCTAGATAGACGAGCACCTAACCTCTACGCCACAGAGACTCCTAGATAGACGAGCACCTAACCTCTACGCCACAGAGACTCCTAGATAGACGAGCACGTAACCTCTACGCCACAGAGACTCCTAGATAGACGAGCACCTAACCTCTACGCCACAGAGACTCCTAGATAGACGAGCACGTAACCTCTACGACACAGAGACTCCTAGATAGACGAGCACCTAACCTCTACGACACAGAGACTCCTAGATAGACGAGCACCTAACCTCTACGACACAGAGACTCCTAGATAGACGAGCACCTAACCTCTACGACACAGAGACTCCTAGATAGACGAGCACCTAACCTCTACGACACAGAGACTCCTAGATAGACGAGCACCTAACCTCTACGACACAGAGACTCCTAGATAGACGAGCACCTAACCTCTACGCCACAGAGACTCCTAGATAGACAGAGCCTAACCTCTACACAGAGACTCCTAGATAGACGAGCACCTAACCCACGACCAGACTCCTAGATGATCGAGCACCAACCTTCTACACACGAGACTCCTAGATAAGAGACCTAACCTCACGACACAAGACTCCTTAGATAGACGAGCACCTAACCACTACGACACAGAGACTCCTGAGAAGAGAGTCACCTAACTCTACGACACAAGACTCCTAGATAGACGAGCACCTAACTCTCGACACGAGACTCCTAAAAAGACGAGCACCTAACCTCTACGACACAGAGACTCCTAGATAGACGAGCACCTAACCTCTACGCCACAGAGACTCCTAGATAGACGAGCACCTAACTCTACGCCACAGAGACTCTTTGAGATAGACGAGCACCAACCTCTACACGACAAAACTCTTAGATAGACGAGCACAACTCTACGACACAGAGACTCCTAAATAGACTGAGCACCTAACCTCTACGACACAGAGACTTCTAGATTGACGAGCACCTAACCTCTACGCCACAGAGACTCCTAGATAGACGAGCACCTAACCTCTACGCCACAGAGACTCCTAGATAGACGAGCACCTAACCTCTACGACACAGAGACTCCTAGATAGACGAGCACCTAACCTCTACGCCACAGAGACTCCTAGATAGACGAGCACCTAACCTCTACGACACAGAGACTCCTAGATAGACGAGCACCTAACCTCTACGACACAGAGACTCCTAGATAGACGAGCACCTAACCTCTACGACACAGAGACTCCTAGATGTTCTTGATAAAGACCCATGATCGAAACGTTGGATTGTCGTTAGTTTTATATTTAATTAAATTATCGCTTACTTAAATGATACTATACACACACGTATCTCGGGAGTATATTTACAGCAGATGGAAAGATGGACAGAGAAATCGAGACTAGATGCCAGAAGGCAAATGCAGTGACATACCAACTGTCACCACCATTAAAACATCCAAGCATTAACATGGCAGTCAAACGACAACTGATAAACTGCATATTTATTCCAACTCTGCTATCAGTGCCAAACATGGCAGTCAAACGACAACTGATAAACTGCATATTTATTCCAACTCTCTGCTATCAGTGCCAAACATAGCCCCTGACTAAAACACAAGAAAGAAAGATTACAACATGTGAAATGAGATGTCTACGAAAAGCTGTCAACGTTACAAGGCGAGATAGAGTGAGAAACGAGAATATCAGAAGCATCGTTAGTACTATACAATGCATAAAGTACATCGAGAAGCAAAGAATCTAGTGGTTCGGCTATCTAATGAGAATGGAACCACATTTACTACCATCACGGGCCTACAATAATCGACACTCAGGACGCAGAGCACGAGGCAGACCAAGAACACGATGGATAGATAACATCTCAGAGTCCCTGCGAAAGCATGGACTGACAAAGTCAAGCGCAACACACCTGACACAAGATAGAAAACGAATTGTCCCCACGACGCTTCACGGCACATGTGGTTAAGATAAGATAAGATACACATGTATCTTTGTCATTAAACGTCAATTTATTTAGTATCACCGCAGCCTACCCACAGTTTTCTCCAGATATGGTCTAGTCTGACCACCTCAGTTCTGAAGATTTCTGTCGGAATAAGATACACAACATTTAAGAAAATATACCCAAGAGTTTTAGAACTGACTTTCTGAAACTTAGTTACCTGGTCTTGAAATATCACGAGACAACCCTGAGAGAGTAACCCACTTAACATGTTCCCAGTGGCTCCATTTTTATTCCGTTCAAGTTTTAATGGCCCTAGACTTGAACCTCTAGTGCTATCCTTAGACAATGAACGCCTTGCTAAATTTGCATAGATTAGGAACAGGTCTAGCGTTTATATGGTGGAATTAACTTAAGGGGCTCAGATATATAATTGTGACATTATAGTCCTTGTGTCGTCAGCTGGTCTGTGGTGATCTCTGTAGCGTAGAAGTTACAGCTCGGCTTTCGTGACAAAGGTACCAGGTTCGCTCCCTCGTGAAGCCATTTGGATATTTTTTTACATAGATCCCTGATATCAGTGTAGGTGAGATAAAGTTCCTAGTCCTATCGGAGACGGATGATAAAAAGTAGGCCCCGTGTTCACATTAAGCACCTAACCCTTTCGCTGCTACATACTTTCTGAAGGCTGAGCTAAAAATAGCTACTTTTTGTTTCTAGGTCACAAACGTGAATGTACGCCTATAGCAGTGACAGTAGCAATGTATAACGTGTTAACACGTCTTTAGCCCAAAGAGGAGAGATAATAACTGACGTGTTAATGCGTCTTTAGAAGTGATTGGGAAAACGTATATATACGTCCTTAGCAGCTAAAGGGTTAAAAAGTTCAAAATCGAGAGGATCTGGCTGGATAGCCGCTGCTCGGGCAAAATTCTTTTGAAAAATATTTAAAATAGAATTCCTACAAGTGGGAGAAAATACTAAAAAAGTGGAGGGTGGAGAATGACAGAGAGGAGTGGGAGACAAAGAGAGTTAGACAGACAACCTTAGTTGGAGTGAGAGGAGGTGAGATGAAATGAGAAAGAGAAAAGAAAGTGTATGTGAATGAAAACAAGAGACTAAATGAAATGAGGGTGGCGTCTGTGGCTTAGGGGATAGTGACTCGGTTTATTAACCTCGACGTTCTGAGTTCGAATCCCGCTGCGGACAGTTTGGTTGCAAATTGTTTCGCTTAGATTTTACAAAGGACGAGGGCACCACCGTTCAGAAAGCAATGGCAAACTACTGAACGTAATAGTGCCTAGAAAAATCACATACAGCGTTAAAAAGCTGGAGATTCGCAAAGTCCTGTGAAGGATACGCAATTAACTTTTTTTAAATGAGATGAGAGAGCAAGAAAGAAAGAGAAGATATAAAGAAGAGCTGGAGGGAGCTGCATGGAATAGCTAGAGATAGTAAGACTTGGCATAGGTTGGTTGAGAGTCTATGTTGGAGGCAGAGATCAACAATATAAAGAAGAGCTGGAGGGAGCTACATGAGATAGCTAGAGATAGTAAGACTTGGCATAGGTTGGTTGAGAGTCTATGTTGGAGGCAGAGATCAACAATATAAAGAAGAGCTGGAGAGAGCTCATGAGATAGCTAGAGATAGTAAGACTTGGCATAGGTTGGTTGAGAGTCTATGTTGGAGGCAGAGATCAACAATATAAAAAAGAGCTGGAGGGAGCTACATGAGATAGCTAGAGATAGGAAGACTTGGCATGAGTTGGTTGAGAGCCTATGTTGGAGGCAGAGATCAAAATGATAAAGAAGAGTTGGAGAGAGCTGCATGAGATAGCTAGTGATAGGAACACTTAGCATGAGTTGGTTGAGGGCATGATTCGTAAAGTCGAATCAGGTATGGTGAGACGCAACTGGGTGGAGCTACTGGTACAGACAATGAATAGAGAAATCACCTTCATTTTTTACCCTGGGCACGCAGAAGTTAGGGGTAATGAACGAGCTACTAGATTGGCTGGCTTGGCTACAATATCAGAAGGAGCTGCCATGGATCAAAATGACATTCTTCACGCATTGAGAGAGTCTTTCCGAACAGAGGAGTTTCAGGGCTGTGAATCCCACTCGCTGACCAGATTAAAAGAGATGGGTGATAATATTGGTACAGCCCGAAAAGAACGACATACTAAATATGCAAAGAGATTGATTAATCAACATCGAACTGGCGTGTTGGGCCGCTGGACGCTGCTGGATTTGCTGAGGTGGAGATCAGAGCACCTATGGACATGTCCGGAGTGCTATGATGATAGTCATCATATAACTGATAACTGGAGGGGGCATATACCCTAATCCGGATTAAAAAGGCAGAGAGAGAGAGAGAGAGAAGGATTAATGGAGAGATAAATTAAAAGACTTAATAACATCGATATATCATTATCGATCTGCGAGTCTATCTAAACATGTCTATGGGTAACGATATCGTATCACTAACTGATAACTGGAACACCCAGTTATCATAATGTAAACACGTTATTCAAATATGTATTGTTAACTAAACGGCGGCCACATTTTTGGTGATTTCAGATTGATATCGCTTTTGGCACAGGAAACAGGTATGTTCTCTCTTAGTGCCACGCGCCTGCAAGAGTGTGTGTAAATATTTGTGTATGTGTGTGTGTGTGTGAGTATGCTCGTGGGTAAAAATGTATAAAAACCGATGGATTGTCTTCAATGATCCCCCAGTTCCCTGATGGTGGGTTCTCACTTGGTTACTGTATCTTTGAGCAGCCAACAGTCTCCCAGTTCCCTGATGGTGGGCACTCATTTGGTTACTGTATCCTTGAGCAGCTCAAAGAGTCCCCAGTCCCCGATGGTGGGCTCTCACTTGGTTACTGTATCCTTGAGCAGTCATCATAGTCTCCCAACTCCCTGATGGTAAGCACTCACTTGGTTACTGTATCATTGAGCAGCCCACAGTCTCCCAGTTTCCTGATGGTGGGCACTCACTTGGTTATTGTATCCTTGAGCAGCCCACAGTCTCCAAGTTCCTTGATGGTGGACACTCACTTGGTTACTGTATCCTTGAGCAGCCCACAGTCTCCCAGTTCCCTGATGGTGGGCACTCATTTGGTTACTGTATCCTTGAGCAGCTCAAAGAGTCCCCAGTCCCCTGATGGTGGGCTCTCACTTGGTTACTGTATCCTTGAGCAGTCATCATAGTCTCCCAACTCCCTGATGGTAAGCACTCACTTGGTTACTGTATCATTGAGCAGCCCACAGTCTCCCAGTTTCCTGATGGTGGGCACTCACTTGGTTATTGTATCCTTGAGCAGCCCACAGTCTCCAAGTTCCTTGATGGTGGACACTCACTTGGTTACTGTATCCTTGAGCAGCCCACAGTCTCCCAGTTTCCTGATGGTGGGCACTCACTTGGTTATTGTATCCTTGAGCAGCCCAGTCTCCCAGTTCCCTGATGGTGGGCACTCACTTGGTTACTGTATCCTTGAGCAGCCCACCGTCTCCAAGTTCCTGATGGTGGGCACTCACTTGGTTATTGTATCCTTGAGCAGCCCACAGTCTCCAAGTTCCTTGATGGTGGACACTCACTTGGTTACTGTATCATTGAGCAGCCCACAGTCTCCCAGTTTCCTGATGGTGGGCACTCACTTGGTTACTGTATCCTTGAGCAGCCCACAGTCTCCAAGTTCCTTGATGGTGGACACTCACTTGGTTACTGTATCCTTGAGCAGCCCACAGTCTCCCAGTTCCCTGATGGTGGGCACTCACTTGGTTATTGTATCCTTGAGCAGCCCAGTCTCCCAGTTCCCTGATGGTGGGCACTCACTTGGTTACTGTATCCTTGAGCAGCCCACAGTCTCCAAGTTCCTTGATGGTGGACACTCACTTGGTTACTGTATCCTTGAGCAGCCCACAGTCTCCCAGTTCCCTGATGGTGGACACTCACTTGGTTACTGTATCCTTGAGCAGCCCACAGTCTCCAAGTTCCTTGATGGTGGACACTCACTTGGTTACTGTATCCTTGAGCAGCCCACAGTCTCCCAGTTCCCTGATGGTGGACACTCACTTGGTTACTGTATCCTTGAGCAGCCCACAATCTCCCAGTTCCCTGATGGTGGGCACTCGCTTGGTTACTGTATCCTTGAGCAGCCACAGTCTCCCAGTTCCCTGATGGTGGACACTCACTTGGTTACTGTATCCTTGAGCAGGCTACATGATTCCTATCCCCTGATGTTGGAACTGTCCACTTCTGGCTTCTATCTGGAGTGTATAGAAAATCGTCAGACTTACCGTTACTTTAGTGGTATATCTGACACTTGATTAATGGGTAAGAGTTTAAACCTCGCTTGATCATTTAAAAAGAAGATAACAGACCGACAGACAGGCGGACATGTGGATAGGCAAATACTGAAGCTAGCAGTCAGACAGAGGCACATGTACATCCGTATTACACAACGATGGAGAGGATGGACTCAGGATGTAACTGACGGTTTGAACATGACGGCTTGTAGAGGCGGGACATCTGGCTTATGAGAGAGAACAATTCTGAGGCACTGTTGGGGTGGCAAGGTTCTGCTCTCTCTCTCTTTGCCTTTTACCCCGGATTGGGGCATAGGCCCTCAACCAACTCATGACAAGTCTTCCTATCTCTAGCTATCTTCTGCAGCTCCCTCCAGCTCTTCTTTATATTGTTGATCTCCGCCTCCAAATCTCGTCTCCATGTATTTCTCGGCCTCCCTTCTTTCGCTGTCCCTACAGGTTCCAGACAAGGACCCTTCTTGTTATATTCCTCTCCGGTTTTCGCAAAGTGTGTCCTATCCAGTGCCAGCGTCTTTTTTAACCTGTTCGTTCACTGGAATCTGTCTTGTTCTCTCATAAGTTCCTCATTTGTGACCCTATTATACCATCTTATTCCCTCTATTCTGCGCAGACACCAAATGATGAATGCTTGCAATTTATGCGTTACTATTTTAGTAGTTCTCCATGTTTCTGACCCATACAGTAGAATTGCTTTAACATTAGAGTTAAATATCCGAATTTTTGTTCTAGATTTGATTTCTTTAGACTTCCATATGTTTCCCAGTGCAATGAAAGCTCCTCTTGCCTTCTGTATTCTTATTTTAACATCTCTATCTGTTCCACCCTCTTTAGTTCTGCCCAGGACAAGCTGTTTCATGATGATCCTGATTATTCAATGACGACTTACCCGCAGAATGACTATTTATGGTATAACTCTTCCACATTGACGAAATACTTTGTCAGAAAACTTTCTTTGTAGAATCAATTCCTTATCAGAAAACTTCGCCCAAGTGGTTACCGGGGCCCAAATTTTGTATAAAGAATAGAACAACTGTTACCTTCCCCGCTTGTCGTAAGAGGCGACTAAGGAGGTTTGGATGAAATCGAATGCACGTGTCCTAAAAGTGAACAAGTCTATACGTTTAGGGCCTACCAAACCAATGTGCAACGTATACACGGTCTTGGCAAAGATCAAACATATCACAAAGAGTGATTAAAATTGGTCGTAAAGAACGAACGAAAAGAAGAAGAAAATCAGAAAACTTGATGAAATCTGCTGATGTTAAGTAACATAAATTATTTTGTTTATTTACGTAAATCGGACAATCGAATGAAATGATATCCAAAAAAAATTTTTAATCCGGTAATTCCAACATTTGAAGTGCGCGTGTGTTGTCGGGGCACGCATGGTGAGCAAAGAATAGTACTACTGCGATCTACATGCCGTGAGAGTTGACTGATGTAGGGATCTAGGAAGCCACCTATTAAATAAAAAGCATCGCAGAAATCGGATGTCGTGGCCTACTTTTAGCGGCATAACTGACACAACGTACAATCGCTTTTAGGCTCAGATCACATACAAATCAAACAGAGTGGTTAACAAGCGGTCGATATGGAGCGCTCAAAGAAGAAGAAGAATGAAAGACAAAAGAATTGATGCACTTTTACAATCAAGTGTTTGTCATTGTAGAACTACGGGAGATAATCTTGTCCTAGATCAGTGGTTCTCAACCTACCTAATACCGTTACCCTTTAATACAGTTCATCATGTTGTGGTTCCCCCAACCATACCGTTATTTTCCTCGCTACTTCATAACTGTAATTTTGCTACTGTTATGAATCGTAATGTAAATATCTGATAAGTATTTTCATTGTTATGAATTGAACATAATTAAAGTATTGTGATTAATCACAAAAACGCCCGCATGCCCAGCGTGTTCGTAGCGCGTTGGACTACGGGTGACTAGTCCTTTGTAAGTGCGGATTCAACTCAGCGGACTGGCAGAAAAGCTACAGGTTCCCCAGATTTACGGTGTTCGTGGCACTGAGCCGAAGGATTACCATGTCCATGACACCGAGCCGAAGAGCATTCACCTCAAGTGCTTCTGGATCGGGGAAAAAAATCCTCCAAAAAATCACAAAAACAATATGTAATTTTATATTGTAAAATATTTATTTCTAATTATGATAAATTTGTGTTTTCAGATCGTCTTAGGCGGACCCTGGGAAATTGTCGTTCCACTCCCAAAGGGGTCGCGACCCAGTGTTTGAGAACCACTGTCCTAGACGTGGTAGGTGGATTATATAACAGTAACAGAGTACAATATTAACCTTGTGAGGTAGTAACGAGTCAGGGAGCTGGCTGACATATGGGTATCGTATGTCGTGTAAATCTTACAACAAAGCACACATAGATAATACATCGAAGATCATCATCATCAAGGTGCGTATCCTTTATAGGACGTTGCTCTCTTTGCAGCGCATTTGAAATTCACTCTGTCTCTAGCCAGTTCATCCACATCGTCGATGGTCATATTCATGGTTTCTGTAATATCTTGTAGCCATCTTCTTCTTGGTCTGCCTCTGTGTCCTGGGACCCTGCCCTCTAATATTGTTCTTTCCAGGCCATCGTGACGCTTGATGTGACCAAAGTATCTAATTTTACTGTATAGTATGTCGTTTATCAGCAAATTCTCTTTAACATTTAGTTCTTTCAGGACATCAGTGTTCTTTCTCTTTTTTGTCCATGGTATTCGTAGGATCTTTCTGTAGCATTTAGTTTCGAAGGACAGGATTTTCGTTCTTGTTGTTTGTTTAATAGTCTATGATTCACAACCATAAGTAGCCACTGGGAAAATGCATGTTCTCAATATTTTTAATTTTAATATTTTGCTGGTGCTTTGCCACATGTTCTTCATTGTGTTTAACTTCTTGATTAATATTGTCAATCATCTTGAGATCTCTTTGGAACAATCACCGTTATTGTTAATTATTGAGCCCTGGTTTTACCACATCGAAGATATATAGATACTATAGGCAACACGTGTGTTAAAACAACGAACACACATGTAGGGCATCTGCATCAAATAGCTTGTCCTAAGTAGAACTTCTGTGAGCGTTTGTAGCTCAAGTGGTAGTGAGCTCAATCACAAACCCAAGCGTTTAAAGGGTTTTAAAGCTGAAGGATTGACGTCATTGCACCGGGTTTTACCCCATATGGCTCGGTCCCTCTCCGCAGAAATGGCACGCCACCTGCCGAGAGTATTGCACAATGCACAAACTCCGTAGCTCCATCAACAATCCTAGGGTTCTCTGGAAAAAATTGCACCCGTGAACACAACGGCGCAGTCCGGATTCGAACCCACGACCTTTGAATCACAAGGCAAAGGGCTTAACCACTTAGCTACATACACCCCGTACCCAAGCGTATCTGGTTCAAACCCCACGGTGGGCACGTTTGGAAGCAAATTCGTTTCCGTGGGATTTTTACAAAAGGTTAAAATAGACCTCATTGTTCAGAAAGCAATGACAAACTATAGAACGTAGAAGTGGTGCCTACAAAATCAACGACTCGCTATGTGGTTCATGACTACGTCCTGTAAAGGATATGCCACGATTTTTACTTTTAAAGCAGAAGTTTGCCACCCCAACAGTCCTTTAGAATTTCTCTCTCTCATAGGCCAGATGTCCTGTCTCTGCAGCCGTCATGTTCAAACCATCAGTTACATCCTCAATCCATCTTCTCCGTGGTCTTCCTCTTCTTCTCTTTTCCGGTATGTCTCCTTCCATGGCGGTCTTTTTCATCCCTTAGTGTCTTTTTATATGTCCAAAATATCTCAATTTTCTCTTTCTTATTTGTACATCAGCCAGTTTTCTTTGATTTTGAGTTCTTTCTGGATAGATTATTTGTTCTCTTCTCTGTCCATTATCTACGGAGGTTCCATCTTCTTGTCCATGATATACGGAAGCTTCCATCTTCTCTGTCCATGATATACGGAGAGATTCATTTCTCTGTCCATGATATACGGAAGATTCCATCTTCTCTGTCCATGATATACGGAAGGTTCATCTTCGTCATGGTTACTGGAAGGGTTTTCCATTTCCTGCCCATGCATAAGAAACTGGAGGTTTCAATCATTCTGTCCTAAACGTTCCATCTTCTCTGTCCATGATATACGGAGGGTTCCATCTTCTCTGTCCATGATATACAGAGGACTTCATATAGGACATAGTCGCCGGAGTGGTTACCGGGCCCAAATTTGGGGTGTAAAGAATAGAACCACTGTCACCTGCCACGCATATCGTAAGAAACGACTAAGGAGGTTTGGCTGAAATCGGATGCATGTGTCCTAAACGTGTAGAAGTCTATGCGTTTAGGAGCCTACCAAACCAATGTGCAACGTATAACGTTCTTGGCAAAGATCAAACATATCACAAAGAGTGATTAAAATTGGTCGTAAAGAACGAACGTAAAGAAGAAGAAGAAGGACATAGTGAAGACAAATATAGTATACGGGGATCTCCTGTGGCGTAGAGGCTAGGTGCCGCCTCTAGTGAAAAAGGTAACCAGTTCGCTCCCTCCTCGAGCCATACGGATATTTTTCCAGAGATCTTTGATCTCATTGTAGATGAGTACGAGTTCCTAGTATCATCGGAGGCGGACGATAAAATGTAGGTCCCGTTTTCGATTTGGACACGTAAATAATCATTGAGAGCTCCAAACCGAGAAGAGCAGGCTGGAAAGCCGCTGCCCGTGCATAATTCATTAGAAAAAGTCTAAAAATTATAATTACTACAAAATATCTTCACCATCTTCTAAGTTACATCGGGGACCCTCGCCGGTGCTACGGAGTTTGTGCACTGCAGCTGAGATCTTCCTGTGTAAGAAAGAGATCGAAGCCCACACATGGTTACTCACCGAAGTGCAATGATGATGATCTTATCAACCAATCAATCGTCTTCTTCAAACGCTCCATATCGACCACTTGTTAAACCACTCTGTGTGATTTTATGTAATCTGAGCCTAAGAGCAATTATGTGCCAGTTATGCGCCTACAAGTAAGCCAGCACATCCCATTTCTACGATGCTTTTATTTACTAGGTCCTCCATATTAGCCTACCTTATCGTGGTTGGAAGGTTTGTGTGCCTTTAGGATCCTTCAGGCTATGTCGGCGGGAGTCTAACTTCTGGCAGGTCTAACCAAGCCGAACAGACTGAAGGTGAAAGGCCAGACCAAAAGGCGGGGAGCAGGATGGGGCCTCATAAGGTGACAGTGCAGAACCCACCGGCGAGTGGTAAATGCTCTGGCTGCAACCAACCCATCCCCAGCTATGGGACAAATAGCACTTGTCCTCTCTCTCTTGAGGAGGACATCCTTTTCTTGTCTTGTCTTCTACTTCTATGACACTTTCCCTTAAGCATAAGGGATTAAACTACAGTGTCCAGGGAGCACACCCTGCAAAAAAGCCTGGGTTGGTGAGTCCGGCAACAGAAGGCTGAAGTCATCTAGAGTAGGACGACTCCAGACAAACCCGGGAAGACAGATCTCGTCAGCAGGGGACTGCAACTGTCTAGAGAACAACCTCAAAAAAAGATGTCCTCAGAAACGGAATGTGTCAGCCATTATTGGCGGGGAGGAATCGACACATACGAACAACTCAAATGGCCATTTACTAGGGTAGCAACCCTAGAGCCTAAATCAGTCGCTTCTTACGACATGCATTGTAGGTTGCAGTGGTACTATTCTTTGCTTCGCTTGTGGCCCCGGCACCAAACGGGTGAGAAATTCACCTTACAAAGACATACTTAATAAAAATAATAAACATCATGATAACAACTATAACACAAAATTTTCTCGCTTACCTTATTCATTACTAGCATTTTATCGCATTGTAAACAGTTTGTAAAGCACTTCTGTTCTGTTTGTATTACAACTACACCTATGCCTACCTTACAGGTAAATCAACAGGTGATTAGAATTGTCTATACTGTAACACAATGACATAAATATTCAAATCCTTTAAACCTATTCTTCTTCTTCTGAGCTCGCGCAGAGCATTGGTTATGATAACTTCTCGACAAGGTGAGAGGTCTGTATTCGTTCTTCTCCCAGATTAGGTGACAACTTTCTATAGGTCCGGATTCGTTACTTACGCAAGTGTAACTGTTAGAGTGTACGTTGCAATGTGAATGTCGCGTGTCTTTATCTCTGTGTTTGTTTGTTTGTTTATTTGTTTGTTAGTGGGCGGGAGTAGGGATTTATTAGGGGGGTATTTGTTGGAGCAACTTAGGAGCAATTTTCGCTACAGACGGAAATATCGATTAAATGGAAGTTTACGTAGAATAGAGGGACTGAGATGGTATGATAAGATTACGAACGAGGAACTCAGAGAAAGAACTAAACAGATACCAGTGGAGAAAGAGATAAGGAAGAGACGCTGGCGATGGATAGAACATACATTGAGAAGACCGACTGGAAGCATTGCAAGACAGGCACTGTTTTGGAACCCACAGAGAAAGAGGAATAGAGGAAGGCCTAGAGAGACCTGGAAAAGAGAGCTGGGGGCTGATATTAAAAGGGTAGGTAAAACATGGACTAGTACACAAAAATTAAGAACGAAAATCCAGACCTTCGAAACTAAATGTTACAGAAAGATCCTACGAATACCATGAACAGAAAAAGAAAGAACACTGATGTCCTGAAAGAACTAAATGTTAACCCTTTCGCTGCTACATACTTTCTGATGGCTGAGCTAAAAATAGCTACTCTTTGTTTATAGGTCGCAAACGTGAATGTACGTCTATAGCAGTGACAGTAGCAATGCATAACGTGTTAACACGTCTTTGGCCCACATTGAGAGATAATAACAGACGTGTTAATGCGTCTTTAGAAGTGAATGGAAAAAACGTATATATACGTCCTTAGCAGCTAAAGGGTTAAAGAGAATTGGCTGATAAACAACATACTATAAAGAGAAATTAGATACTTTGGTCACATCAAGCGTCACGATGGCTTGGAAAGAACAATATTAGAAGGCAGGGTCCCAGGACACAGAGGCAGACCAAGAAGAAGATGGCTACAAGATATTAAAGAAACCATGAATATGACCATCGACGAAGTTGGTGAATCGGCAGAGACAGAGTGAATTTCAGATGTTCTGCAAAGAGAGCAACGTCCTATAAAGGATACGCACCTTGATGATGATGATAAGGTAAAACAGGGAAAGAATTGGAAGGGGTGGCTAGAGAGAGGAAGATCTCGAAGAAGTTTGTTGAAGACCTGTGCTCCGTTGAGAGTTGAAAGGTGAAAAGAGAGATAGAGAGAGAGAGAGAGGAAGTATCGATAAGGAAATCAGCAATCGATACACAAAAGCTAGCCAGGAACTGGGACAGTTAACATCACTGTTGTCACATAAAGAGATACCGCTAACAACTAAAGCAAATCTCATAAGAACGATATTATGGCCAACACTATGTTACCAGTGTCAAACATGGCCAATAACATCAGCTAATGAGCGGAAAATCATAACGAAAGAGATAAGGTGTCTTAGAAGAGCTGTAGGTGTGACAATAAGAGACACAATTAGAGACAAAGAAAAAAGAAGACTGAATGTGAAACCATCCATGAAATTCATAAAAAAAAAAAATTAAATGGTTTGGAAACCTGACAAGAATGACCTGGTATCGCCTACCACAGAGAGCCACACAGATAAAAAAAAAAGTGTAACAGTACAGAGCAAGAGGAAGACCACCCAAAGTATGGTCCGATGGAGACAAGAACAACCTTTACAAAACGAATAACAGCTTACAAAGTACATTAGAACAAGCACATACAAGATTACTACATCCTCCACCCCCAACACTTCTATAAAGAAATAAATAGTGGAAGAATACAACCTGCTAACATCTAGGTCAGTGGGGACAGTCAAGGGCTAAAAAAAAGCAGCCTGACCGAAACGCTACAGAAGGCTGATGCACAATGTGCAACATAAATCGGTTTATGAAGACACAAGAACATAAAGCTCAAGAAATCCAAACAATAAAAAGGTGAAACTTAATCTGAAATGTGCTAGGAGGAATAGTTGTGCGCTTAGGGTCAAGGTTTTAAGTTTCGCTTTTCAGATAAGCTAGTGAATGACAGATGGGCAAACACGAACATCCGTATCAAAACGACGGCTTCTTCAATGTCGACTACAGGTGATTACAGGTACGAAGGTAATATCAAGGTGTAGCGTAATTATCACAGGTAGATTTGTAAATCTTACCGGGCTTAGGTTGAAGGTGGGTATCTGTTGTCAGTGTGTTGCCTGGGCTCTCAAGGGGAGCAAAGAATAGTAACATTTCGACCTACAAGGCACGTCGTAAGAGGTGACTACCGTAAAAAGCACGCTCATGTGGTGCCGAGGCCCACAAGGGAAGCAAGCAATAGTACTACTGCGACCTACAAGACATGTCATTAGAGGCGACTAAGGTAGGGAACTAAAGAAGCTGCCCTAGTAAACAAAAACATCGCAAAATCGGATGTGCTTGCCTACTTGTAGCCGCATAACTGACACGACGTGCATCCTTAGCACCTACAGTTCGATTTCTGCAACGCTTTTTATTTACTAGGGTTCCTTTCCTATGCCCCTACCTCAGTCACCTCTTACGACATGCCTTGTAGGTCGCAGTGCTACTATCCTTGAGGACCTGGCAGCACACGAGCAATATCTCTCCACTAGCCAGAGGGCAATATCTTTCCACTAACCAGAGGGCAATATCTCTCCACTAGCCAGAGGGCAATATCTCTCCACTAGCCAGAGGGCAATATCTCTCCACTAGCCAGAGGGCAATATCTCTCCACTAGCCAGAGGGCAATATCTCTCCACTAACCAGAGGGAAATATCTCTCCACTAGCCAGAGGGCAATATCTCTCCACTAGCCAGAGGGCAATATCTCTCCACTAGCCAGAGGGCAATATCTCTCCACTAACCAGAAGGCATTTTCTCTCCACTAGCCAGAGATAGATTAATATTCAGTACAGACCAGGTCATTATATTTCGACTACGCACCAGACACAGTTGATGGTTTAGTGTGTATTCCTTGCCATCTTCTGGCATCTCCTTCAAACTCTGCTGGATTCCAAACGTATAGACTTTGTCTTTCCTTTGGATAAAACAGTAGGGTAGAGAGAGGGTTTGTGCAAAATAGGCAAGGCACATTCTCCATATCAGCTGCCCAGGCTAGGCACAAAGAGAGAAAAAGGCCATATACGCACGGACACTGCAGATTCAACAAACACTTATATAGACTAGGCAGTGGCGGCTCGTGATAATTTTTGTTGGTTGGGCCAGACACACATTTTCGGGGAAACCATAATGCTTGGTTAGGTTATATTTTAATTTATTAAATAATAAATACACGTTAGATATTATTTTTGGTGGGGCCCAGCCTCATTGGTCCTTAATGACGAGCCGCTACTGAGACTATGGATAAGTCAAAAGGCTCTCTGCCAGTGTCCGCATTCGGAACAGACACCGGGGCATATCCTTCAAGACTGTCCTCTCATCTGTGAGCTAAGAAGCAATATATAGCCACACTAAGTCGACCTGAAAACTAAGCTTTGGTGAAACCTGACAGACCTGAAGCTTGACCGCCCAGTTTGTGATCCACAGTAAATTAAGCGCATGACCAGAGATCGCCGAAGAAGAAGAAGAAGATACACGCCACATTTAACCAAGCTAAAACCAGAATCTTAACTTTCGTTTTATCCAAACAAGAAAAACTCGCGTCTCATGTTCTTTTAAACTGTATTGAATAACGAATTGTGTCAGTAACGAGCGCAACACGAGGTCAACTATCTTATAAACACTCAGAAAACAAGTAACTGTCATTGCTTTCCCATAAACTAATAAAAGTTATAAAAATGTAATATAAAAACAAGGCTAGCTTTCAGGGTGACTTTCCGTAGTTATGACATGTTCATTGCCTTATTCCACATTAGTTTTATCACTTCCATTGTTTATCAGAGCCTTTACTTGAATATATTAGCCTGATATGTAGATTGGATAGAACAACTGCGCCGTAGCAGCGCATGATGATGGAGGATGTAGTTATTTTTATTTGTTATATCGGACTAAAGCCCTTTAAGCCGGTGGCCGGGGCTCTCTATGAGGGAGCGGTTAGGTGCTCGTCTCTTGTTCCTAAGGTAACTAGTTTGCTTCCTCGTAGAGCCATCGGGATATTTTTACAGAGATTCCTGATCTCAGAGTTCCTAGTCCTATCGGAGACGGAGGATGAAACGTAGGTCCCGTATTCAATTCGAGTACATAAATGAACCCTTGGCAGTTCAAAATCAAGAAGAGCAGACTGAAAAACCGCTGCCGGGGAAAAATTCATTAGAATTTATCCGTTGTCATTATTATCTTTTGGATAAAACTGAGCAGATAAGAAAGTTGAAACTTGAAAAAAATTATTTACATTTTATAGTCCTTTTTTTTGCCAGTCAACTTTTTTTTTTGTCAAGGTTAAGGTGGATAAGGAAATGGCAAGAAGCCATGATGACCTGTGTCAGGAAGAAACAAAATGTCGGTGATTCGGGCATACCTTGCGGAAAACACAGTCGAGTTGTCACTAGACAGGCACTTGAGTGAAGCCCGTAAGGGAAACGTAAAGGGGAACGCCCTAAACAGATTTGGAGACTTAAGTATTTTGGAAAATCTAAAGGTTGTTGGATAGAGAGCGGGTAATTTAGAGGACAATTGTTGAGACCCTATGCTCCACGTGCGGCGTAGAGGAATGCGTTAAGTAAGTCAACGTTCCATATTGTTAGAAGTAGGGTGTCTCTGTGGCGTGGGGGTAAGGCTCTCAATTTTCGCTCCAAAAGTCGCCCGAGTGTTGTCAGGGCCTTCGAAGGGGGCAAAGAATAGTTTCAATGAGACCTACAAAGGCATGTCGTAAGAGGCGGCTAAGGTAGGGGCTTATTGAAACTACCGTAGTAAACGAAAAGCGTAGCAGAAATCGGAAGTGCTGACCTACTTATATGTGTATAACTGACACAACGTAAATTGGCTCTTAGGCTCAGATCAAATACAAATCACAAAAATTGATTTAACAAGTCGTCGACATGAAGCATTCGAAGACGTCCACAAATCAAAGGTACTCGGGAGATAGCCGAGTGTGAAAAAATGGATACTTTCCCAGTGATTTCTGACCTCAACAGTTGCGGCTCGTTCTTAACCCTTTAGCTGCTAAGGACGTATATATACGTTTTCCCATTCACTTCTAAAGACGCATTAACACGTCTGTTATTATCTCTCCTCTGTGGGCTAAAGACGTGTTAACATGTTATACATTGCTACTGTCACTGCTATAGGCGTACATTCACGTTTGTGACCTAGAAACAAAAATTAGCTATTTTTAGCTCAGCCTTCAAAAAGTATGTAGCAGCGAAAGGGTTAAGGGCCAGTGAGGCCAGGGCCCCACCAAAAACAATGTGTAACGTGCATATATTATTTTATCAATTATTTTTTTAATAATTATTACTTTTAACGTGATACTGGTTAGTTCTGAATGTTATGTATATTTATAATGCTAAAATATCACATACAGTCGGAAATGCAGCGTCATTCCTCCCTAATTAGTGCATACTTAACGAATTACCAGCGCACTGTATTTGTAGAGCCAGTAGAAATGGGATCTGTTTAGACGGTCTGTTAACATAGTGACCTCTGACTTCTCTATTGACTAGTTATTTAACACCGATAAATATTTGATTAATTCAGTAGAGAAATTCTTACGTGATCAAGCCAGTGCACAGTTAGACGGGTTTATTGCGCTAAACATTAGTCAATGTGCATAAATACCGAGTGAAATATATACAAAAAGTAGAAAATAATATAAATAATTAACTAGCTATCATATAACAGTTTACGGTAATTTCCAGTTTCATCAATATCTGTGCACACCTCAGTGTACATTTAGACACGTTGACGTGTTGTGACCTACATATTCTAGTAAATGGAGGATAACGTCTCGGAAAAGATTAATAATAGTAAATACAAAATTATCAACTAACCCCAAACCACTATTCTTTACAAAACTTTGTGTCTGGCCCAACAAATTTGTGTCTGGCATAAAAAATTTGTGTCTGGCCCTAAAAATTTGCGTCTGGAGCTAAAAATTTGTGTCTGGCCCAAAAACGAAATGATCACCAGCCGGCACTGAATCTCATTTCAATTTTATCGAAGAACCACGCCCCTACGAAACAAGGGCAATAACAACTACTCTTTCATGACTCACAGTAACACAGAGTGACATGCCCTTATCCTCTAAACCGGTTTCCAAAAATAAAATAAAATAAATAATAAATATAAAAATTGACACTTACTGATAAGAAACACTGAAACGAATGGTGTTCCACTACCCGTCATAAAAGTCAACAAAATGACACCATAAATGAAGCGAAAAGAGCAATTCAGCGTGGTAATTTTAACATTGCGTTATTTATTTTACCGATAAAAAAAATGGACAAAATTTGTGACAGCTAAAAGTTGTGACAGGTACTCAGATAGCAGTGACACCTGTGTCTGAGTGTAGGGTCCTTAATGATTGGTCGATTTCAAGTCACTTAATATGTTTACACATGCGCGTTGGTTGTGAGTGAGAGTAAGAGAAATCCTGGTGGACAGAGGGTCACGGGGCTAAGTGACACGGAAACGACACCTGGGAACCAAGAAATGAAATGACACTAGACTTTTGAAGAAAAGTACACTAACAAAAATGTCAAATGTCAATAAGTTCAACCTAAATAAACGTTAAGCAAACAGTTATGTTTCTCCCTTTCTGTAAATGTTATTCGTAGTATATATTAGTTGACATGTGCAGGCCGGACTTCAAGGAAGCAAAGAATAGTACCACTGTGACTCACAAGGCATGTCGTAAGAGGCGACTGATGTAGGACCTAAGGAAGCTACCCTAGTAAATAAAAAGCATCTCAAAAATCGGATGGGCTTGTCTACTTGTAGGCGCATAATTGGTACAACGTACAATCGCTCTTAGACTCAGATCGCATACAAATCATACAGAGTGATTAACAAGTTAAAGGGTTTAAAAGCCGAAGGATTGACTTCATTGCACCCGGTTTTACCCCATACGGCTCGATCCCTCTCCGCAGAACTGGCACGCCACCTGCCGAGAGGTCTAGGGTCTCTGGAAAAACTGCACTCGTGAACAGAATGGCGCGGTCCGGACTCGAACCCACTACCTTCGACTTACAAGGCAAAGGGTTTAACCACTTAGCCACAGAGACCACAGAGATTAGCAAGTGTTCGGCTTGGTGCGTTCAAAGACGACAAGAAGTCGCTGGACCCTGTTGGAGATATTGTGAAGGAGATCGGAGCACCTGTGGATATATCCGTAGGGCAATGAAGATATTCCAAGCTAAACCTGAAACGGCCCGTCCGTCCACAGCCAGGCTCTAGCACATTCCAGACAACTGGCCGGGTATTCCCTGACCTAGATAAGAAAAGGATCTGGAAATTACAGATGTTTGATAGAGCACTGCACGCTTTTTTGCAGTTTTACTCAATTCTGTGAGTCTATTGTTATTTATTGGTGAAAAATATTCATAATATTGATATTCCTTATTGTTAAATTTAACTTGTTGCATAATATAACTTCGATTTAGCATTTTGTGTTGATTTTAAAATGAATTCGTCTATATACACCGATACTGGAATGCGAGGTCACGTGGTGTAGTTGGGGTCTGATTTCCCACAATTCCTACCTGAGCCCGAAGGCCCAGTAGTTTATAGTTGGCTCTGGTCCATCTTTCCATCATATTGGTCAAGTAGTTTTGCTCTTTACTATAGGCTCAGAGACATGGACAATTTTTTGAACACACGAAAGGAGACTTAATATATATCCCCATCATTACTATCACAGCAGGAATATCAGGTGGCATGATAAAATAGGTAACTATTAAGTACTCATCATCATCATCAGGTGCCGTCTCCACATCGAAGGTAGGCTGCATTGAATCTCCAGCATCCTCTGTCTTTCGCCTAGGTGTTGCACACTGCCAGTCTGTAACCTGTTCATTTCTTAAAGTTTCTCTCCCACTTATCTCTCGGTCTTCCTCTTGCTCTTCCCCCTCAACTTTCCCTCTAGTAAATGTTTTATCATGGTGTCATGTCTTTTATGTGCCCAAAATACTTTACTTGTCTGAATTTTATTTCTCTTAATAATTGTTTCTTCATGCCTAGTTTTCATAAAACTTGTTTATTTTCTGTTTTTCTGTCCATGAAACTCTGCCTATTCTTCTATATATCCACATCTCAAATGCATCAATTCTGTTTTCTGTTTTAACTGTTTTAACTATTAAGTACTTTTTAAAGGGTTTTAAAGCCGAAGATTGACTTCATTGCACCGGGTTTTACCCCATATGGCTCGGTCCTCTCCGCAGAAATGGCAAGCCACCTGCCGAGAGTATTGCACAAGCACGAACTCCGTAGCTCCAGCAACAATCCTAGGGGTCTCTGGAAAAACTGCACTCGTGAACAGAACGGCGCAGTCCGGATTCGAACTCCGAATTCGTCTGGATGTTAAGTACTGCAGCGTGATAACTCGCCACCTGCACCACGCATCCAAATCATGGGTATACCCAACAGAAGTAGAAGACAGAGAGGGCTGGAACATCCGAGAAGAATGGAAAATAGTCACAAATACCAACATGCGTTGTTCTGTCTTGTCTCCAATCCTGTTTTTCCTCACAGGGTCAAGATTAAGAGATTTATAGAACGAGCCCTTTTGTGCGCTTCATAAAGTGTCTTTCATCGCCTCTGTTATCTCTGAGGCCCACTCCACCATTTGCATGGTCGGCCTTTTGCTTTGTATCCATTTTATCGGAGCAACATTGCTCTTTGAGGTCACTGTCTGTTGGTAATTTGCTTATGTGGCCGATCTTTAATTTGTTGTTTCTTGATGAAGTCTAGTACTGATGTTGTACCCACTTTTTTCCTGATGTCTTCATTTCTCAACCGGTCTCTTCTTGTTACACCCAGCATTCTGTGTAGACACTTCATCTCTGTCGTGACTAGTTTTTCTTCTATTATGTGTTGTCAGTGTCCAGATTTGTAGAAGAAAACCAGTTGTTCTATCATCATCATCAGGTGCCGTACCGGCTGGCGTAGGAGATCATGGATCTCTACAAATCTCTGTCCTTTGACTCATGGGTTAAAATTTCTGGACCGTGCCGTTCTGTTCACGAGTGCAATTTTTCCAGAGACCCCTAGGATTGTTGCTGGAGCTACGGAGTTCGTGCTTTGTGCAATACTCTCGGCAGGTGGCGTGCGATTTCTTCGGAGAGGGACTGAGCCATATGGGCTAAACCAAGGATTCAATGAAAGAACTGTCTCTCGGTCTCAGCAAATGGGAAAAACAAGCTGATGGTTGAACCATATGGAAAACAACATTACGCGGTGCAGAATCGTTCGAAAAGAAACTATGAGATGAGCTTGAAGGCGAGAGAGATCCGCCTGCCCAGCGTGTTCGTAGCGCGCTGGACGACTGGTGACAAGCTCCCTGTGAGTGCAGCTCAATTCCGAGGTCTAGCAGAAAAGCCACAGGTTCTAAAGAGTTACGGTGTTCGTGGCACTGAACCGAAGGGTACGATGTCCATGCACCGACCAAGAGCTGAAAGCTCAAGTGCTTCTGGATCGAAAGAAAGGCAAGAGAAACAAGCGCAAACTCAGAAGTCAACAGTTAATAATAACAATAATAACAATAACATCCGTACGTCGCAAGTGAAGATGACAGCAGCCTCAGACGTGTACTTCTGCACCTCTCTGGTGTGTGCGGAGGTGACTTAGAGTCTATCCTCGAACACAACCTCTCACAGGTGGGAATACATGATCGATAGGCCAATAATCATTGCAATTCGGTGTGTAAACATGTGTGCTCCGTTCTATTTCTTATACAAGAAGATTCAGCGGCAGTGCACGACTCGTAGCACTGGCAAGGGTCCCCTGATGTAATTTAAAGATGGTGAAATATTCTGTAGAAATTTATTTATTAATCATTCCAATCAGGGCGGCTCGTCATTAAGGCCAGTGGGCCTGGCCCCACCAATAATCGAAAGGGGAAACTTCCGAAATAGACAAATAATAGTAATACTCCAAAAACCCTGATTTTTCAGAAAATTTGTGTTCCCACCAAGAAAAGTGACTACGAGCCGCCACTGATTCCAATTAACTTTGATCTGGTAGCGGTTTTCCAGCCTACTTTTCTCGATTGTGAACAGCCATTGATTCTTGTATGTGCTCAACTTGAACACGGGACCTATGATTATCGTTCGTCTCCGATATGACCAGGATTTAGATCTAACCTACACTGAGATCGAGTCTCTGGAAAATTCTGATGGCTCCACGAGTGAGAATCAGTCCTTTGATAGACCAGGACTTAGATCTAACTCTACACTGAGATAGAGGTCCGAAAATCATTCATGCTCCCGAGAGCTCAATTGATACCTTGTACAGACCACCTCTCTGTGATTATACTTCTTCTTCTTCTAGCTCCAATCGATCACTGTCACCATTTTGATTATTCACTTTCCTTTGTGATATGTTTGATCTTTGCCAAGAACGTGTATACGTTGCACATTGGTTTAGTAGGCCCCTAAATGCATAGACTTCTACACGGTTAGGACACATGCATCCGATTTTAGCTAATGTGTTTTGTATGCGATCTGAGCCTAAGAGCGATTGTATGTTGTGCCAGATATGCATCTACAAGTAGACAAGCACATCCGATTTCTGCACTGCTTTTTATTTACTAGGGTAGCATCCATAGGAGCTACATTAGCCCCCTCTTACGAAATGCATTGTAGGTCGCAGTGGTACTACTCTTTGCCCCAGCACCACACGGGCGCACCACATACACGATCAATGCTAGGGATGTGAGTGTTGCGTGTCCTGTCGTTACACGCAGTTACATACATATCAAATGGCAGCATGTAAGTACAAAAATGGCAGAAGGGCATAACCTTTCTGATCTAATAAGTTCTAGCTGTTACCAACTCTTATTTATTTCAGCACTGACTAACCTTCGAAACGTTGTGCAGACACAAATCACTAAGTTAATCTTGCTGGAACATATCTTCTGTCAACAGCCAGGGCTATGTATTATATGTAGCCATATACGTGTCACTCTATTTAAAAATGTCACTGACATTCAAGCCGGCTTGTTGACATTATGACAGCACTCAAACCTCAGTTTGTTTTTCCATAATCCGTTATTAAATAAGTTGTAACCGCTGTCCAACATGTGGGGGAGATAGGAATCCATAACATGAGCTTCGGTTACAGGTTACTAAACTGATGTCATTACACTCACGGCAGACCCATAGGTGCTCAGTCTCCACCAACATCTATCGAAGAGTATGCATGCTGATAGTTCCCGTGGCTCACTGATTAAACACACTCATCACTACGTCCCTCAGGCATCTAGTTCTACTTGTAACAGTGGGACGGACTAGCATAGTGCGTAAGCGTTCACCTACCGGCTCCAATACAAGAGGGTTGTGGGTTTAATCCCACAATATCAATGTTCCACGCGTAAGGAAAGGAATTTACCCTCCTACCTTCTGCACACTAAGGCCTAGAAGTGTGAAGTGACTTCATATCCTAAGTTCTGAAGAGGCTACGTGAAATTTAATTTTGTTTATGTTGTTCAACATTATCATTGTGTTTTGTAAGGGTAAATAAATTGTGTTTTCTAAGTGTAAATAAATTGTGTTTTGTAAGTGTAAATAAATTGTGTTTTGGAAGTGTAAATAAATTGTGTTTTGTAAGTGTAAATAAAATAGGTTTGAGATTAGGGATCTGAAATGAAGGGGTGTACTATCAAATGCTGACACTTATCAAAAAATACAGAGTTGTGAGGCAAATAAACAGGAAAGACCTAATAAGATCCCTATCAGCAGAGCTAAACAGAAATCAAGACACAACAATCTTTCGCCTAAGAACAGGTCACTGCAGTTCAACCATAACATGCAAAAATAAAGCGCTTTATGACGGAGTGTGTATGTCAGACAGAAACAGACTCCAAGAGACATCCTGCAGTCATGTCCATCATACATACATCAACGAAACGAAACATGACATCCTGAACGAAGCTTACAGAGCAAGCTATGGGGAACTCTCGAGGAACTCCAACTGACATGGAGCTTCATAGAGGCAACCCCAACCCATCTCACGGTTTAGACGAGCATACGAAACCGAACGCATTGAATAAGATGAAGAAGATGTTTAAAAGTGTGGATCAGACACCGGAGCATGTCCTTCACGAATGTACTCTCCTGAGTAATCTGAGAAGAAACATGAGAGGCCACACTTAACCCTTTAGCTGCTAAGGACGTATATATACGTTTTCCCATTCACTTCTAAAAACGCATTAACACGTCTGTTATTATCTCTCCTCTGTGGGCTAAAGACATGTTAACACGCTATACATTGCTACTGTCACTGCTATAGGCGTACATTCACGTTTGGGACCTAGAAACAAAGAGTAGCTTTTTTAGCTCATCTTCAGAATGTATGTAGCAGCAGAAGGGTTAATCTAACTAAAAATTAATCTTTAGGGACCTTACAGACCTGAAGCTGACTGCTCAGTTTGTGGTCCACAGTAAATTAAGCGTATAACCAGAGATCAGTTTCAGTTTGGAATATCTTCATTGCACTCCAAGCATGTCCATAGGTGCTCTGATCTCCTTCGCAATATCTTCAACAGCGTCCAGCGACTGACCGTACCAGTTCGATTTTGATTGATGAGCCCACTCACGTACCTGTTGTGCTGTTCTTTTCTTGCTACTCCAATCTTCAAACCCAGCTCCGGGACCAGACAGCTATACTTCGCCTTCGGACGGGTCACAACAGAATGAGACACCAACTGTACACCAAATTCAAGATAGGCACCAACGACCTGTGCCCCTGTGGCTTAGCAAGTATGACAACAGAACATTTCCTACAGAACTGCCCCCAGTATGCAGACCTGAGAAGAAAGAGGTGGCCCACTTACACCAGCGTCCAAGACAAACTGTATGGCGTGGCTGATGATCTTCTTCTTCTTCGCGTTCGTTCTTTACGACCATTTTAATCACTCTTGTGATATGTTTGATCTTGCCAAGAACGTGTATACGTTGCACATTGGTTTGGTAGGCCCCTAAATACATAGATTTCTACAAGTTTAGGACATGTGCATCCGATTTCAGCCAAACCTCCTTAGTCGCCTCTTACGACATGCATGGCAGGTAACAGTGGTTCATTCTTTACACCCCAAATTTGGGCCCCGGTAACCACTCGGGCGGCTGATGATCTGAGGCAGACGGCTGCCTTTGTTAGAGAATCCGAAATCCCAATCTAGTGAGAACGCAGAAGAAGTAGAAAACCCAGTTCCTGCAATCTAGTAGTTGACGTGGATTGGTTTAAATGAAAATCTTCTCTGCGGCCACCCTCTATGATGGCGTTCAAAATATCAGAAATCTATGTTGTATAGTGAAAATGAAAATAATGTCATATCCTAAATGACGTAGCCAACAACGACAGTAAACTAGTCGTTGATTTTCTAGGCACCACTTATACGTTCAGTAGTTTGCCATTGCTTTCTGAACGGTGAGTCTATTTTACCATTTTGGAAAAAATCCCACGGAAACGAATTTGCTTCCGAACTTGCCCACCGTGGGGCTTGAACCAGGTACGCTTGGGTTCGTGATCGAGTTCACTACCGCTTGAGCTACAGACGCTAACATATTGTATAGTATATTATGCAAAAAGTAGCGACCGTGAAAAGTCCCGAATTCCACTATTGCCGCGGCATCCCGAAATGTGCTCAGTCCTCGTTTATTAAACTGACATCTTCAACGACAAAACACTTACACAGAAGCTCACGCAACGCACCTGAATTTCATACCTACTTAAAAACCAATAAAAACGTAACAGATTCTCGATAATGAGCCCATGACCTTCTCATTTATTTTCCCCTAAACTTGGTCACAAAATTATTCACATTAACATTCAGAGGCGTCAACAGAAGTTCTTCTAGGAGGGCAAAAAAACCAATGTAGTTGTTAGTTTACAACCCGAAGATGGAGAAGACCACATTCGAATAAAACTAATTTTCCAGATAGGAAAACTTGCCCCCCCCTTTCCCTCACCCTCTTCCCTTAATGTAGGGACGCCTATGCTCAAGAGACGCCATTATTATTCAATGGCAAGAACAGCACTAACCAACGACCTTCATTTGCGCAAGTTAAATAAAAAAAACAGAACACAGGGAACAATAAATATGTCATTCAAAGACACCGATTAAAAGGCTCTTGCAGTCACTGAAGCAGCTGTCACTTGTATGTTGCCTTGAATTCATTAAGCAGGCAAGCATAAGATATATTCATTCAGTCAATCATTCATTCATTCATTCAGTCAGTCAATCATTCAGTCAATAATTCAGTCATTCATTCAGTCATTCATTCATTCAGTCAGTCAGTCATTCCTTCAATCATTACTTCACTCATTCATTCATTCATTCAATCATTCATTCAATCATTCATTCAATCATTCATTCAGTTATTCAGTTATTCATTCATTCATTCAGTCATTCATTCAATCAGTCATTCCTTCAATCATTAATTCACTCATTCATTCATTCATTCAGTCATACATTATTTCAGTCATTCATTCATTCAGTCAATCACTCATTCATTCGGTCAAACGTTCAGTCAGTCATTTATTCATTCAGTCAGTCAGTCAGTCATTCCTTGAATAATTAATTCAGTAATTCACTCATTCATTCATTCAGTCCATCATTCATCATTCGGTCAATCATTCAGTCAGGCATTTCTTCATTCAGTCATTTCTTCATTCAGTCATTCAATCAATCATTCAGTCATTCATTCATTCAGTCAATCATTCAGTCATTCATTCATTCAGTCATTCATTCAGTCATTCATTCAGTCATTCATGCAATCATTAAATCATTTATTCATTCATTCATTCAGTCTCCATTTTCTCCATCTTTCTCTTCCTCTTCTGCTTCGAACGCTCCATATCGACCCCTTGTTAACCACTCTGTGTGGTTTGTTTGTTATCTGAGCCTAAGAGCGATTGTATTTTGTGCAAGTTATGCGCCTATGAGTAGGTCAGCACATCCAATTTCTGCGACGCTTTTTATTTACTAGGGTAGCTTCTTTAGGCCCCTACATTAGTCGCATCTTATGACATGCCTTGTAGGTCACAGTGGTACTATTCGTTGCTTCGCTTGCTGGGACCCGGCACCAAACGGGGCGCATCTTTCTTTCATTATTTCTTTTTATAGCTTTAGGCGTCTCTATGGCGAAGTGGCCAAGAGGTTTGCCTTGTGTCTTTCAATGTCGCGTGTTCGAATCCGGACTCAGTGCGATCTTTTATTGTTTCATTAGATCCCTAAGATTGTTGCTGAAACTACGGAGTTCGTGCTCTGTGCAACACTCTCGGCTGATTGCACGCAATTTCTACCGACAGACAGACAGTCCACCTCAAAGAGCAATGCTGCTCCGATACAATGGGTACAAAGCAAAAGGCAGGCCGTGCAAAAGATGGATCTCAGACATAACAGAAGCAACGAAAGACACTATCTACGAAGCGCACATAAAGACCCGTTTTATAAATCTCTTCTCGACCTGACGCTGTGAGTCAAAACAGGATTGGAGAAAAGAAAGAAAAGGGAGACAGCACCATTGGGAAACCCGGTGCAATGAAGTAAATCCATTGCCTTCAGATCCGTTTTGTGTATTGAGACGAAATCGTTAAATGACATCGTTCGTACATGTGGCGCCGGGGCCTGCAAAGCAAGCAAAGAGAAGTACCACTGCGACCTACAAGTCATTTCGTAAGAGACGACTGATGTAGGACCTAGCGAAGCTACTTAGTAAATAGGAAGTGGTTCGAGTCCCGTGTTGTCTATGTTGTTGATCATATTCGTTACTCGTTGCTTCCTCTGCGGTTCTGAAAGAGGTCCGTGTGTCATCTTAGTAAATAAAAAAGCATTGCAGAAATTGGATGTGTTGGCTTACTTATAGTTACATAACTGGGTCAACGTATATCGCTCTTAGGCTCAGATCACAGACAAATTACACAGAGTGGTTAACAGGTGGTCGATATGGAACGTTCAAAGAAGAAATCGTTAAATGACTTAACAAGGGTATTTTCTATCTTTTGCAAGCTGTCACTTCCAACCAGCCGAAAGAGACACTGCACCAAATAAAACGGACTTAGTACATAAAGAATGACACTTTTGTTTTAATAATATAAGTGTTTTCTACAAGTTGCAGCCGGTACTCGTTGGTCCCGTGTTCTCCGGCGGCGTATCTGGTTCTCGAAGCGATATTTACAAGTTTCAATGCTCATAGTTACGCCTCTGCATACTCCATGGTTACGCCTCTGAATATTCCACTTGTGTCTTTCTGAATACTAAATAGCTATGCCTATGAAGACTCCATAGTTAGAGCCTCCAAACACTTCGTAATTATGTTTTCACACACTCGGTAGGGACGACTTTATACACTCCACAATTACACATCCGAACACTTCGTAGTTTCGCCCCTGAACACTCCATGACTCCAACCCTGAACACTCCATAGTTATACCTTCAAACACTCCATATCTTTGCTCCTGAGCACTCTATAACTTCGCCCCTGAACACTCCATGCTCCGACCCTGGACACTCCATAGTTATGCCTCCAAACACTAAATAGCGCGACCCTGAACACTCAATAGTTATGCCTCCAAACACTACATGTGCCCACCCTGAACACTCAATAGTTATGCCTCCAAACACTCCATGGCTCCGACCCTGAACACTTAATAGTTATGCCTCAAACACTCCATATTTTGCCTGAACACTCTATAGAGCCGACCCTGAACACTCTATAACTATGACCATGAACACTCTATAGCTTCGCCCCTGAACACTCCATATCTACACATCCGAACACTCCAAATGTCCTGTTTCATTCATTTCCTTACACCTTCTTTCCATCACATTTGTTCCAATTTATTCCTTTACAACCACTGCTTCATCATTTCAAAATATGTTGACTTTATGAGCCCACTCCACTCCTACTCAACCACTCCACCGCTCCGTGACATCTTTATTGGTTCAAGAGAACTCGGAAATCCCTAAGAAGTGTTTGAGTTTATTTATTCACAAGTTTTATGTGTTTTTTTCTGTTTTTCTTGAACCAGGTATTCTGCATTTTTATTGTAATGTGGGATCAGATGGTGTGAGAGGAGTAAGCGAGGGTCACATGCAATGAGGGCGATTGAGAAAGAGAGAAAACAGGAGAGGAAATGTAGACAGTCACAGTGTCCTTTGTGTTATTGTTTGATATGATACCCTAGATTGACTACTTGATTGATTGATTGATTGATTTTGATTGATTCGCACGTGTGTTACCTGGGCCCTCAAGGGAAAAAGAATAGTAGCATTGCTATCTACAAGGCACGCCGTCTGCCCAGCGTGTTCGTAGCGCGTTGAACTACGGTTGACTATCCCTCTGTGTGTGCAGGTTCAATTCCGCGGATGGCAGAAAAAGCCACATATTCCCAGATTTACGGTGTTCGTGGCACCGAACCGAAGGGTTAGATGTCCATGGCACCGAGCCGAAGAGCTGAAAAGCTCAAGTGCTTCTGGATCGAAAAAAAAAATCTACAAAGGGCATGTCGTTGAGCCGACTGAGGTAGGGGTCTTGGGAAGCTACCCTAGTAAGTAAAAAGCATCGGAGAAATCGGATGTGCTGACCTACTTGTAGGCGCATAACTGTTACAACATACAATTGTTTTAGCTTTGATACATACAAATCACACAGAGTGGTTAGCAAGGGTGTTTGGAGCGTTCGAAAAAGAAGAAGCAGGGAAAGAGGAGTAAGGGAAGGACTAGACATACATAGAAACGAGAACTAGAGGTTGATATTAACACGTTAGGTAAAACATGGAAGGGTGTAAGAGAGAGGAAGAGCTGGAAGAAATTTGTTGAAGACCTGTGCTCCGTTGGGAATTTAAAGATGAAGACAGTTAAATGCTGGACTCCTTCTGTAGGGCTCACCTGCATGACGAGGGACACTGATGATAAGAAACACAAACCTTCCCGCAGAAATCAGTCAGAGGCGTCGCCCGAGTGGTTACTGGGGCCCAAATATGGGGTGTAAAGAATAGAACCACTGTTACTGCCACGCATGTCGTAAGAGGCGACTAAAGAGGTTTGGATGAAATGGGATGCCCATGTCCTAAACGTGTAGAAGTCTATGCGTTTAGGCGCCTACCAAACCAATGTGCAACGTATACACATTCTTGGCAAAGTTCAAACATTTCACAAAGAGTGATTAAATTGGTCGTAAAGAACGAACGCGAAGAAGAAGAAGAAGTCAGAGGCGTCACATTAAGGCGCATTGTTTATGCCTGAATTCATATCAAACGAGGGAGTCTAAATGGAGAAGTTGTTCAGATATTTACCTTTCGTTATGAAGGTTGTAGGTTCCGATCCGTACATAGTCACGTGTGTAATTTATTGCATGAGATCAATAGTATTGTAGTTGTAGCAACAGAGTTCGTGCTTCGTGCAAGACTCTCGGAAGGTGGTGAGCCATTTCTGTCGACAGAGTGGGACTAATATGGGGAAACTCGGTGCAAAGATGTTAATTTCCCTCCTTAGACCCTTTTACCAATTGCATAAAGTGCAATAGTGCAGTTTTTCCAGAGACCCTAGGATTGTTGCCGGAGCTACGGAGTTCGTGCTTTGTGTAATACTCTCGGCAGGCGGCGTGCCATTTCTGCGGAGAGGACTGAGCCATATGGGGTAAAACCCGGTGCAATGAAGTCAATCCTTCTGCTTTTTTCGATCCAGAAGCACTTGAGCTGAAAGCTCTTCGGCTCGGTGTCATGGACATCGTAACCCTTCGGCTCGGTGCCACGAACACCATAAATCTGGGGAACCTGTAGCTTTTTCTGCCAGTCCGCGGAGTTGAACCCGCACTTACAGAGGACTAGTCACCCGTAGTCCAACGCGCTACGAACACGCTGGGCGCGCGGGCATTTAAAACCTTTAAACCTTTTTACCAATAGCAAATTTACCAACCCCGGCTTTTTCAAGAGGTCAAAACCCTCATACAGAGAAAATCTGCAGTAGACTGGAAGACAAACACTGGATATGATTATGGAAAATATTTTCTCAAAGATCTGAGCAGAACAGACCAGGTCATTATATTTCGACTACGCACCGGACACTGCAGACTCAACAAACACTTATATAGACTGGGAATAAGTCAAACAGCTCTCTGCCAATGTCTGCAAGTGGAACAGACACCAGAGCATATCCTGCAAGACTGTCCTCTCCTGGGTGAGCTGAAAAGCAACATGTGGCCACACCCAATCAAACTAAGCTTTGGGGAAACCTGACAGAACTGAAGCTGACTGCTCAATTTGTGGTCCACAGTGAATTAAGCGAATGCATCCAAACTCCACAGTATACAGAGTCTTCTACAATAGAACATCAGGAAAGAAGGCAAGAGGAAGACAACGGAAAAGATGGTTAGATGGCGTAGCAGAATCCTGTGAAAGAGCAAAATAACAATCACACAAGCCACCAGAACAGCGCAAGATAAAAACAGAAAATCACGACACTGGGCAATAACCCGGTAGCAGTGTGACAACAAAAGAAGAAGAAGAAGTAAATTAAGCGCATGACCAGAGATCTCTGAAGAAGAAGAAGACCCTTTTTAGACTTCTTTTGTTTCGATGTTTTTGTTTTCCCAAACTTTTCCCCCCATTAATTTAACTTGTTGTAACGGGTACTCCCAACTCTTCCCTTCTCATAAAATGCACAATAAGTGAGCAGATGAAAAGAAACAAACCTTTATGGAAGACCACTGAGTGCATCAATGTTGCTTTTTGTCATAGCTTCCTCCATGACACAATAAAGGACTCATCCTTGATCGTGAAAACGTAAAACATACAATGGACAACCCTCAATAAAAGGGATGCCCGCGTAAAATAAGTGGATACTTACGGCAATTTTCTGCATCTTCTAAAGGCGGTTTTCTTCATTGATTGAGCAATTTCCTTGTTGCTTATTCAGTATCCCTTACTACATGTCTCGCATCTTTTCCTTCAAGCGATTGATTGAGACGACCATTTCATGAAACTTACTTAATTTCATCCTAAATTACTGTAAACGATACCAGATTTTTTTTTTTTTTAAATTTATCCAATAGCGAAGATCTTTGGTCTGATTTCTTAAATAAAATTTTACAAGTTTGGTAGACGTTAGGCATTCGCCTCTCGTTTCAAAGATATACGGTTTGCTCCCTCGTATATATATTTCCAGAGATCCGTGATCTCAGTGTAGGTGAGATCGATTTTCTAGTTCTATCGGAGACGGACGATAAAATATAGGTTCCATGTTCAAGTTGAGCACGTACAAGAACCCTAGCAATTCACAATCGAGAAGATCAGGTTGAAAAGCCGCTGCCTGGAAACATTTCATTAGAAATTTAAAAAATAAAAACTTACTTCAAAATAATTTTACCATCTTTTTAGTTACATCATGAACGCTCGTCATTGCTACGGAGTTCGTGTACTGAGTCGATTGTGTCCTGTTCTTCTGCGCAGAATGGCAACTTATTCTTCTTCTTCTTCTTTGCGTTCGTTCTTTACGACCAACTTTTATCACTCTTTGTGATATGTTTGATCTTTGCCAAGAACGTGTATACGTTGCACATTGGTTTGGTAGGCCCCTAAACACATAGACTTCTACACGTTTAGGACATGTGCATCCGATTTTAGCCTAACCTCCTTAGTCGCCTCTTACGACATGCATGGCAGGTAACAGTGGTTCTATTCTCTACACCCCAAATTTGGGCCCCGGTAACCACTCAGGCGGGCAACTTATTCAAATCTGCTCATATGGTAGAAATTCCTCCCATGAGGCCATTACCTTGTAGTGGTGGGGAGGCTTGCGTGCTCCAATGATACAGTGAGCTATGACGGCGGAACTTATGTTCCCGGAAGGGTTACCCAAGCCGGAAAGGTCACTGAAGAAGGGACAGACGAAGCATGGTCTACTGGTCCTCCAGGTTGGGGGTTGGGCTTGGGACTAACGATCCCATCCTTTAAAAAAATTAAAGTTACAGAAACAACAACAAACATACAACCTATCTACGGGCATGAAGGGCTACCAGAGTCATTGACTCACATGACTGGAAGTGGTGAAAGCCGAAAGGAAGCTACTTTCATGAGGACGGAAGTCCTGAATGCCAAAACCAAGACCAGAGTTGGATGCTGGAATGTAAGAACAATGTACGAAACCGGAAAACTGTCACAAATAACAGCAGAAATGAGAAGATATAATCTACATATCATAGGGGTTAGCGAGAGCAGATGGACAGGAAATGGAAGAAGTACCACTGCAACGGTGAAAGTCCTTTTTCTGGACGAGACGATGACCTACACCATGAAGGAGTAGCAGTAATCCTAAGAAAAGGCGTGGAAAAGTGTCTATTAGAATGGAAACCTATCAGCAGCCGCTTGATTAAGATCAGACTAAAGGGAAGCATACAAACATCACAATCCTACAATGCTATGCGCCAACTAATGATAGCGAAGATACAAAGAAAGACTCGTACTACGAAAACCTACAAGCAGAATTAGACAAGTCACCATCCCATGTTGTTATCATTGTTATGGGAGATCTAAATGCGAAGGTCGGACAAGACAACACGCATAGTTATAGAACTATGGGAAAATATGGATGTGGTATGATGAACGAAAATGGGAACGTTTAGTAAACTTCTGCAGCATGAACAATCTCGTTATAGGAGGAACCCTATTTCAACATTTAGATATCCACAAATTAACATGGTATTCCCTAATGGCAGAGATAAAAACCAAATAGACCATATAATGATCAATGGACCCTGGAGACGCTCGCTGCTAGATGTTGTAGTCAAGAGAGGTGCAGATGTTGGTAGCGACCACCACCTAGTCACAGCGTATGTCAAACTTAAACTAAGAAAAACAGGACAACAGAAAAACTTCCAAAAGAGGTTCGATGTGGATAGACTAAAAGACACGAAGTAAGGGATAAGTTTATAATGCAGATAAAGAACAGATTCCAAGCCTAGAAAGTAATGAAACTAGGATGAAACTGACAACATAGATAGAACATGGGACAACATAGCATCTATATATAGCAAGAGCAGTGAAACATGTCTAAGGTACCGCACAAAGAAAAGAAAAGAATGGATAACACCAACAACATGGAAAATAATAGACAGCCGAAGAATATTAAAAGAAATTGTTAGAAGCAAAGTCCGAAAGACTGAAAGCAAGATACCAAGAACAGTACAAAAGCGCAAGTAAAGAAATCAAACGGGCTGTGAGAGCTGACAAAAGAATGTATGTTGAAGACCTGGCAGTGCAGGCGAAGAAGCAGCAAAAAGTGTGATCAAGGAACAGTGTACAAAATTACAAAGCTAATAAGCGGGAAACATTACAGGAGATCAAATACTCTCATAAAGGATAAGAATGGAATACTATTGACAATGGAAAAGGAACAAGAAATACGATGGACAGAGCATTTTAAAGAATTGCTAAATAGACCACCGCCAACGGTAGTAACAGACATACAGAACCAACAGAGGAATTAGAAATTGGCATTGAAACACCCAGCCGGGATGAGATCATTACAGCAATTAAATCTCTTAAGAATAACAAGGCACCAGGAATGATAACTTAAACGCAGAACTATTCAAAATAGACCCAGAACTTGCAGCTATATATTGCAACCCTTGTTTACTACTATATGGAATACCCAAATAATACCTGATGCATGGAACAGAGGAGTCATCATCAAGATCCCCAAGAAGGGCTCCCTTGCCGATTGTAATAATTGGCGTGGAATAACACTGCTTTCTGTCCCAAGTAAAATCTTAAGCAAAATCATCGTACAACGTATTACTGATGCTGTGGATAAGAAACTAGGAAAGGAACAAGCAGGATTTCGCAGAGGACAGAGCTGTATAGGCCAAATATTTGCTCTTAGAAATATCATAGAGCAATGCACAGAATGGCAAAGCAAACTCTATATCAACTTTGTAGATTTTGTAAAAGCTTTTGATAGCATACACCGCGAAAGTCTATGGCGTATCTTAAGATGGTATGGAATCCCACTGTGTTTTATAAATATTATAAAAGCTGCTACAGCAAGTTTGCATGCAGTGTTGAAACTTCAGAACTAAAGTTTGAAGTAAAAACAGGCGTGCGACAAGGATGTGTTATGTCAGCCCTATTATTCAACACTGTCATAGATTGGGTGATGCGTAAAACAACGGAAGATAAGGCAAGATGTATTAGATGGACGCTCACATCCACTCTGGAAGACCTAGATTTTGCAGATGACATCGCACTCCTATCTCATACACATAGAGATATCCAGGAAAAGACCTGCCGCCTTAACCAATATAGTGAGATGGTTGGGCTGAAAATAAATCAGAAGAAAACTGAAGTAATGACTCTGAACATAGCAACCCCAGCACCAGTCAAACTAGAAGGTAAAACCCTCCGAGATACAACCGCTTTCACATACCTTGGAAGTGTTATTAGCAATGAGGAGGCGCTGGATCTGACATTAAAAACAGACTGAGTAAGGCACGAAGTGCATTCATGACCCTTCAGACCGCCTGGAAATCTGCCAATACAGCATCAGAACCAAGACTAGTATCTATAACAGCTGTGTGCTGTCAACATTGCTGTACGGATCGGAATGCTGGAGAATGACAGAACAGGATATGTCCAGACTCTCCGCCTTTCATACAACTTGTCTGCGAAAAAACTTACGCGTGTACTGGCCGACTACTATCTCGAATCAAGAATTGCTTGCACGATGCCAACGAGAGAATATGGGCACTATCATCCGAAGACGACGCTGGAGATGGATTGGACATGTGATGCGCATGGAGACTGGCTCCGACACGAAAACTGCACTGAGATGGACTCCAGAGGGTAGGCGAAAGCGTGGAAGACCCAAGACGACCTGGAGGAGAACGATAGAGCAAGAGCTGAAGGGAAAAGAATCATAGCTGGAACACAATACAGAGGAATGCCATGAACAGGGAAGAATGGTGTACGTTTGTTGCTGCCCTAAACGCCAAGGGCGTAACAGGCTAAGAGAGGGTAGAAATTGCCCAGTGATGGCATTGGTGGTTTTCTGATTCATTTAATCCACCTTATCTGTTGGTGGTAGGTAACAGGTACATCCTGATGCTTTTCTGCAGAACCTTCATTGGTCAGTCTGCCTGCTGTTTCCTTTTCTGGTATTAGACAGTGTGGCGGTTCTTCTTCTTCTTCTTCTGTGATCAACTTCTGCTATGCGACTACTCCGGTATGTATCATAAACAGGGCGATGCGCTTGAGGTCTTCATCGGTCCCCTATAGTTTGTTTGTAGAGTGTTTATGTTGGCCATATTTCCATTCTCACACTACTCAGGCTGCGGCAGTCTTGCAGGATGTGCTCTGGGGACTGCTTTGGCACTCCACCAGTACCGAGAGAATTGCACAAAGCACAAACTCCGTAGCTCATTAGTTTTGCAAACACTAATGTTATAACACATACAAACACTAATGGTATAACACATACAAACACTAATGACTCAACACATACACACACTAATGACTCCAACACACACACATTAATGCTCAACACATACAAACACTAATGACTCCAACATATACAGACACTACTGACTCCAACACATACAAACACTAATGACTCCAACATATACAAACACTAATGACTCCAACACATACAAACACTAATGACTCCAACACATACAAACACTAATGACTCCAACACATACAAACACTAATGACTCCAACACACACAAACACTACTGACTCCAACACATACAAACACTAATGACTCCAACACATACAAACACTAATGACTCCAACACACACAAACACTAATGACTCCAACACATACAAATACTAATGACTCCAACACATACAAACACTAATGACTCCAACACATACAAACACTACTGACTCCAACACATACAAATACTAATGACTCCAACATATACAAACACTAATGACTCCAACACATACAAATACTAATGACTCCAACACACACAAACACTACTGACTCCAACACATACAAATACTAATGACTCCAACACATACAAACACTAATGACTCCAACACATACAAACACTAATGACTCCAACATATACAAACACTAATGACTCCAACACATACAAATACTAATGACTCCAACACATACAAACACTACTGACTCCAACACATACAAACACTAATGACTCCAACACATACAAACACTACTGACTCCAACACATACAAACGATAATGACATAAAACAGAACGAAAATATAATCACACTAAAACGTAAAAGACTCGCCAACACTCATGAACTCAAGTAATCCTGCGAGTGCATCTTAATACTCACTATCTCATATAAGACTTATTTCAAACTCACTTTTCTCACCTTTACTGTGCAAATGCGATTTTCTTAGACGATTTCAGACTTCCAGACATGGCATCTGAGACTTTGTAAATTCTGAAAGATACACCCCCAGACAAACTTCCCGTTCGGAAAGCTGGATGAAAGCTTGCTTAATCCGTCCTGATGGTGTTTTTTTTTTTTACCTCTTAATAAAAATAGAAGCAGGAATGTGTAGTTGAATCACCGTTAGTGAGAGATAGTTACACTCGCCATACCTCCGTTACCATACGGTCGCGGACTCAGGTAAACATTCTAGTAAATAAGACTACAACCGTCGCGTGATCCTCATATTCCAGAATTGTTGTATCTCTCTCTCTCTCTTTGCCTTTTTACCCCAGGTCAACCAACTCATGCCAAGTCCTCCTATCTCTAGCTATCTCCTGCAGCTCCTCCAGCTCTTCTTTATATTGTTGATCTCCGTCTCCAAATCTCGTCTCCATGTATTTCTTGCCTCCCTTCTTTCGCTGTCCCTGCGGTTCCAGGCAAGGACCCTTCTTGTTATATTCCCCTCCGCTTTTCGCAAAGTGTGTCCTATCCAGCGCCAGCGTCTTTTTTAACCTGTTCGTTCACTGGAATCTGTCTTGTTCTCTCCATAAGTTCCTCATTTGTGACCCTATCATACCATCTTATTCCCTCTATTCTGCGCAGACACCAGTTGATGAATGTTTGCAATTTATGCGTTATTGTTTTAGTTGTTCTCCATGTAAAATTATTGTATAAAGACTAATTAATTTTTAAAAATAACACAAAATGATAAATCAAGAATATATTATGCAACAAGTTAAGTTTAACAATAAAAAAATAAAAGTAAAGGAACCCTTTCATACCTCGTGGTATATAGGTCAATACAGTGTTAGGCCTGTATTTTCCGTCGGCACACAATGGGTGATGTGGTCAGCATCACGCCGGCCGCCTTACTTTCCCAGACATGTCTGGTACCCAGTTGAGGCTGGGTCGACCTGAGAGCCGTCGTGGTCGGGAAAAATCCACGCACATTGCGGGAGCTGAACCCAGACCACCAGCCTTGCGAAGCTAGTTCACTAACAACTACGCTACAGCGGCTCTCAGGTTTAACAATAAGGAATATCAATATTATGAATATTTTTCATTAATAAATAACAATAGACTCATAGAATTGAGTAAAATTGCGAAAAAATAGTGCAGCGTTCTATCAGACATATACAAAAAAACTCAGCCCCAACCCAAAACTAGGTCAGGATTTCCCCGGCCAGTTATATGGCCCAATAATTAGAGTTGACTGTGCTTTCGCAAACTTTTTTTCTTTATTTTTTCTCCAATCCAGTTTTGCCTCACATCGTCAAGTTAAGAAGAGATTTCTAGAATGAACCCTTATGTGCTCTTCTTATATAGTGTCTTTCGTCGCCTCTGTTATCTCTGAGGTCCACCTTTTGCTTGGCAAAAAAATTATGAAGAGATTTTTTTTTAAATTTTGGATTATTGTAAGTAAATAAAATATGGAACTGCAAGTTATATAGTATTAAAACTAAATTACGAATTTTCAATTCAAATGTTGTATCAATCCTAACATATGCCAGTGAGAGTTGTATCAATCCTAACGTTCAGAAAAAAATTGACAAACTGCTTAACGTATACGTAGTGTCTAGAAAATTAACACCTTCTTTATTGTGGATTATGGCAGCGTCATGGAAAAGGGTATGCCACGATTTTAATTTTTTTTTCACGAATCTCACGAGCATGAATCTTACTTATATTTCTCACTCTCATTAAATTCTTCTCGGTACCCGAAACTTCAACCCCAACTCTCAAATTAAGATCAACATCCCTCACATCCTCTTCTCTAAGACACATATATTAATAGTACCCCTTGACTTAAGACGGTATACACCTGTAGCCATCAATTTAATCCTAGAAGTCTGATAATCCCTTGATAGCACTTACCTGTTCAGATTTTAATCTCGACCTGTCTCGCGGTTCCAGACACCGTTTAAGGTGTCAGAGACAGAGGTGTGAACTGACCCAGCTAGGTCAGACCTGGTGCCTGTACTGGTTCTTGAATTAGCAGGTTAACAAATATTCCACAAGAATTGTCTGGGGAATAAATATCGTTTGGGGAATAAGAATAGACTAAAGTCTAAGGAATACAAATAGAGGGGAATATGAAAAAACTGCAGAATCAGAAATAATAGTCTGAGGAAGAAAAATGCATAGACTGGGGAATACGAATATTCTAGAATATAAGAGCATATTAGGGAATAAGAGCAGACTAGGGAATAAGACCAGACTAGGGAAAAAGAACAGATTATGGAATAAGAGCAGGCTAGAGAATAAGAGCAGATTAGGGGATAAGAGCAGACTAGGGAATAAGAGCAGATTAGGGGATAAGAGCAGACTAGGGAATAAGAGCAGATTAGGGGATAAGAGCAGACTAGGGAATAAGAGCAGATTAGGGGATAAGAGCAGACTAGGGAATAAGAGCAGACTAGGGAAAAAGAACAGATTATGGAATAAGAGCATACTAGGGAATAAGAGCAGATTAGGGGATAAGAGCAGACTAAGGGAATAAGAGCAGATTAGGGAATAAGAGCAGACTAGGGAATAAGAGCAGATTAGGGGATAAGAGCAGACTAGGGAATAAGAGCAGACTAGGGAAAAAGAACAGATTATGGAATAAGAGCAGGCTAGAGAATAAGAGCAGATTAGGGGATAAGAGCAGATTAGGGAATAAGAGCAGACTAAGGGAATAAGAGCAGATTAGGGAATAAGAGCAGGCTAGAGAATAAGAGCAGACTAAGGGAATAAGAGCATACTAGGGAATAAGAGCAGACTAGGGAATAAGAGCAGACTAAGGGAATAAGAGCAGACTAAGGGAATAAGAGCAGACTAAGGGAATAAGAACAGACTAGGGAATAAGAGCAGATTAGGGAATAAGAGCAGACTAAGGGAATAAGAGCAGATTAGGGGATAAGAGCAGACTAGGGAATAAGAGCAGACTAGGGAAAAAGAACAGATTATGGAATAAGAGCAGGCTAGAGAATAAGAGCAGATTAGGGGATAAGAGCAGACTAGGGAATAAGAGCAGATTAGGGAATAAGAGCAGACTAAGGGAATAAGAGCAGATTAGGGAATAAGAGCAGGCTAGAGAATAAGAGCAGACTAAGGGAATAAGAGCAGACTAGGGAATAAGAGCAGACTAAAGGGAATAAGAGACAGACATAGGAATAAGAGCAGATTAGGGAATAAGAGCAGGCTAGAGAATAAGAGCAGACTAGGGAATAAGAGCATACTAGGGAATAAGAGCTACTATGGAATAAGAGCAGACTAGGGAATAAGAGCAGACTAGGGAATAAGAGCATACTAGGGAATAAGAGCAGACTAATGGAATAAGAGCAGACTAAGGGAATAAGAGCAGACTAGGGAATAAGAGCAGACTAGGGAATAAGAGCAGACTAAGGGAATAAGAGCAGACTAAGGGAATAAGAACAGACTAAGGGAATAAGAGCATACTAGGGAATAAGAGCAGACTAGGGAATAAGAACAGACTAAGGGAATAAGAGCAGACTAAGGGAATAAGAGCACACTAGGGAATAAGAGCAGACTAAGGAATAAGAGCAGACTAAGGGAATAAGAGCAGACTAAGGGAATAAGAGCAGAATAGGGAATAAGAGCAGACTAAGGGAATAAGAGCAGACTAATGGAATAAGAGCAGACTAAGGGAATAAGAGCAGACTAGGGAATAGAGCAGACTAAGGAATATAGAGCAGACTAGGGAATAAGAGCAAAGGGAATAGAGCAGACTAGGGAATAAGAGCAGACTAGGAATAAGAGAAAGGGAATAAGAGCAGACAGGAATAAGAGCAGACTAGGAATAAGAGCAGACTAAGGAATAAGAGCTAAAGGGAATAAGAGCAAAGGGAATAAGAGCAGACTAGGGAATAAGAGCAGACTAAGGAATAAGAGCAGACTAAGGGAATAAGAGCAGACTAAGGGAATAAGAGCAGATTAGGGAATAAGAGCAGATTAGGGAATAAGAGCAGACTAAGGAATAAGAGCAGACTAAGGGAATAAGAGCAGACTAAGGGAATAAGAGCATACTAGGAATAAGAGCAGACTAAGGGAATAAGAGCAGACTAAGGGAATAAGAGCAGACTAGGGAATAAGAGCAGACTAAGGGAATAAGAGCAGACTAAGGAATAAGAGCAGACTAAGGGAATAAAGCAGTCTAGGGAATTCTTAGTCTCTAGGAATCCATGCTGGCCAGCTAACCAACTAGTTGTGATTTATTTTGATCCGAGCTTCGAGGTTGTACCTGTTTAGCACTATGTGGGGATCATCTGTTATCTCGAGCTTTAAGTTACTGAGACTAAAACTCTGTCTACCTATTCAATGCCCTTACAATCAGCTTGCATGTGACACGCAGTGTTAGTATTCTTTGCTCCCCTTGCAAGCCCCGACAACACACGGGCGAGTCTAGGGAATTAGAATAGTATAAGGAATAAGAACAGACTGGGAATAAGAATGGATAGACTGGGGAATAAGAATAGTCTGGGGAATAAGAATGGATATACTTGGGAATAAGAATAGTCTGAGGAATAAGAACAGACTGGAAATAAGAATGGAAAGACTGGGAATAAGAACAGTCTGGGGAATAACAACAGACTAGGAATAAGAATAGTCTGGGGAATAAGAACAGACTAGGAAGAAGAATAGTCTGGGGAATAAGAACAGACTGGGAATAAGAATAGTATAGGGAATAAGAACAGACTGGGAATAAGAACGGATAGACTAGGGAATAAGAATAGTCTGGAGAATACGAATGGATAGACTGTGGAATAAGAATAGACTGGGGAATAATAATAGTCTGAGGAATAATAATGGATAGACTGGGGAATAAGAATAGTCTGGGGAATAATAATGGATAGACTGGGGAATAAGAATTGTCTCATTCACACCCAACTCAAATAACAATAAGCGAAACACACACTTTCCCATTTACTCTCAATGTGAGACATGTGTCATTTTCCTTCACCCCTTGAGACGATGTGGCCTAAACAGATCCTTAAGTATTGATATCTAAGGTGATGCCAGCTGTAACACTTAACACGTTTCTTGCTCGTGAATTCAAGTCTATGAGAAGCTCTTAAATTCTACAACCATAAACTCTCCATGTTTTGCTCCCCTTGTTTACTTTTTCTCGCTTCCAGAGTTAAGTGCCCCTGTTTCCATGGAGCTTCCCGTGCTTACTGTGATAATTTTTAATAAAAATGATTTCTGCGATTGTTCGGTGTAATTCGGATAATTTTATAGAACCTCTTTTTAAAAAAAAATCGTCGCATATACTTTACATGACGTTAACAATCAACCACAGTAAAAGAATCGTCGATTTTCTAGGCACCATTTATATGTTCAGTAGTTTATCATTGCTTTCTGAACGGTGAGCTCTATTTTATCTTTCGTTAAAATCACACGGAAGCAAAGTTGCTTTCAAACTGCCTGCCACGAAGTTTGAACCAGATACCCTCGGGTTGTGATTGAACTCACTACCGCTTAAGCTACAGACGCAAATTAATTAACAATTAAAAATTAATCCCTAAAGCTTACATCCGAATTAGTTATGATTGTATTGTTTATGTTATTACAGTGCCCTAGTGATGGTATGATACGGTCACAAATGAGGAACTTATGGAGAGAACAAGCCAGATGCCAGTGAGCGAAGAGGTTAAAAAAGACGCTGGCTTTGGATAGAACACACTGGAGGGGAATATAACAAGAAGGGTACTTTTCTTGAACCCGCAGGGGCAGCGAAAGAAGGAGAGGTCGAGAAATACACGTAAGTAACGAAGTCCTAAGTAACAAAGTTCTAAGTAACGAAGTCCTAAATAACGAAGTCGAAGTAATGAACTCCTAAGTAACGAAGTCCTAAGTAACGAAGTTCTATGTAACGAAGTTCTAAGTAACGAAGTCCTAAGTAACGAAGTCCTAAGTAACGAAGTTCTAAGTAACGAAGTTCTAAGTAACGAAGTCCTAAGTAACGAAGTTCTAAGTAACGAAGTCCTAAGTAACGAAGTTCTAAGTAACGAAGTCCTAAGTAACGAAGTTCTAAGTAACGAAGTCTTAAGTAACGAAGTCTTAAGTAACGAAGTTCTAAGTAGCGAAGTCTTAAGTAACGAAGTCTTAAGTAACGAAGTCCTAAGTAACGAAGTCCACAGCAATGAGGTCGTCAGTAATGAAATTGTCACTAATGAGGTCTTAAGTAACGAAGTTCTAAGTAACGAAGTTCTAAGTAACGAAGTCTTAAGTAACGAAGTCCTAAGTAACGAAGTCGTAAGTAACGAAGTAAAAGGCGTATAGGGACAACGTTGCGCCAGGATTAGTGAGCTGGCACTAATCAAGATCCTACCTACCTTCACGGGGTGACCCTGGAAACAGACAATGGTTCCTGTCTGGCTAAGCGGGTAGGGATCGAAGGAGAGCTACTCTGGTATAAGTAGTGATGCAGACGTAGTCACATGTCATGAGATCTGCTCGCAACACGGGCGGAATCTCATAGTGACTATAAATGCACATCTCTCCCGGCATCTTTGATGAGAAAAGCTGAACGGATAAACAGAAAAGGAAGAGGGGTGCATCCAGAGAAGAGACGTGGGCGCGAGTGGGGCGAAATTCGGCCCCCACCTCCGTGCCCGAGTTGAGTTGCACGTGGGCCCACATTTGGCGAAACTAGAAGCCCTGTCGTCGGGGCCCTAGTTGTGCTCCGTGTCCGAACAGTCTAGAGGCATGGTGAATGTATGCACGGTGAGAACTAATAGACACTGTGGGCAGGCACCGGTGCAGAGCGAACACGTATGCGAACAATACACGGGTGGTCCCAAAGGCGGGGCAGACATGCACGACGCTAATGGTGGAGCGATGAGGGGGCGTGGCAGGCGTAGGGTGAGCGGCCCACCGAAATGTGCAGATAAACTAGAAATCCCAGCAGAGGCTTGAATCCAGTACGAGTTTCCGCTCGCAGTGAACTACTACTGTTTTGTAGTTAGATTGGGGACAATCAAAGGCTAGCGGAGCAAACCGTACACAAAACTGGACGGCTGACAAACCAAGCAGTCCAAAAGAGATAGATAACCCGGGCAGATGACGCTCAACAACCCTGGAGGATAGGTGGTATAAGGATCGCTACCCTAAAAGAAAATAGCAGCCTGCTGCCTTGCAGTTCGGCTGGGGACAGCCAAAGGCTTACGGAAAGCGAACCCAATAAACGCTGGTTGAAATCGAACACATCGCCGAAGGACAAGCACCAAAGCTCCAAATGGTACTAAAGATAGTGAAGTATGAAAAAAAAGTTTTATTCAAAAACACATACCAGCTCTTTTCCTGCCTGGCAACAACCGACTCAACTATGCTCCAGCCTGGCTATAGTTATTGTCCATATAACTCTGTCATCATCTAGTTCTCTCCCATTTGTTGGAACATAGTTGTCTTATTCTTCGAATGATCCAAATCGATCACTTGTTTGTGATTTGTATGTGATCTGAGCATAAGAGCGATTGTATGTAGTGCGAGTTATGCTCCAAAGTTATGCTTCTATAATTCAATATTCAGTATATATATATATATATGGAACTGCAGTAAAACTATTTGATTGGCAAAACACGTAATTACAAAGTACTGTAGTTTTACAAATTACAAATACAATGACAAAATACAGCAACGTTTCGACCAACAAGGCCTTTATCAAGCAAACGAACAAACAGGAGTGACAAATTAAAATGAAACACAAATGGACGACCAAATACAAACGTATCTAAGGCAAATCTGGAATAAAAATAATAATGGATTATAATTTAATATCTGCGACGCTTTTTTATTTACTATGGTAGCTTCCAGTACCACAGTTGCCATTTACGACATGCCTTGCGGGTCTCAGTTTTACTATTCTGTGCTCCACATTAGGACTATACCCCGACAGTTGGAACATATAGTAAGATCCAGTGGCGGCTTGTGCTAATTTTGTTGGTGGGGCCAGACACATTTTTGTGGGGAAAATCATGGTATTGGGTTAGGTTATATTTTAATTTATACAATAATAAATACATGTTATACATTATTTTTGGTGGGGTCAGGCTCAACGGGCCCTTAATGACAAGCCGCCACTGGTAAGATCCATCATTGAAAACTTGCATATATCCTTATATCTGAACAGTAGCTTGCCATGGAGACTATTCCCTTCTGAGAGTATACAGAACAGCCCCTCAATTCTTCTTACATGTCCCAGCCATCTTAGTCTTCACCTTCTTCTTCTCCTTCTTCACCCTTCGCCCCTAGGGAGAGATTGATCCGCAACCAAGGTCCTCCAAGTCTTCCTATCCAAAGCCATCCTTTCCAGATCTTTCCACTCTTTCTCCATTTTCTTGCATTCCGTCTCCAACTTCCGTCCATGTTTTCCTGTGTATTTGCATACTTCTATTACACTGGGGGGTTCCATGGGAGAGCCTTTCTCATGACCTTAGTCTTCTCAATCTGGGTATTCCCATGATGGATGGCTAGTTAGCACGTTGCAGTACTTCAGAGTTTAGGACTGTTTAAAACTGTTTAGGTTTAGAGTTTTTCTTATGTCCCTGACATAAAAAGACTCCTTGGCCTTACGTCGATAGAACCCTGGTTTCCCAGAATTGGAGCCCTTGCCCTAAACCATTCGGACAGACTCTCCACAACAAGTATATAACAGTGTGGAGATAGTGTTCCGTCACTTGGTAGTGTAAATCTTGCTAAAGAGGTTGTCTCGCCGCCATTGTTGTTGATCGCCCTGCTAGACTGACATGTTGTGACGTGAGAACACCGCGTGGAAAGGGCAGGTAACTCTAGAAGAGAAATTACTTAACAAATGTTCAGTTTTGAGTTCCTTCTCTAAACTGTTAATTGCGTTTCTCTCTCATTATCTCTTTCTCTCTCTCTGTTTGTCACTCTCTCTCTTCTCTCTTTCTATCTTTGTCTCTCTCTTCTTTCTCTCTTCTCTCTCTGTTTGTCTCGCTCTCTCTCTCTGTCTCTCTCTCTCTCTGCCTCTCTTTCTCTCTCTGCTTATCTCTCTTTCTCTCTTTCTATCTTTATCTCTCTCTTCTTTCTGTCTTTCTCTCTCTCTCTCTCTCTCTCACTCAGTTCATATCCCTCCCACTCTACCATATCTAAGTTACTGTTCCCTAAAGGTGTTGTTTTTGCCGATACGCAGGTTTTTTTCCAAAAATAGCGATGACTACACATTTGTTCTAATTCTTCCTCTACCATTTCTTCGTTCTCCTTCATGCCCTTCTCAATGCCCTCTCCCATGCCCTTCTTCATGCTAGCACCAAGGCTAAACCAGTAGGAGTAGATTAGAAAGGAAAGCAAAGACGCAAAATAATGTTGAACAGAGGTGTAAAAATAAAATATTTGGAAGCGAGTTCTTCTTCTTCTTCTTTTTCGAACGCTCCATATCGTCAACTTGTAAACCACTCTTTGTGATTTGTGTGTGATCTGAGCCTAAGAGCGATTGTTCGAGCTATGCGCCTACAAGTAGGCCAACACATCCGATTTCTGCGACGCTTTTTATTTGTTAGAGTAGCTTCCCTATATCCCTACCTCAGTCCTCTCTTACGACATGCCTTGTAGGTCTCAGTGTTACTATTCTCTGCTCCCCTTGCGAGCCCCGGAAACACATAGGCGGGAAGCGAGTTCGAATCATATGAATGACTTGAAATTTTTTATTTCTATTATTTAAAAAAGAAGCAGGTAGTGTTGCCAATTCCTTTTCTCTTTATACTACGTACATGCTGGATCAAAATGAGCAGAAAATGCAGAAGAAGAAGATGTAAAAAAGATGAAGAAGAAAAAGAAGATAAAGTTAAAGTAATAGAAAAAGAAATAAAAAGATGCAGAAGAAGATGATGAAGACGATTTACACAATGATGAAGATTTAGAAAATGAAGCAGAACAAGAATAAACAGTTAATGAAGAAAATGAAAACAGAAAAAAATATCACGAAGAAGAAGAAGATTTATAAAACGAAGAAAATGAAGAAAATGTATAAATCGAAGAAAATGAAGAAGATTTATAAAATGAAGAAGATTTATAAAACGAAGAAAATGAAGATTTTTAAAACGAAGAAAATGAAGAAAAAGATTTATAAAACGAAGAAAACGAAGAAGATTTATAAAACGAAAAAATGAAAAAGATTTATAAAACGAAGAAAATGAAGAAGATTTATAAAACAAAGAAGATGAAGAAGATTTATAAAACGATGAAAAGGAAGATGTTGAAGAAGAAGCAGATAGAAAAGAAGAAGATAATGATGATGAAGAAGATGTCAGACGAAAAAGAAGTAAACGAAGAAGAAAAATTATTCAGAAGAAGTAAAATAAGATGAAGAAAAAAATGACAGATGAGAAAATGATTTAGAAAATGAAACAGAAGATAAAGAGAAGATAAAACGGAGATAAAAAGAAGATAAAAATGTCGAGACGACAATAAACTAACATAAGATCAATTACTCTTGTAGTTCCGACATGGCGCGCCATTATTTCCCTGCACAGGTAACATATCTCTTGTGTGTTCCTAAGAAATACCTACCTGGCGGCTGCAGGTATGCCAACATGGCGCTGACAGATGTGAGCATGCCAGTAGTAGATATTACAGGTATGTCATTACTTTATCTTGTTTGCTGTTGAGGTCAAAACTTCTGTGATTCTGTTTTTTGTGTCTTTTCTGTTCTATTCTGGTTTTTTCTGATTCTCTTCTGTGATATTTCTGTTTTTCTGTGTTTTGGTTCTGTGATATTCTTGTTTTTTTTCGGTGGTTTGGTTTCTGATATTCCTGTTTTTTCTGTATTTTGGTTTCTGCATATTCATTTTTTTTTCTGTATTTTGGTTTCTGCGATATTCTGTTTTTTCTGTGTTTTGGTTTCTGCATATTCCTGTTTTTCTGTGTTTTGTTTCTGCATATTCCTGTTTTTTCTGTATTCGGTTTCTGCGATATTCCTGTTTTTTCTGTATATCGGTTTCTCATAATTCTGTTTTTTTTCTGTGCTTCGGTTTCTCATATTCTGTTTTTTCTTGCTTTCGTTTCTGCATATTCCTGTTTTTTCTTTGTTTTTGTTTCTGCTATATTCTGTTTCTTCTATATTCTGTTTGTAATGTATTCTGTTTCTCTATATTTCGTTTGTATGTATCTGTGCTTCATATTTCTGTTTGTAATGTATTCCTGTTTCTTCTATATTTCTGTTTGTAATGTATTCCTGTGTCTTCTATATTTCTGTTTGTAATGTATTCCTGTTTCTTCTTGATTTCTGTTTGTAATGTATTCCTGTGTCTTCTATATTTCTGTTTGTAATGTATTCCTGTTTCTTCTATATTTCTGTTTGTAATGTATTCCTGTTTCTTCTATATTTCTGTTTGTAATGTATTCCTGTTTCTTCTATATTTTTATTTATTATGTATTTTTACTTCTTTTCTGAACACCCATTGGAGCATAAGGCAACAACAAATTTCCTCCAACCAGATCTTGATTGAGTAAGTAAGTGTAGTTCATCCAGGTCCTTCCTGCCTCTTCTTTTTCTCTGTCTAGAGTCGCCTCCATGTCTTCCTAGGTCGCCCCCTGCCCCTCTTACTTCCTGGATGCCACTTCAAAGTCACATATGGGTGTCTGGTCTTGTGCAATCTAAATGCATGTCCCAAACACATCCACCCTCTTCTATTCTAAGTTCTTCACCATTCTGTTTCTGGGATCAGCTAACTATGATGGCCTCCCATATAATACCTCAGATGGGACAATATGCTTCTTCTTCTTCTTCTTTTCTATAGTCTTGCTTTGCCTCACAGTGTCAGGATAAGAAGAAATTTCTAGAACGGGTTTTTGTGTGCTCTTCATAAATAGTGTCTTTCGTTACCTCTGTTATTTCTGTGACAAACTTTTACATCGACAGCCTTTTGCTTTGTATCCACTGTATCGGAGTAACATGCTCTTTGAGGTGTACTGTCTGTTGGTAATCTGCTTATGTGACCGAGTTTGCCCGCCTGCCCAGCGTGTTCGTAGCGCGTTGGACTGCGGGTGACAAGCACTCCGTTAGTGCGGGTTCAATTCCGCGGGCTGGCAGAAAAAGCCACAGATTCCCAAATTTACGGTGTTCGTGGCACCGAACCGAAGGGTTACGATGTCCATGGCACGAGCCGAAGAGCTGAAAGCTCAAGTGCTTCTGGATCGGGAAAAAAATATGACCGAGCCATTTAATTTGTTGTTTCTTGATGAAGTTCAGTATTGTTGTTGTTTTCACTTTTTTCCTGATGTCTTCATTTCTAAACCAGTCTCTTCGTGATATCTCCACCACATCATCTCTATCGGGACTAGTTTTCTTCTTCATTTGTCATCACACTACTACTGGGTTGTTGCCCCGTCACGTGGTTGTCCTCTTCTTCTTCTTCTTCAAGCGCTCTATATCGACCACTTGTCACTCGAACATCGGGAAAGAAGGCAAGAGGAAGACCACGAAAAAGATGGTTAGATGGCGTAGCAAAATCCTGTGAAAGAGCAAAAATAACAATGACCTAAGCCACCAGAACAGCGCAAAACAAAACAGAAAACCACGACACTGGGCAACAACCCGGTAGCAGTGTGACGACAAAAGAAGAAGAAGTTAAACCTCTCTTTAGGCTGAAATCGGATGCACATGTCCTAATCATATAGAAGTCTATACGTTTAGGGGCCTACCAAACCAATATGCAACGTATACACGTTCTTGACAAAGATCAAACATATCACAAAGAGTGATTAAAATTGGTCGTAAAGAACGAACGTAAAGAAGAAGAAGAAGAAACCTCTGTTTGTGATCTATATGTGATCAAGAGCGATTGCACGTTGTGAAACCGCGAGAGAAAACCCAGTAGATACATCAATCAACACAGAACGGGTGTTGTTAGCCTAAACACACTGAGATACATGCTTGGGAGGAGATCGGAGCAATTATAGATCATGTCCGATGTGCGATGTGCGATGGCGATATGCGATGATGCGATGTCCGATGTGCGATGTCCGATGTGCGATGTCCGATGTCCGATGTGCGATGTCCAATGTGCGATGTTCCTAAAATGAACAATGAACAATGTACATTGTGAAATTTATGCACCTACAAGTAAGCCAGCACATCCGATGTCTGCGATGCTTTTTATTTACTGGTGGGCCTCGGCACAGTCAACTCTAACAATTGACAAGGAGCTCCTGACCTAGATCAGAAAAGGGGGCCGGAAAATATAGAGGTTTTATACAGGGTGTTCAAGATAATAGCAGCCTGTGAATGGAGTCAATCTGGCATATATGTATAAAATGAGAAGGTTCAGTTATGACGTAGTATAGGTCAAGGTTATGTGACGGTATGTAATTGTAGTGCGGAAGGGGCGATGAACAAATGTGACGTAAAACGAGCTAGTCAGAACCGGTTTAAATAGTACATAAACATAACGCGATAGATTATCTGGCAACTTTCGATTTGTCAATGGGGCTGCTTTAATCTTGAACACCCTGTAGAAGACTGCAACCTTTTTTTTTGCAAATTTAATAAATTCTGTGAGTCTATGGGTTTTTATTGGTGAAAAATATTCATAATATTGATATTCCTTATTGCTGAACTTAACTTGTTGCATAATATAACTTCTATTTAGCATTTTGTGTTGATTTTAAAATTAATTCGCACCAATACTGGAATGCGAGGTCAAGTGGTGTGGTTGAGGTCTGATTTCCATAATTCTTACCCGAGTCCGAAGGCCCATAAGTTTATAGTTGGCTCTGGCGCCGTCAACACACGGGAGGGAGGTCTTGGTTTTGATGCATAAATGTCAACCAAATATGTATGAATGTAAAATTTAAGTGCGTGCTGTCATTCCTTATTTTCGTTTTCTCGCTAGTTTTCCTTACATTTTCGTTGCATTTTCTTGTGGTTTAGTATTTGTGGTGCATCGCTGTATCAGATTGTACTTGACAATTCTGTCATTGTTTATCATTCTTAGTTTGTTGTTGTCCCCAGTTTGTCTGTAACGCGGATGTTAAACGTCTCACCTGGACTTGTTTTTACCTGTTGACCTGGTCGGTGTACATGTTCTATCTAAAGGGTTTACCGACGAAGGATTGATTTCAATGTACCGAGTCGCCCGTAAGGTTGCCGGGGTTCTCGAGGGCGGCAAAGAATAGTACCAATGCAACCTACAAGGCATGTCGTAAGAAGCGAACGGATGTAGGATCTATTGAAGCTAGCATAGTGAATAAAAAGCATCGCAGAAATTTGATGTGCTGGCCTACTTGTAGGTGCATAACTGGTACACCGTACGATCTCTCTTAGGCTCAGATCACATACAAATCACACAAAGTGGTTAATAAGTCGTCGATATGGAGCGTTCAAAGAAGAAGATTGTATCGAGTTTTACCCTATATGACCGGTTTATCTCCGCAGAACAGCACACCACTTGCCAATACTATTGCACAAAGCACGAACTCCGTAGCTCTGGCAATAATTATATGTGTCTCTGGAAAAAATGAAACAGAACGACGCGGTCCGGATTCGAAACAACACCATTCGGAACGCAAAACAAAGGATTAAACACTTAGCCACAGACCCCCTCACTTTCTGTTTCAATTTCAGTTTGGAATATCTTCATAAAAAAAAAAAGTAAAGGAACCCTTTCATACCTCGTGGTATATAGGTCAATACAGTGTTAGGCCTGTATTTTCATTGACCGTCGGCACACGATGGGTGATGTGGTCAGCATCACGCCGGCCGCCTTTACTTTCCCAGAGCATGTCTGGTACCCAGTTGAGGCTGGGTCGACCTGAGAGCCGTCGGGTCGGGAAAATTCCACGCACATTGCGGAGCTGAACCCAGACCACCAGCCTTGCGAAGCGAGTTCATTAACAACTACGCTACAGCGGCTCTCATGAATATCTTCATAGCACAGCGGAAATGTACATAGGCGGTGTTCCAATCTCCTTTGCCATATCTCCGTCAGCGTCCAGCGACTGACCGTATCAGTTCGATTTTTATTGATGAGCCTACTCATATACCTGTTCTGCTATCTTTTTCAGGACATTCCAATCTTCAATCCCAACTCTTGCAATCTAGTAGTTGACGTGGATTGATTTAAATGGAAATCTTCTTTGCGGTCACACTCTATGAGGGCAATCAAAATATCATCACTATCCATTGGCTGGCCCCTGATATGGTGCCAGAGCCAGCCAGCCAGTCTGTTCTGTATACCTGTTCTGTATACCTATTTTGTAAACTTATTCTGTACTATTCTATATCTATTCTGTATATCTAGTCTGTATATCTAGTCTGTATATCTAGTCTGTATATCTAGTCTGTATATCTAGTCTGTATATCTAGTCTGTATATCTAGTCTGTATATCTAGTCTGTATATCTAGTCTGTATATCTAGTCTGTATATCTAGTCTGTATATCTAGTCTGTATAACGAAGTCTGTTCTGCTAGGTAGTTTACCAATACGTCTTGTATTCAGTCTTAGACAGATGTTTCTTAACTCTATCCGTACCACAACCCACTTTACTCACTTATTTCTTTCCGTTGCGCGTGGAGCATAGGGTATAACCCATTGACCTTCAATTCCCCAGTTTCTGGCCTTTTTTATGACATCCTATGATAGCGATTCAGGATGTAACTGATGGTTTGAACATGACAGCTGCAGAGGCAGGACATCTGGCCTATGAGAGAGAGAAATTCAGAGGACTGTTGGGGTGGCAAAGTTCTGCTCATGACAAGCTATTTGATGATGATGATGATAGTGGTTGACAGAATGGATTAGAGCTCGGTTTCCATGAGGAAGACACAGGTGCAATCCACGGTAAGGCCGATGAGTTTTTTCTGTTGCGGGCATAAAGAAAAATCAACCTGAACAGCTTCGTGGCGACTGCACTAGTTATGCGGCCATTAAAATCTACAGGCTGACGTCCCTGCTGTCCTACACCGCCCACATAGGTAGTATTACAGGTGGTAACGTGTTTTTTGTTGTTATGATAGCCATTCTTCTTTCAATTCCTCAAGAGGAGTCCAGGTCTGTTTCGGACTTCCCTTTTTCCGTTTCCACATTGCTACTACTGAAGTTTTAGTGGTCTCCTTGTTACTACTACAGTTTTTGTGGTCCACTTTGTTACTACTACAGTTCTAGTGGCCTCCTTTGTTACTACTACAGTTCTAGTGGTCTCTGTACACAGTTCTAGTGGTCCACTTTGTTATGACTACTACAGTTCTAGTGGTCCACTTTTTTACTTGTACTACTACAGTTCTAGTGGTCCACTTGTTACTTTCCCTACAGTTCTAGTGGTCCACTTTGTTACTTTGTTACTACTACAGTTCTAGTGGTCCACTATGTTACTACTACAGTTCTAGTGGTCCACTATGTTACTACTACAGTTCTAGTGGTCCACTATGTTACTACTACAGTTCTGGCACTATGTACTACAGTTTTAATGGTCCACTATGTTACTACTACAGTTCTATTGGTCCACTCGTTACTACAGTTCTAAGTCCACTTGTTACTACTACAGTTCTATTGGTCCACTCTGTTACTACTACAGTTCTATTGGTCCACTTTGTTACTACTACAGTTCTAGTGGTCCACTATGTTACTACTACGTTTTAATTCCACTATGTTACTATACAGTTCATGGTCCACTATGTACATACAGTTCAGGTCACTGTTACTACTACAGTTTTAATGGTCCACTATGTTACTACTACAGTTCTGTGTCCACTTTGTTACTACTACATTCTGTGGTCCACTTTGTTAGATCAGTTCTAGAGGTCCACTATGTTAATACTACAGTTTTAGTGTTCAACTATGTTACTACTACAATTCTAGTGGTCCTCAATGTTTCTATTGCAGTTCTAGTGGTCCTCTATGTTTCTACTACAGTTCTTGTGGTCCACTTTGTTACTACTACAGTTCTAGTGGTCCACTGTTTTATCATAACATTTCTAAAGGTCCAGCTTGTTATCATATCTCATTATCTATCTCTGATAATTTGATCAGCGATGTCATTAGTTTTAGACCAGTGATTCCGCCGAGTGGTTGCCGGGGCCCAAATTTGGGGTGTAAAGAATAGAACCACTGTTACCTGCCACGTATGTCGTAAGAGGCGACTAAGGAGGTTTGGCTGAAATCGGATGCACATGTCCTAAATTTGTAGAAGTCTATGCGTTTAGGGCCTACCAAACCAATGTGCAACGTATACACGTTCTTGGCAAAGATCAAACATATCACAAAGAGTGATTAAAATTGCTCGTAAAGAACGAACGGAAAGAAGAAGAAGAAGACCAGTGATTCTCAAATGGTGTACCCAAGCGCACCAGTGTACCAGATGACAGTACTTGGTGAGCTCTAGCAAATCCCAGTTTAGAGATCGGAACGCGGTGCCAGCGGGTACTAGGGCAGAGCCAACTATAAACGTATGGACCTTCGTACTCGGGTAAGAATTATGGAAATCAGACCACAACTACACCACGTGACCTCGCATTCCAGTTTTGATGTATATAGACGAATCCATTTTAAAATCAACACAAAATGCTAACTCAAAGTTATATTATGCAACAAGTTAAGTTTAACAATAAGGAATATCGATATTATGAATATTTTTCACCAATAAATAACCATAGACTCACAGAATTGAGTAAAATTGCAAAGTAGCTTGCAGTGTTCTATCAAACATCTATATTTTCCGGCCCGCTTTTCTGATCTAGGTCAGGATCCCCAGCCAGTTGTCTAGCCTAGTTATCTAGAGTTGGCTGTTACTAGGGTAAAACATCGCCAAGACACATCAGGCCCATGCTTATCATCATCATCATCATCATCATTGGCCTCTTTGTCTCAGGAGACAATAGGTGTTGCGTCACGTAGTATGTTCTGTGCTTCTTCTTCTTCTTCTTCGTTCTGTTCTTTACGACCAATTTTAATCACTTTTGTGATATGTTTGATCTTTGCCAAGAACGTGTATACGTTGCACATTGGTTTGGTAGGCCCCTAAACGCATAGACTTCTACACGTTTAGGACACATGCATCCGATTTCAGCGAAACCTCCTTAGTCGCCTCTTACGACATGCATGGCAGGTAACAGTGGTTCTATTCTTTACACCCCAAATGTGGGCCCCGGTAACCACTCGGGCGTGTTCTGTGCTGAATCACAACGTTTCATGTGGCTGTAATGGGCTATTCTGGAGTGGCAATCCTTGCCACAGTTGCTGCAGGTAAAACTGGAGACTAGAGTCGATACATGGGATATTCTCTCTTCTCTCATAGGCAGAAAGTAAATGATAAATAAAGGTATCGAGCATTTTTCAATTATTTCTGCATTACTTTGCTATTTGCATCTTATTTATTTCCTTGTTTTTGTTTACAGTGCGCCCACGATTTGGTGTAGGACTTCAAGTGTGCCCGACTTCCAAAAGTTTGAGAACTACTGTTTTATAGTAAAAGTTTCACATTCGAAACGTCACCACACCATTTTTGTAGTAGGATTCACCCTAACAGCGCCCACGCCGTTATCTCCTCCACAGATGATAATTGTGGCAAATATGCCACCCTATCTAGCGATCTGCACTGTCGGAAATTTGGGTAGGCAGGTTACCCTCAAAGGCGTAAATTTCTTGGTGTCTTGGGAGGTAATTTTCAGCGGTATCTCATGAGAATTGCCAAAATAAATTTGCGAATCATAGTTGTTTATTGGTGGGGGTTCTGGAGAGGGTCGGGAGGCTCCCCTACAAATGTTTGTTGTCATAGATAATTTGCGATAACAACAGTGAGGCAGAGAGAGGAATATGGAGACGTTATTACCCCGAAAACACAATGACATATTTATCATTATTTTTAAAATGGTGGCCTAGGGTTAGTGACTCGGTCTATTAACCCCGACGTTCTGAGCTCGAATCACGCTGCGGACAGTTTGCTTGCAAATTGTTTCGTTGATTTTAACAAAGGACGATGGCGCCACCCGTTCAGAAAGCAATGGCAAACTACTGAACGTATAAGTGGTGCCTAGAAAATCAACGACTTGTTTACTGTGGTTGATGGCTACGTCCTTTGGGATATGCCACGATTTTCATTCATTTTCATTCAAGCAGACAAGTGTAGTTATAAACAAAACGGCACACACTTGTATTCTTCTTCTTTGCGATCTATTTCGCATACACGTTTTCTTCTCCTTCGAGCAGACAATTGCGCACATGACAGATGTATACCAGTAAAAAGACATAGAAATAAATAGAAGTAAAAATAATGTATACAAGTAACAAAAGAGTAAAACAAAAAATGTATACAAGTTTAAAAAAGATACATATAAACAAGATACAAATAAAAATACAAGTAAACAAGTAAAAAAAAGTATACGTTACAAAAAAATGAATACAAGTTTTTTAAAAAAACCAAACCTTTCAATTAAAAGAAAGGAAACAAGTAAAAAAAAACAATTTTTTTAAATTATACAAGTAAAAATTATACAGAGTAAAATAAATTATACAAGTAAAAATAAATTATACAAGTAAAAATAAATTATACAAGTAAAAAAATTATACAAGTAAAAATAAATTATACAAGTAAAAACAAAACAAGTAAAATAAATTATACAAGTAAAAATAAATTATACAAGTAAAAATAAATTATACAAGTAAAAATAAATTATAAAGTAAAAAATTATACAAGTAAAAATAAATTATACAAGTAAAACAAAACAAGTAAAAATAAATTATATAAGTAAAAATTATACAAGTAAAAAAAACAAGTAAAAAAATTATACAAGTAAAAAAATTATACAAGTAAAAATAAATTACACAAATAAAAAATTATACAAGTAAAATTAAATTATACAAGTAAAAATTATACAAGTAAAAACATTTATACAAGTAAAAAAACTAGTTAAAAAATATTATAAAAGTAAAAAAACAAGTAAAAAAAAAGTAAAAAAATAGTATACAAGTTATAAAAAGTATACAATTAAAAAAAGTCTACAAGTTATTAAAGGAAACTAGTAAAAAAAAAAAGAGTACAGAAAAGTAAATACAGGCGACAATTGTCATACGTGTGTGTCCTTTAATAACATCAAATTCATGTGAAAATCTGGTACATAAGTCTAAGCGGTGATCGCGAGAGAGAGATAAAGTGAGGAATATTGTGGAATACGGTGTAGGTCGTGTGTACAACATCACCCCGGCCGCCTGTGCTTCAACATGTTCGCTGGTACACAGTTCAGTCTGATGACATGTAGAATTGAATTCTGAACACGCTCAACAAGCTAGTGCGTTAACCACTACACTATAGCTGCGCTCATCATTACGTAGCTACTCTACTACTACTACTGTTACTGCTACTAACTACTACTACTACTACTACTGCCACTACTACTACTTCTACTACTACTCCTACTATTGTGACTACTACTACTGCTAGTGCCACTAACTACTACTACTACTACTACTGTTACTGCTACTACTACTACTACTACTACTACTACTACTACTACTACTGCTAATAATAGCCGTCCATCGCAAACGATGATGACAACAATCTCAGACGTGTACTGTTGCACCTCTCTGGTGTGTGCGAAGGTGACTGTAGAGTCCAATCCTAGAACAGAATCCCTGACCACAGGTGGGGCATACATGATCGAGGTTAGACATGTGCGTGTTGTGTGCTCTGTCTTTTCGCGCTGCTCGTTTTCTCTGTGACTCAACAATACGATGATTCTAAGCTATTCGGGTTCCTCTTTGTTGTTACAGCGCCACATTTGGCGATCTTGCGCAAGGGATTCCAGCACGTATTGTCTATATCGAAGCATTTCAGAGACACTTTAAGAGTGTCTTTAAAGCGTTTTTCTGTCCACCAGCTAAACGTCTGCCCCTTCAAGCTCGCCATACATCAACTGTTTTGGGATGCGTTTATCAGGCATTCGAGCAACGTGACCGACCCATCTCAGTTGGGCCTTCTGCAACAGTGTTGACGCTTGGGATCTTGCTCTTGTGAGGACTTCGCTGTCTGGAATTTTGTCCTGCCAGTTTATTTTTAGTATTCTGCGTAGACAGCTTGTGTGGAAATGGTTTAATTTTCTTCCGTGTCTGCTATACACTGTCCATGTCTCGCTTGCGTACAGCAGCGTGGTTAGCACTATGGCCTGGTAAACTTTCAGCTTTGTGACTATGTTTATCCCCTTCCGTTCCCACACAGTGACACGTAACCTTCCGAACGCAGCACTGGCTTTGGATATCCTATTGTGGACCTCAGAATCTATGTTTGCCGATCTGGATAGGAGGCTGCCAAGATAAGCAAAGTTGTCCGTTGACTGGAGACGCTGGTGTTTAATGTTGATGACTGGATCGTAATACTGTTCTCTGGGGGCGGGCTGGAACATGACCTCTGTTTTTTGGTGTTAATGGTGAGGCCAAACCTATCACAGGCCATTTGAGAACTTGTCCATGTAAGTCCATGTAACTGCTAATACTGCTACTGCTACTACTGCTACTACTACTACTACTGCTACTGCTACTGCTACTGCTACTACTGCTACTACTGCTACTACTGCTGCTACTGCTACTGCTACTGCTACTACTACTACTACTACCTACTACTACACTCACACTACCACTGCTACTACTGTTACCACTGCTACTACTGCTACCACTACTACTACTACCACACACTACCACTGCCACGCTACCACGCCACTACTACTACTACCACTACCACTACTACTCACTACCACTGCCACGCTACCACTGCCACGCTACCACTGCTCACCACTACCACCTGCACCACTGCCTACTACCACTACCACTGCACTACCACACCACACCACTGCCACTGCCACCACTGCACCTACCACCACCACGCACTACTACCACTGCCACTGCTACCACCGCTACCATTGCCACTACCACTCACCACCGCACTACACCACACCACCACCACTGCCACGCTACCACTGCACCACCTACTACTACCACTACACACTGCTACGCTACACTACTACCACTACCACACTGCCACTGCACACTCACTGCACTACTGCACTACTACCTACTGCTACTACTACTACTACTCTACCACTGACTGCTACTACTGCACTACTACTACTACTACTACTACTACTACTACTACTGCTACCGCTACTACTACTACTACTACTACTACTACTACTACTAATACTTCTACTTCTTCGAACACTAAACATCGACCACTTTTTAAACCACTCTGTGAGATTTTATGTGATCTGAGCCTAAGAGCTTTTATACGTTGTGCCAGTTATGCGCCTACAAGTAGACCAGCACATCCGATTTCAGCAACGCTTTTTATTTACTAGGGTATCTTCTCTACTCACCTACCTCAGTAGCCTTATACGACATGTCTTGTAGGTCGCAGTGTTACTATTCTTTGCTCCCCCTGTGAGCCTGGCAACACATGAACACATCCTACAGTAAAACTCCAGATGGGAAACTTTATAGTGAAGTTTTTATGTTTGCAAAAATCTTACAATTACGCGTCTCAGTAAATTTGCGTCCTATTAAATAATATGCGTTCAATTTGGAGGACATCTATATGTCCTACTTTCCACAGAGGTCAGGAAAGGTGATTAGGGCTGCGGCGACGACGGTGACGGGGATGACGGTTTCATCTCTCCAAATTAAAGTTTATGAAAACGAAATTTAGCCTACATTGTGTCCCTCTTGTATCCCTGCCCTCAAACGTTCACATTGTTGCAATACAATAATTCCCTATATCCCATTAAACAAATCCCATGTAGACAACCTTGTTAAGAAGAGGGCAATTGCCCCTGTCAACTTGTTCCATAACTCGTGCCAATCTTCCCCTTTGACCTTTAACATTTCAGTTTGTTCTCTCTGACGGGGTAACTCAAAAAGAGAACAGTGCTGTCTGGCAAGCCAAAAAGAGAACAGTGCTGTCTGGCAAGCCAAAGAGAGAACAGGGAAGTCTAGCAAGCCAAAGAGAGAACAACGATGTCTGGAAAGCCAAAGAGAGAACAGGGAAGTCTAGCAAGCCAAAGAGAGAACAACGATGTCTGGAAAGACAAAAGGAACAAATTGCTATGCGGTTATGGGTTAGATTTGTAGTCAAAAGAAATATATTTTGCTCTTTTCTCGAATACTTTTTTGCCTCACAGCGGCGTCAGGATAAGAAGATGTTTTGATAACGGGCTTTTGTGTGTGCTTCATAAGCAGTCTTTTCATCTCCTTTGTTACCTACTTGTGCCGAGTCAGTGGCTAACTAGCTAGATCTTCTCGATTTTGAACTGCTATGAGTTCCTTTACGTACCGAACTTGAACACAGGTTGTATCGTCCGTCTCTGATAGGACTAGGAACTCCATCTCACCTACACTGAGATCAGGGATTTCCCTAAAATATTTCCGACGGCTTCGCGGGACAGCCTTTCGATTTTACGACCGAGTCTGCTTTCCTACAAACGTGTTCAGATTCAAGATAAAATTAGTAAATTAGAGAACCCTCCAAAAAAGTCAAATCTCATTTGATAAAGACAATAATCATCCACAGAGGTAACAAACCATAAGCAACGGCCATTTTGCAGAACCAGACAAGGGAGAGAAGACATGATAATATAGAAACTGACAGAATTGTCTGCACATTGTTGACATTGATAACAAGGGGAGAGAATAATTGTGACAAGGATCACAGTTGTCATAAAATGTTAGTGACAAATATTGCTCGACTTGATGAACTACGTTCCCACATTTGTGTCAGAGCTTAGACGTGGGTGTCTGCGCGAGATTATTAGCACGGAGAGAGGGGAGAGGAGAGTAGAGAGAGAGAGAAGAGTAGCAGGAGAGAGAGAGAGATGGAAGAGAGGCAGGATAGATAGAGGAATAGAGCGAGGGAGAGGGTAGCAGAGAGAAGGAGACGGAAGGATGGAGAGGGAGGGAGTGTAGCAGAGAGAGACGAGAGGAAGAGAGATGGAAAGAGAGGGAGAGGTAGGGAGAGAAAGCGAGAGAGAAAGGAAGTGAGGGATAAAGAGTGGGAGAGAGATAGAGTAGCAGAGAGAGACGGAGAGATGGAGAGAGAGAGTAACAGAGAGAGAGAGGGAGGAAAAGGGAAAAGAGAGGGAGAGGGAGGGAGAGAGAGAGATTGAGAGAGGCATGTGACAGAGGAATAGAGGGAGACTAGCAGAGAGAGACGGAGAGGGAGAGAGAGAGGGAAAGAGAGGGAGAGGGAGAGAAAAGGAGAGGGAGAGAGTGATAGAGAGGGATAGAGAGAGAACGAGAGAGAGAGTGCGAGAGAGGGAGAGAGAGAGATGAGAGAGGGAGGAAGAGAGAGAGAGAGAGACCAAGTCGAAGGTGACACAGAACATCAAAGAAACTTTGAATATGACGATGGAGGAGGTGGGAAAACTAGCTAGAGACAGAGAGTTCTTCAGACCGGCTGCGATGTAAACGACGTTCTGCAAGAAGTACGCTTCTACTGGACAAGATTTGAAGATCGAAGAGCTTTGGCTAATAAACTTCATTATCAACCTAGACATAGTTTTGTAAATACATTGGCGTTATTTTCTTTTGTAATCACATATGATTGATTGATTAATTAATTGAATGATTGATTGAATGATTGATTGATTGTTTGATTGATTAATTAATTGAATGAATGATTGAATGATTGATTGATTGTTTGATTGATTAGTTTGATTGAATGAATGATTGAATGATTGATTGAGTGTTTCATTGATTGATTAACTATTTAAATAAATGATTAGTTGATGGAGTAATTGATTGATTTATTGATTTAGTAATTCATTGAGTGATTTATTTTTTTTGAATGATTGATTAAGTGATTAATTTATTGATTCAATGATTGATTTATTCATTGAATGATGCATTAAATGATTGATTTGATGATTGATTGATATGTTCATCATCCTTGCACTTCGGTGAGTAACGATCTGTGCTCCGATGTCTTTCTTACACAGGAAGATCTCAGCGGTAGTGCACAAACTACGTAGCTCTGCCGAGGGTTCACCGATATAATTTCTGAAGATGGTGAAGATATTTTGTAATAATGTTATTATTTTAAATCTTTACTAATGAATTTTACCCGGGCAGCGGCTTTCCAGCCTGCTCTTCTCGATCTTGAACGGTCAATGGTTCTTTTACGCTCTCAAATTTAAAAAGAGACGTTTGTGGAGATCCATAATCGCCTACGTCCAGTGGCGGCTCGTCATTAAGGGCCAGAGGGGCCAGGCCCCACCAAAAATAATATGTAACGTGTATTAATTATTGAATAAATTAAAATATAATCTAACCTAAAGCCATGATTTTTCCGAAAATGTGGGTGTGGCCAAACCAACAAAAACGATCACGAGCCTCCACTGCCTACGCCAGTTCATATGGTACAAAGTAAATAAAACAGTAAAGAAATACATGTTAATACCTCCAGGCAGTGGCGGCTTGTGATCATTTTTGTTGGTAGGGCCAGACATTTTTTTCAAGATAAATCACTGCCTTTTGTTGCTATATTTTAATTTATAGAATAATAAATACACGTTATACATTATTTTTGGTGGGCCCGCCCCACTGGCCCTTAATGACGAGCCGCCACTGCCTCCAGGTATATTCGCACTATGTCGTATTGTTTTTTACCATCAGCACATGATGAGTAATGTGGTCAACATTAACCCGTTAGCTGCTAAAGACGTACATATACGTTTTTCCCATTCACAGCTAAAGCGGTACTAACACGTCTGTTATTATCTCTCCTCTGTGGTCTAAAGACGTGTTAACACGTTATACATTGCTACTGTCACTGCTATAGGCGTACATTCACGTTTGTGACCTAGAAATAAAGAGTAGCTATTTTCAGCTCCATCTTCAAAAAGTATTTAGCAGCGAGCATACCACCGTTAAAGCAAGTTGAATGCATTTGAAAATAGATGTCTGCGAAAAATAATGAATATAAAATGGAACGAATTCAGGAGAAGTGATGAAATCAGAGAAATGTCTGGTCAACCACTAGTGACAACTGTTTATAAGAAAGAGAAGATGGAGATATGTTGGACACACCTTGAGGAGAAATGATCAACGAATATCAAAGCAGGCATTGAAGTGGGATGCAAAGAGTTCAAGAAAGAGAGGTCGACCTAAGGAGACCCTGAAACGAACTTTGCTGAGAGAGGCAGGAAATATCGGTCTCAGTTTCATGGAGGAGATTGAGCGAGTTGTCAGGATAGAGCGGTATGGAGAAATTACTTGCAGGCCCTATGTAACGTATAACGGTATGAGAGGAATTATTATTATTATTATTATTATTACACCACCTTTACTTCCAAGGGCGTTTACTGGTACCTATTTGAGGCTGGGTCGACCTGTGAACCGTTACGTTAGGAAAAGCATTCCCCACTCGCTGTGAAGTTGAACTTGGGCCATGCGACAATGAAGAGAGTTCACTAACACCTATGCTAGCCCGTGTGCCCAGCGTGTTCGTAGCGCGTTGGACTACGGGTGACTAGTCCTCTGTAAGTGCGGGTTCAACTCCGCGGACTTGCAGAAAAGCTACAGGTTTTCCAGATTTACGGTGATTTACGTGGCACCGAGCCGAAGGGTTACGATATCCATGGCACGAGCCGAAGGGTTACGATGTCCATGGCACCGAGCCGAAGGGTTACGATGTCTATGGCACCGAGCCGAAGGTTACGATGTCCATGGCACCGAGCCGAAGAGCTTTCAGCTCAAGTGCTTCTGGATCGAAAAAAACAAACAAATATAAAACACCTATGCTACTGCAACTCTCAAGGTACATAATCATCATGAAAGGAGAGCAGAAACAGAACCTCCAATACCAACAGTAGCAGTGGCAGCAGCAACAACAGTAACGACAACAGCAACAACAGCAGCAACTACAGCAATAAAACGGTTGTAGCAGCTACACCAATAGCAACAACAAAGCTGCAACAACAACAGCAGCAAAAGTAAAAACAGTAAAATTGCAGCAACAACAAATAATAAAAGAGCAATACCAGCAACAACAAAGCAACAACAGCAACAGAAATAACAAGCACCAACAACAACAATGAGCAACAACACAGACAACAACAACAGCAGCACAACAACAACATCAACAACAACAGTCACAGCAACAACAGCCCAACAACACAACAGACAACAGATAACAATGACGTGCATCCAACAGAACAACATCACAAATAAGTGTCACACAGCAAATTACAGACTCTCAAATTATGATAAGCAAAAGATCAGATAAACTTGGAAACCAATCATTTATATGTTACAGTAGAATTGAACAGAAATCAACAAATCCAATCAAACAACAAAATAAGCTGGAGATACCGTATTAGGTTATAGAAGATCAAAGAGAAAGGAATACATTTACCTGAAGATTTGGAGGAAATTGAAAAATAATCATCATTTTTTTTTCTTGAGTAGAATTGTGCTAGCACACCTCCACAGAATGGGTCTCAAGTACTCGGCAGCCTGCACATGTGGAGCATCGTCTCTCTCTTCTCTCTCGCGATCACCGCACAGAACGATGTACCAGACCTCCCCATCAATTCTATTCTTGTTGAAATCTGATTCATGCAGCCTTAGCATTGGTGTGTTTTACGTCACATCTTCAGCACCATTTGGAGCTCTGGTGCTTATTCTTCGGCGATGTATCCGGTTTCAGCCAGCGTTTACTCGGTTTGCTCTCCATTCTGCAGCCATCTTGTGTTTTTTACGGTGTGGGGTAGCTAGCCCCACGGCCAACCTCCTTAGACGCCTCTTACGACATGCGTGGCAGGTGACAGTGGTTCTATTATTTACACCCCAATTTGGGCTCCGATAGCCAATCGGGCTGTGGAGCATCTAAGCAGTCTCCAGAGCATATCCTGCAAGACTGCCTCAGCCTGAGTAGTGTGAGAATGGAGATCTGGCCAACAGAAACACCCGGTGAAGACCTCAAGCGCACCGCCATGTTTATGACACATACCGGAGTAGTCGCATAGCAGAAGTTTATCGCAGAAGAAGAAGAAGAAGCTACCCTAACAGTTCTTCTTTCATCTTTTTGTCTTTCATCTTTTGTTGAGAAATGAAGACATCAGGAAAAAGTGAGTACAACATCAGTACTAGACTTCATCAAGAAACAACAAATTAAATGGTTCGGCCACATAAGCAGATTACCAACAGACAGTGCGCCTCAAAGAGCAATGCTCCTCCGATACAATGGCTACAAAGCAAAAAACCGGCCACGCAAAAGATGGACCTCAGAGATAACAGAGGCGACGAAAGAGACTATTTACAAAGCGCATACTAGGGCCCGTTTTAGAAATCTCTTCCTGACCTGACGCTGTGAGGCATACATGATTCGAGAAAGAAAGAAAGACTGTTACCAGGTTGTGGCCCAGTGTCGTGGTTTTCTGGTTTTGTCTTGCTCTTCTCTAGTGGTTTGGCAAGCCCTATAGAGGATATCTGAATCTCAAAGACCACTCCCCCATGTATTGCCGGGGCCCACAAGAATAGTAACACTGCGACTTACAAGGCAGGTAATAAGAGGCGATTAAGGTAGGGACCTAGGAAGCTACCCTAGTAAATAAAAAGCGTCGAGACATCGGATGTGATGGCCTACTTGTAGGTACGCAACTAACACAACCAACAATCTCTCTTATGCTCAGATCACATACAAACCGCAAAAAAGTGGTTTAACAAGTAACCGAAATGGAGCGTTCAAGGAAAAAGAAGGGGGAATGAGGTAGGGGTTAGTGAAGTTATACTAGTAACAAAAAAACGTCGCAGAAATCGGATGTGATGGCCTACTTGTAGGTGCATAACTTGCACAACGTAAGTCTCTCTTAGGCTCAGATCACATACAAACCGCAAAGAGTGATTTAACAAGTGATCAATATGGAAGATTAGAAGAGGAAGAAGACGATATTCCAAGACGAAGAAATGAAAGTTTTTTTCTGATTAAGTCTATAGTTCAAATAATGAGTGTACATATTTATATAACAGTCAGAGTTCATGGTCTACGCTGTGTTAAAAATAGGGAAACTACCATTAAGTTGATTGTCAGCAAGTTGTCCCCCTTTGTCTGACCTCGATAGCGGGCCCTGGAGACAAAGGGAAGTAATCCCGACAACATGTCTGTCATAGGTCATTAGTGGCACCAAGATTTTAATAGAATATAAGTGTGGGAAATGGAAGGGATGGCAGACGAGGATGTGGAGAGGGGGTGAGAGGTGGATTCGAGGTGTAAAGAGAGGTATACGAGAGAACATTAGATCCATTTATGAAAATATGTGTGAAATAGTGTGTGTGTACATGTGAGAGAGAGAGAGAGAGAGAGAGAGAGAGAGAGAGTAATAGAAAGAGAGAGAGAATGCTGTTTTCAGGAGATATATTAGAGATGAGAGTATAGGAGGATAAACTTGAGTTAGTCACGAGAGAGGTTCATGAAGGAGGAAGGAGTAAGTGAGCGAAGAGAGAGGGCTGAAACCGCAGGACAGAAGAGTGAGACAGCCATGAGAGATGATGAGAGTAAGCAAAATGAGAGAGAATCAAAAGAGGAGCCATAAAAGAAAGAGGAAGTGAGAGAATCATGAGAGAGGGAGGAAATGAGAGTGTGATGAGAGAGAGAATGTGAAATTAATGAGGGGAAAAAAAACCCAAAGGAGGAAGTTATAACGTCATTAAAGAGAGGGAGTGATAGACTCATAAGTGAGGATGTCAGAGAGTCATGAGAGAGAGTAAGTGGGCTATGATGGAGGAGGGAGTTAGAATGCCATGGGAGATGGAGGGAGTGATGAGCCATGAGAAAGATTAAGAGAGCCATGAGACAGAGAGGGGTGGGAGTTAGAATGCTATGGGGGAGGAACCGAATGATAGCCCATGAGAGAGGGAGAGTAAACCATGAGAGACGGTGGGAGTGATATCCCATGAGAGAGGGGGAGTAAACCATGAGAGACAGTGAGAGTGATATCCCATGAGAGAGGGAGAGTAAACCATGAGAGACGGTGGGAGTGATATCCCATGAGAGAGGGAGAGTAAACCATGAGAGACGGTGGGAGTGATAGTCCATGAGAGAGGGAGAGTAAACCATGAGAGACGGTGAGAGTGATAGCCCATGAGAGAGGGAGAGTAAACCATGAGAGACGGTGGGAGTGATATCCCATGAGAGAGGGAGAGTAAACCATGAGAGACGGTGGAGTGATAGTCCATGGAGAGGAGAGTAAACCATGAGAGACAGTGAGAGTGATAGTCCATGAGAGAGGGAGATAACCATGAGAGACGGTGGGAGTGATAGCCCATGAGAGAGGAGAATGAACCACGAGAGACAGTGGAGTGATATCCCATGAGAGAGGGAGAGTAAACCATGAGAGACGGTGAGAGTGATAGCCCATGAGAGAGGGAGAATGAACCATGAGAGACGGTGAGAGTGATAGCCCATGAGAGGGGGAGAGTAAACCATGAGAGACGGTGGAGTGATAGTCCATGAGAGAGGAGGTAAACCATGAGAGACGGTGGGAGTGATAGCCCATGAGAGAGGAGAGTAAACCATGAGAGACAGTGGGAGTGATAGTCCATGAGAGAGGAGAAGTAACCATGAGAGACGGTGGAGTGATAGCCCATGAGAGAGGAGAATAAACCATGAGAGACAGTGAGAGTGATATCCCATGAGAGAGGAGAGTAAACCATGAGAGACAGTGGAGTGATAGTCCATGAGAGAGGGAGAGTAAACCATGAGAGACAGTGAGAGTGATAGTCCATGAGAGAGGGAGAGTAAACCATGAGAGACGGTGAGAGTGATAGCCCATGAGAGAGGGAGAGTAAACCATGAGAGACGGTGAGGTGATAGTCCATGAGAGAGGAGAGTAAACCATGAGAGACAGTGGAGTGATAGTCCATGAGAGAGGGATGAATATAAAGAACTACTAAAAACTAATTATCATCAATGCAGCATAGTCCAAACACGATGAGTGCACGGCCCCTTTTATGTAGCTCAAAGTTCCCATCTCAGAGCGCTTATACAGTAGCTCCGGCGATGAATCCACAAAAACAAATAACACAGGGATTCGAACCACCGTCACCTCGTACACAAATTCAACGGATTGTAACTGAACTAAGCTGACATGTTGCCTAGCTCAACGGTCCCCAAACTTTGCATTACCTCAGACTTCCTGTTAAATACACGTTACTGCTGCGGATCGCTAAAGTTTCTATATATGAAAATGGACAGGAATAAATTATCTGTGTGTTACAATAGTAAATAATGTCTGCAATTTCTCTCTCTCTCTCTCTCTCTCTCTCTCTCTCGATCCCTCTTAGACTGATGTACAGGATTTTCTCATGAATTCTGATGTTGATTTTAGGACTCCGTCCTCCGTACAGTTCTCATTGAACTCGTTATTTTTGGGCCAGGTTTCGTTTCTCAGGCCTGCTAGCAGCTTGCAGTCTTGCAGTATGTGCTCTGCCGTCATGTCCGCCTTTCCCACAGTTATTGGTTATTGGTTACTAAACTGACGTCATTGCACTCCGGGCAGACCCATAGGTGCTCAATCTCCCCAACAGATATCGAAGAGTATACATACTGATGGCTCGTTGATTAAACACACCTCTCATTCTGCCTCTCAGGCATCCAGTTCGACTTGAACAACGGGTAACTCCAAACTGCCTAAATCGTTTGATCGATTCAAAATAGATTTTAGTGTCCTCATCCAACAGACAGTCGCGAAAAGACCGAAGAATATCCTTCCATCTTCAACTCCCCAACAATCGATACTTTATGCAAACCTGTCATTTTCTCATTACCGTAAACACCCATGCCCAGGACAGTATATCCCAGTCAGCGTTGGTTGAAACTCTATGCGCATCACTCATGCCGAACCTGCCCTTCTGAATCTTGTGAAGCATCGACTGGGAGTCGATGCAACAACTATAATGAAACCCAAAGATCAATGAGGCCTGTAACCTCATCTGCATACTAAGTAGATTTCCTTAAAGCCCTTAGGCTCTGCAACCTCTACCATTCGCGATCTGCAGAACCGGCCGGACTTTACGTCAAGCATCGATAAACATCGCATCCTATCTTATCAGCTGTACTGATCAGCCTTCATGTTGTCAATCTCACATTCCTTAGTAGCTGAAGATATTCATCGACCATCGACATGAGCTAATGCAATTAAATTGAAGATGTGGCCGAGTTCTGCATTAAAGAATAAGAAACATTAGCTTAATTATTTCTGGAAATTCAAGATCATGTTTCTTAATCCTTGGGACTCATACTCGAGTCTAGACCTAGGAAACCCTGGTCAAGCTAAGACCTAACAAAACAGACATATAATGATAAGAACCATCTCGGACAAGTGTACATATTACTTCAACACGGAATGGACTTTGATAAGAGAACGCACAGAATTCTGGTTAATTAAGGATCATATTTCTTGGTACTAGTATAAGTATAAAATTAAAGAGAGAGAAAGACAGAGAAAGAAAAAGAAGGGAAAAAGGAAAATAGAAAGAAAAAGGAAAGAAAAAAGACAGAAAGAAGATGTAGAAGAAAAGAAAGAAGAACGGACAGAAAGAAAGAAATAAGGACAGAAGGAGGAAATACAGAATGACATAATGAAAGTAGGAAGGAAAGAAAGAAGGAAAGAATGAATGAATGACGGAAGGGAAGAAAGAAGAAATAAAATTAAAAAATAGCAGTACATGAGATAAATCAAAAACTTTTCATAGACAGTGTGTGTATGTGTGTGTGTGAGAGAAAAAGAGAGAGAGAGAGAGAGAGAGAGAAGAAGAGAGAGTGATCAGAAATAAGAGATAAAGTTATATAGTAATGTTAATAGAAAAAAAATAGATTAAAATGTACTGAGAGAGAAAGAGAGAGAGAGAGAGAGAGAAAGAGATAGAGGTATATTTAAAAGAGATAATTAAAGGTTAGAATGTTTTTGAGGGAGAGAGAGAGAAGAAGAGAGAGAGAGAGAGAGGGGAGACAGAGAGAGAAAATAGGGAGATAAAGATAAGAGACACAGATACAAATAAAGATATGAAATGAGAAAATTAAAATTCAAAATATAATTAAAGAGAGAGAGAGAGAGGAGAGAGAGAGAGAGAGAGAGAGAGAGAGGAGAGGAAAATGAAATATACATTATAAGAGAACTTCTTCTTTGCGTTCGTTCTTTACAACCAATTTTAATCACTCTTTGTGATATGTTTGATATTTGCCAAGAACGTGTATACGTTGCACATTGGTTTGGTAGGCCCCTAAAGGTATAGACTTCTACACGTTTAGGACACATGCATCCGATTTCATCCAAACCTCCTTACTCGCCTCTTACGACATGCATGGCAGGTATAAGTGGTTCTATTCTTTACACCCCAAATTTGGGCCCCAGTAACTACTAGAGGGCGGATATAAGAGATAAAGATAATATAAAGATAGAAGTAAAAAAAACCATAGATTTAACCCTTTAGCTGCTAAGGACGTATATATACGTTTTCCCCATTCTAAAGACGCATTTACACGTCTGTTATTATCTCTCCTCTGTGGGCTAAAGACGTGTTAACAGTTATACATTGCTACAGTCACTGTTATAGGCGTACATTCACGTTTGTGACCTAGAAAAAAAAAGAGTAACCATTTGTAGCACTGCCTTCAGAAAGTATGTAGCAGCGAAAGGGTTAAGAAGATATTAAACTCTGAAGTCGGAAATGTCCGCCTTCATGGCGAGGGACACCCATATAACGGAAAGCAAGCTTTCACGCAAAAATCAGTCAGAAGCACGATCCCATGTGCCATGGCTATATCTGAATTTATAGTTGTCGAACACAGATGAAGAAGAAGAAGAATTTAGAAAATGTCGAGATGAAGTGGGACAGATGTAAGAGAGAAGAAAGGTGATAGATAAAATGAAGTTGAAGAAAATATATCGATAGAAGAACAGATAAAATGGGACAAAAAATAGAAGAATAGAAATATGAGGAAGTAGATTTTAAAGGATTTTCAAGCCGAACGATTGACTTCATTGCACCGGGTCTACCCTATACGGCTCGGTCCTCTCAGCAAAACGCACGCAAGCTGCCGAAAGTATTGCACAAAGCACGAATTCCAGCATTAATCCGCCCTTTAGCTGGTAAGCACATGTATAGACGTGTCTCCCATTCACTTCTAAAGACGTATTAACACCTCTGTTATTATCTTTTCTCTGTGGGCTAAAGACGTGTTAACTCGTTATACATTTCTACTGTTACTGCTATAGACGTACATTCACGTTTGGGACTTAGAAACAAAGAATAGCTATTGTTAGCTCCGTCTTCGGAAAGTATGTAGCAGCGAAAGGGTAATAGGACTCTGGAAAAAACTGCACTCGTGAACAGAACGGTGCGGTCTGAATTCGAACCGACGACCTTCGACTACCAAGACAGTGGTTTAACCACTTAGCCACAGAGGCTAGTAACAGATAAATAAACAAGCGTAAACTAGAGAATGGAGATATAATAAGAGAAGAAAGAATATGGGAGATCTCAGGAAGGAGAAAGAATATGGGAGATAAAGGAGGAGAAAGAATATGGGAGATATAAGGAAGGAGAACGAATATGGGAGATAAGGAGGAGAAAGAATATGGGAGATATAAGGAAGGAGAAAGAATATGGGAGATCTAAGGAAGGAGAAAGAATATGGGAGATATAAGGAAGGAGAAAGAATATGGGAGATATAGGAAGGAGAAAGAATATGGGAGATATAAGGAAGGAGAAAGAATATGGGAGATCTAAGGAAGGAGAAAGAATATGGGAGATATAAGGAAGGAGAAAGAATATGGGAGATAAGGAAGGAGAAAGAATATGGGAGATAAGGAAGGAGAAAGAATATGGGAGATATAAGGAAGGAGAAAGAATATGGGAGATAAGGAAGGAGAAAGAATATGGGAGATAAGGAAGGAGAAAGAATATGGGAGATAAGGAGGAGAAAGAATATGGGAGATAAGGAAGGAGAAAGAATATGGGAGATAAGGAAGGAGAAAGAATATGGGAGAAAAAGGAAGGAGAAAAAATGAATGAACCATAGGAGGAGAAAGAATATGGGAGATAAGGAAGGAGAAAGAATATGGGAGATAAGGAAGGAGAAAGAATATGGAAGATATAAGGAAGGAGAAAGAATATGGGAGATATAAGGAAGGAGAAAGAATATGGGAGATAAGGAGGAGAGAAAAATATGGGATATATAAGGAAGGAGAAGAAATATGGAAATATAAGAAGGGAGAAAGAATATGGGAGATAAGAGGAGAAAAGAATATGGGAGATAAGGAGGAGAAAGAATATGGGAGATAAGGAGGAGAAAGAATATGGAGATAAGGAAGAGAAAGAATATAGGATATAAGGAAGGAGAAAAGAATATGGAGATATAAGGAAGGAGAAAAGAATATAGGGAGATAGGAGGGAAAAGAATATGGGAGATCTAAGGAAGGAGAAAGAGTATGGGAGATAAGGAAGGAGAAAAATATGGAGATATAAGAAGGAGAAAGAATATGGGAGATAAGGAAGGAGAAAGAATATGGGAGATAAGGAAGGAGAAAGAATATGGGAGATAAGGAAGGGGAAATAATATGGGAGATATAAGGAAGGAGAAAGAATATGGGAGATAAGGAGGGAGAAAGAATATGGGAGATATATGGAAGGAGAAAGAATATGGGAGATAAGGAGGGAGAAAGAATATGGGAGATAAGGAAGGAGAAAGAATATGGGAGATATAAGGAAGGAGAAAGAATATGGGAGATAAGGAGGGAGAAAGAATATGGGAGATATATGGAAGGAGAAAGAATATGGGAGATAAGGAAGGAGAAAGAATATGGGAGATAAGGAGGGAGAAAGAATATGGGAGATATAAGGAAGGAGAAAGAATATGGGAGATATAAGGAAGGAGAAAGAATATGGGAGATATATGGAAGGCGAAAGTATATGGGAGATATAAGGAGGGAGAAAGAATATGGGAGATATAAGGAAGGAGAAAGAATATGGGAGATAAGGAAGGCGAAAGAATATGGGAGATATATGGAAGGCGAAAGTATATGGGAGATATAAGGAGGGAAAAGAATATGGAGATATATGGAAGGAGAAAGAATATGGGAGATATAAGGAAGGAGAAAGAATATGGGAGATATATGGAAGGCGAAAGTATATGGGAGATATAAGGAGGGAGAAAGAATATGGGAGATATAAGGAAGGAGAAAGAATATGGGAGATAAGGAAGGAGAAAGAATATGGGAGATAAAGAGGAGAAAGAATATGGGAGATAAGGAGGGAGAAAGAATATGGGAGATATATGGAAGGAGAATGAATAAAGAAAGTAATACAAAGATAGAAGCAAGAAAGAATAAAAGGAGAAGAAGAAAACACAAACGATGTAACTTTACTTACATATAATTGTATCACTGGCGAAAAAGGGCGAACAGTGCCAACAGACACGCCCATACACACTACATTCAACCAAACACCTAAATCATATCAGTTACTTCACACCACAGTGCTACATTAAGATCAGAATACACACCTACACAACATTGCTAACACTTCCAAGTAATAATGTCTGCTGGCGTGTACGCGAGGGGTTTTGGCAAAACAATAACAATCCTGAGGGGTCAACGGCGCTCCAGGATTAGTGAGCTGGCACTAATATAGAACCTGCCCTCATCTCCTCGTGGTGACCCTAGAAACAGACGGTAGTTCCGGTCTGGCTAAGAGGGCAGGTGTCGTGGGAGAGCTACTTTGGTGCAAGTAGAGATACAAAGGTAGTCACGCTAGATGGGGTCCGATCACAACACAGAAAGCGAATGCCCAGTGACTATTAATGCTCGTCTCTCCCGGCCGATGGGAAAAGCTGGAAGGATGAAAGTGGAACGAAAAGTGGGGCGAAACTCGGAGTCCGCGCATGCTCTCTCTTGAGCCCTCTCTCGAGCCCACTCTTGAGCCGACGAGTATGCTGGGAATCGGGTTGAGATGCACGTGGGCCCACATAGGGCAAAACTGAGGCCCTTATCACAGGGATGGGGGCACAATTTTGAGCCCCAGAGTCGGACAACCCAGGCAAATGTGAGCAAGGCAAAAACAGATGGTGACCAGCCACCAGGGCAAAGCTAGCACGCAGACTTGCGATGCCATAGTGGACTTCACCGAGGGGCAGGCGAGCATGGCATGGCACTGAAGGCACGGAAAATGTGAACACGGCGAAAACTGATAGTGACCAGGCACCGAGGGGCAGGCGAGGATGGAAAGGCATGGCACGGCATGCAAGGAAGACACGGCATGCAAGGAAGTCACAGCAGGCGCATTAGGCGCGGCAGGGGCGGCAGGCGAGAGGGTGTGCGGACCATCCAAATGTGCAGAACAACTGGAAAGCCCGGCAGAGGTAAAGCCAGCGCGCGTTTCCGCTCGCAGGGAACTTCTGCTGCCTTGTAGTTGATTGGGGACAATCAAAGGCCAGCGGAGGAAACCGTAGACAAAACTGGACGGTAGGCAAACCAAGTAGTCAGCAAAAGACATGCATAGCTGGGCAGATGATGCTCATTTTTATTATACGCTGTTATTGGTGGTTGGTTGTATTCCATTCTCATTAAATGTTCAAACCACTGCATTTGTTGTCTTTCGATGTATTCGGTGCATGAAGTTATGCCCACTCTGCTTCTGATGTCCTCATTTCGTAGTCTGTCTTTCCTGGTGACTCCACTGCTTCCTCAAGCATTTCATTCACTCGTGGTGAGCCTTCTGCGGTATGTTGTTGTCAGAGGCCAAGTTTGGCACTGGTAACACACTAACTTAGTTAACTAAATAAATATATGTGTGTATATACTTAAGCTTTAATAATAATAATTCCTCTCGTACCGTTATACGTTACATAGGGCCTGCAAGTAATTTTTCCATACCGCTCTATCCTGGGCAACTCGCTCAATCTCCTCCATGGAACTGAGACCGATATTTCCTGCCTCTCTCAGGAAAGTTCGCTTCAGGGTCTCCTTAGGTCGATGTAAGCTTTACCAGGATGAAAATTCTATCGGGAGTAGTCTGTTTATCCATTTGCAGTAAAAGTAGATAAATAAACATCCATTTTGAACTGTGTATTTAGTGCGAGTTTTTCTGTACACATCATCAAGTAGATTGTCCCTTGCAAAACGTCCTTTTCATAACAGCCAGCCCAAAAATTATGTTCTAGCCCATTCTCCAACCTGTTCCGGCGTCATGATCAATGTTCCTTTTATGTCCTACTGCCAACTTCGTCCTGGTCGTCCCCTGTCTCGTACTTCAGAAACCATGTCTTCCATTACTGTTCTCTCCAAACCACTGTAACGTTTAACGTGGCCAAATTTTTGAACATCTTGTTCACCACAACCACTGCGATTACCACCATTATCACAACAGCAACCATCACAACAACTACAACTTTTACTTCCATCTCGATATCAACCACCACAACCACTGCGATTACCACCATTATCACAACAGCAACCATCACAACAACTACAACTTTACTTCCATCCCGATATCCACCACCACAACCACTATCTTCCCATAACAAAATCGTAACTACCACTCATCTCTACCACCACAACCTGCGTTACGCCATTATAAGATGTTAAAACATCTCTGGTGTCTTAGAAGAGCTGCAGGTGTGACAATAAGAGACAAAATTAGAACTGAAGAAATCAGAAGACTGGACATGAAACCAGTAACGCAATTCATAAAAGAACAACAAATTAAATGGTTTGGACACCTGACAAGAATGCCCTGGTATCGCCTACCACAGAGAGCCACACAGAAAAAGTATAATGAGTACAGAGCAAGAGGAAGACCACGCAAAGATGGAGCGACGGCATCAAGAATAGCCTTACGAAAATGAATATTAGCTTAAAAAGTGCATTAAAACAAGCACACACAAGATCACTACGCGCCCCCCCCCCCCCACCCAACACTTCTATAAAGAAGTAAATGGTGGAAGAGAAGAAGAAGAAAACTCTAATTCCACTCTCCACCTTCATCACTTCCCTGCTTTCCAGCCTGAGCTTGCCATCTGAGGAACTAACATTAATCTGCCAAGTACGAATCCAAATGCTACAGATTCCGCTCGTTACTCATTCCATTTAAGCCCTCGACACATTGCGTCTCAACGTGTACGCCTATGTCTTCAGAGACACACGAGCACAGTTTCCAACCGTTCTTACTTCAACCACAGAAGATTAGCCTAATAAACGAGGACGGATTGAGGGCTAAAGTGATAAAGCTGGTATTACAAATATGCAAGATGTTGGACAGGATCGCTTTGCTTTCATCAAATCCAATAGCAGTTGACGTGTGAGGTTATGGAACACTATAAATTCCATTCGTTAGTGCTATTTGTTAATTACGTTGTTGATAACTTGTTCTCTCACCCATGATGCTAACCTGTTTATATGTTTTGGTGTTTAGTGAAACACAGCTTCATTTAGAATCAGTTCTGTCTGCATGGTGGCGTCTGTGCCTAGGGTTAGTGACTCGGTCTATTAACCTCGACGTTCTGAGTTCGAATCACGTTGCATACAGTTTGGTTGCAAATTGTTTTGCGTGGATTTTAACAAAAGGACAATGGCACCAGAAAGCAATGGCAAACTACTGAGCGTAATAATGCCTAGAAAAATCACAAACAGAGTTACAAAGCTGGGGTTGATTCGCAAAGTCCTGTAAGGGATATGCAATTAACTCAACTTCTGTCTGCATACCATGGATTTCATCAGGTTTTTTTTTTTTGCCTATCCAAAAGTCTTGTATATTTCGTAGCCTTTCTTGAGTCTCTCTTCGTATATTTGTGAACGTTTATTTTTTTGGATAATGATGATGGATTATTTTGGTGGACTCGGTGTGCTTTATGTTTTGTGAGAGGAATATACTTTCTTTCAGTGTCGTTCCCATCGAATCAGTCGTATCTCTTTCGTACAGTGTGTCCTGTAAGCTTGGAGGTAGATATATGCATTGTCTCTCTGAGGGTAGTCCAGTGACTCCAGGGTAGTTCAATGAGATTGGAAATTTAAAGATCCTTGGAAAAATATCCCTCTCTCTCTCTCTCGCGATCACCGCCCAGACCGATGTACTAGATTTCGCTATAAATTCTATTCATGTGGAAATCTTATTCATGCAGCCTTAGTATTGATGTATTTTACGTCACATCTTCAGTACCATTTCGAGCTCTGATGCTTTGGCTGAAATCGGATGCATGTGTCCTAAGCGTGTAGAAGTCTATGCGTTTAGGGGCCTACAAACCAATGTACAACGTATACACGTTCTTGGTAAAGATCAAACATATCACAAAGAGTGATTAAAATTGGCCGTAAAGAACGAACGCACAGAAGAGGAAGAAGAAGCTCTAGTGCTTATCCTCCTGCGATGTGTTCGGTTTCAGCAAGCGTTTACTCGGTTCGCTCTCTGTTCTGCAGCCATCTAGTGTTTTTTACGGTGTGGAGTAACTAGCCCCACGCTCCCACCTCCTTACTCGCCTCTTACGACATGCGTGAGAGGTAACAGTGGTTCTATTCTTTACACCCCAATTTAAGCCCCGGTAACTACTCGGGCAATATCCCGATCCATTCACGTGAGGAACGAACTGAACATTTTTGGTGCCAGAGGTGAGCACTTTATCTCTAGGCCCCAGATACTCTATATAATGGAATATGGACGAGTCTCAGACACTGGAACCAAAGCGAAAATATAACATTTAGTCTGGACGAGTCTCAGACACTGGAACCAAAGTGAAAATACAAAATTTAGTCTGGACGAGTCTCCGACACTGGAACCAAAGAGAAATTACAGAATTTAGTCTGGACGACGCCCGAGTGGTTACCGGGGCCGAAATTTGGGGTGTAAAGATAGAACCACTGTTACCTGCAATGCATGTCGTAAGAGGCGACTAAGGAGGTTTAGCTGAAATCGGATGCACATGTCCTAAACTTGTAGAAATCTATGCGTTTAGGGCCTACCAAACCAATGTGCAACGTATACACGTTCTTGGCAAAGATCAAACATATCACAAAGAGTGATTAAAATTGGTCGTAAAGAACGAACGCAAAGAAGAAGAAGAAGTCTGGACAAGACAGAAAATGTCCTCCTCGTTGTAAAGAAGGAAGAATCGTAGAAGCGTAGTTGTTGTGAATTCTAATCTTAGGGGCGTGGTCCGGGTTTAATTACACATTGGGCGTGGAATTTTTTCCAGCTTTCAGGTCGACCCGGCATTCCGTCCGCGTGTTGCCGGGGCCCACGAGGAGAGCAAAGAATAGTAACACTGCCATCTAGAAAGCATGTCGTAAGAGGCGATTGAGATAGAGGCCTAGGAAAAGAAAGTACCCTGGTAAATAAAAATCATCGCAAGAAATTGGATGTGCTAGAGTACTTGTAGGCGTATATCTGGCACAAAGAACAATCGCTCTTAGGCTCAGATTACATGCAAATTACAAAGAGTGGTTAATAAGTGGTCGATATGAAGAAGAAGAGTAAGGCCAGAACCGCTTTTGCCAGAATGAAACCAGTATGGAAGTCCAAAATCTACAATAGGACCACAAAGCTTAAACTCTATAAAAGCATTGTTTTGCCAGTTTTGCTCTACGGATCGGAGTGTTGGAGGATGACCAAAGGAGATACTAGCAGGATGTCAGTTTTCCACCACTCTTGTCTTCGCAGAATCTTGGGAATCTTTTGGCCAGTAAAAATATCCAATAACCAACTACTCCAAGACACAAGACAAGAGTCAATGAATGACATACTCAAAAGCGAAGATGAAATGGCTCGGACATGTTATGAGAATGAGACAAGAAATGCCTGCAAGGATAGCCCTCACTTGGACACCAGAGGGAAAGAGAAGAAAGGCAGACCACGGACAACATGGAGGCGCATGATGGAAGAGGAACTGGACACCGCATCTCTGACGTGGGCTCTGCGCTGAAGGTTGCACGGACAGGAGAGCATGGAAAGTCCTTTCTGAAGCCCCATGTGTCACTAGGCATGACGGGATTAAGTAAGTAAGTAATGAAGAAGAAGAAGCCCAGCATCAACTGGGTACCAGGAAAAGAACTGAGAAGTAAAGACGGCCGGCGTGATGTTGACCCCATCACCAGTCCAGTGCCGATGGTCAATGAAAAATAGAGCACTAACACCGTATTACCCATAATACCCCATAGTATGAAAAATGGGCCCTTCTTCTTCTTTTCTTCTTTGCGTTCGTTCTTTACGACCAATTTTAATCACTCTTTGTGATATGTTTGATCTTTGCCAAGAACGTGTATACATTGGACATTGGTTTGGAAGGCCCCCTAAATGAATAGACTTCTACACGTTTAGGACACATACATCCGATTTCAGCCAAAACTTCTTAGACGCCTCTTACGACATGCGTGGCAGGTAACAGTGGTTATATTCTTTACACCCTAAATTTGGGCCCCGGTAACCACTTGGGTGACATTACTTTCAACTACTCAGATTTAATTCACTTAGTTCCTCACGGAGCACGGGTCAACATCAACATTTTCTATATTATATATATTTTCTGTCTAACCCTGTCACGCGTTTCTCTACTGTACAACTTCTGTTCAACTTTCACCCCTTCCAACAAACAAATCAATGACGCCATGCTTATATTCTTCAAATAAAAGAAAGAATCAAGAAGAAGAAGAAGAAGAAGAAAGATTGTTAAAACCTCCATTTTCATTAATCAGTATTGGCCTGACATTATCTAATGAAGTCCCGTAATGTTTGAGTTTGAAATGGAAAGAGGTTTTTGGGGTCTATTCAAGGGCCGGCTAATTACTAAGTGCCAGTTAGGAGAGGAGTTGAGGGAAAGGGAGGGCAGTTATTAGATGTTGTGTAAGATTAAAGGGTCGGAAAAAAATAAAATGGATGAGAGAGAGGGAGAAAGTAGCAGAGAGAGAACGGGAAGGAAGAAAGTGAGTAGTAGTAGAGAAGGGGTGGGAGTAGAAAAAAGAAATGGAGAATGGAAGAAAAAGAGGAACGGAGATATAAAGACAGTGAGAGAGATGGGAGAAGGGAGTACAAGAATAGGAAAAGACAGGAGAGGAAGAATGAGGAAGGAAAACAAAGAAAGGAAGACCAGGAATAAGACGCCCGAGTGGTTACCGGGGCCCAAATTTGGAGTGTGAAGAACAGAACCACTGTTAGCTGCCACGCATGTCGTAAGAGACGACTAAGGAGTTTTGGCTGCAATCAGATGCATGTGTCCTAAACGTGTAGAAGTCTATGCGTTTAGGGGCCTACAAACCAATGTGCAATGTATACACGTTCTTGGCAAAGATCAAACATATCACAAAGCAGTGGTGGCTCGTCATTGAGGACCAGTGGGGCTGGGCCCAACAAAAAATAAGGTGTAATGTCTATTTATTATTTTATATATTAAAATATTTCCTAACCGAAACCATGATTTTTTTAAAAATTGTTGTCTAGCCCCACCAACAAAAATAATCACGAGCCGCCACTGTCACAAAGAGTGATTAAAATTGGTTGTAAAGAACGAACGCAAAGAAGAAGAAGAAAGTAATGTTATTTAAACGACCGACAGCTTTGCATATTGCGCATTCCCTTGCGTGCTGCGTTCTCCCGGTTTAGCAGAAATACTGAAACGTACTTGTTCACATTCGCCGTGAGATGTTGAATATTAGATCACCCGCGTGTTGCTGGGGTTTGCAGGGGGCGGGGGGAGGATAGAACAGTACCACTGAGACCTACAAGGCATGTTGTAAGAGATGACTGATATAGGACCTAGGCAAGCTACCTTAATATTTAAATAGCATTGGAGAAATCGGATGTGCTGGCCAATTTGTAGGCACATAACTGGCACAACGTACAATTGTTCATAGGCTCATATCACATAGACATCACAAAGAGGGTTAACAAGTGGTCGATATGGAGCGTTAGAAGAAGAAGAAGAAGAAGAAGAAAGTTATGTTATTTAACTGATCTACAGCATTGTAAATGAGCATTCCCTTCGAGCTGCGTCCCCGCTGCAGCAGAAATATCAAAACATACATATTCACAGTTCCAGTATCAAGTTGATTATTATGTATTCTGAAATCTTTTGGCTAAAATCGGATGCATGTGTCCTAAAGGTGTAGAAGTCTATCGTTTAGGGGCCTTCCAAACCAATGTCCAATGTATACACGTTCTTATTTTTCGTAAAATTGGTCGTAAAGAACGAACGCAAAGAAGAAGAAAAAGAGGACGAGGAATAAGTGAGGAAGAAATTTTATTAAAAGTTAGAGGCGGGAGCGAGAAAGAAAATTGGAAAAAAATGGAAAGAAAGATGGAGAGAAAGAAAGGAGAGACAATGATTACGAACAGGTGGTCCCTGGAAAAAAATGTACACGTGAACAGGGCAGCGCGATACGGATTCGAACGCACGATCTTCGAAACAGAAGACGACAGTTTAATCACTTTGCCATAGATATCCTTATTTTTAAAACATCCAAGCATTAACATTTCAGTCAAACGGCAACTGATAAACTGCATATTTATTCCAACTCTCTGCTATCAGTGCCAAACATGACAGTCAAACGGCAACTGATAAACTGCATATTTATTCAACTCTCTGCTATCAGTGCCAAACATGACAGTCAAACGGCAACTGATAAACTTCATATTTATTCCAACTCTCTGCTATCAGTGCCAAACATGGCAGTCAAACGACAACTGATAAACTTCATATTTATACCAACTCTCTGCTATCAGTGCCAAACATGACAGTCAAACGGCAACTGATAAACTGCATATTTATTCCAACTCTCTGCTATCAGTGCCAAACATGACAGTCAAACGGCAACTGATAAACTTCATATTTATTTCAACTCTCTGCTATCAGTGCCAAACATGGCAGTCAAACGACAACTGATAAAATGCATATTTATTCCAACTCTCTGCTATCAGTGCCAAACATGGCCCCTGACTATGACACTAGAAAAAGATTACAACATGTGAAATGAGATGTCTACGAAAAGCTGTCAATGTTACAAGGAGAGATAGAGTGAGAAACGAGAATATCAGAAGCATCGTTGGTACTATACCATGCATACAGTACATCGAGAAGCAAAGAATCAAGTGGTTCGGCCATCTAATGAGAAAGGAACCATATTTACTACCATCACGTGCCTATAATAATCGACACTAAGGGCGCAGAGCACGAGGCAGACCAAGAACACGATGGATAGATAACATCTCAGAGTCCCTGCGAAAGCATGGACTTACAACCTCAAGCGAAACACGCCTGACACAAGATAGAAAACTAACTCTCACCACGGCGCTTCACGGCAAATGTGGTTAAGATAAGATAAGATAAGATAAGATCCTTATTTTGCAATTTTGATCTTGATAGCAAACTCGGTTATTTGAAGCCAAAAGGGTCAAGAGACGAAGGATTCCCTTCATTACACCCAGTTTACCCAAATGACTCCGCCCCTGTCTGCAGAGACGGCATGTCATCTGCCGAGAGCATTGCACAAAGCACGAACTCCGTAACTCCGGATACAACCCTAGGGATCTCATGAAAACAATTACACATGTGTCTCGATCCGGATTTAAACCCACAATGTTCAGTACGACAGGCAAACGACTTAACCACTTCGACATTGAGACTCAAGTTTAGTTTAATCAAAAATAACTAACCATCTTGTGCTGTTTTGTTGATTTTTCAATACTAAAACAAACAAACAAACAAACAAAACATAGACACACATAGGTATTTGATTTGATTGATTTGATTGATTTGATTGATTTGATTTGATTGATTTGATTTGATTGATTTGATTTGATTGATTTGATTTGATTGATTGATTTGATTGATTTGATTTGATTGATTGATTTGATTGATTGATTTGATTTGATTGTTTGATTTGATTGATTAATTTGATTGATTCAATTTATTAATGATTGTTTTGATTGATTGAATTATTGGTTGATTTAATTTATTATTGATTTTATTGAATTAATTGATTTGAATAATTGATTGATTTGATTGATTGATCTGATTGAATTGATTGACCATTGATTTGATTGATTGGGTTGATTTGATTGATAGCTATATTGATTTGATTCTGATTGATTTTTTTGACTGATCGATTTGATTGATTTGGTTGATTTGATTTATTTATTTTTTAAAGTCCAGAAGCACTTGAGCTTTTATCTCTTCGGCTCGGTGCCATGGACAATGTAACTCTTCGGTTCGGTTTCACGAACACCGTAAATCTGTAGTAAACCTGTTGCTTTTCAACCATCTCGAAGAATTGAACCACACTCAAAGGGGACTGGTCATCCGTCGTGCCACGCGCTACGAACACGCTGGGCAGGCGGGAATTGATTGATTGATAGGACCATCATCATTGCACTTCGGTGAGTAACCATGTGTGCTCTGATCTCTTTCTTATACAGGGAGATCTCAACCTCAGTGCACGAGCTCCGTAGCACCGGCGCAGATTCGCCCATGTAATTTTGAACATGGTGAAGATATTTTTGTAGGAACTTCTATTTTAAATATTTTTGAATGATTTTTGCCCGCTCAGTGGCTATCCAGCCTGTTCTTCTCGATTGTGAACTGCCAAGGTTCTTTTACGTGATCCAATTTAATTTAACACGGAACCAACTTTTTATCGTCTGTTTCCAATAGGACTAGAAACTCGAACTCACCTACACTGAGATCAGGGATCTCTAGAAAAATATCCAGATGTCTCCACGAGGGTGCGAACCTGGTACCTTTGCCATGAAAGACGATCACTTAACCTCTACAGAGACAGAAGTATAACAACAAAAATGGAAGAATTTACGGTAGGTCACTCCAAATAACAAATAAAATGTAATGGTAGGCGGTGACAATTGAGTAGAGTAATCTCCCTTCGCTAGAAAACAAATAAACAGGGGCGGTAACCAACATATTAGACAAAATAAACCGTTGCTCAAGTTAGTAAAGGATGCGTCCTTAGAGACTAGTTTCAAGCTATTCAGAGGAGCGTCCGGTCGAATGGAATAGAGCTCGGCTCCCATGCAGAAGACCCGTGTTCAATTCACGGTAAGGCCAATTATTTTTTCTGTTGTGGGCATAAATGAAAAATCCTAACCTGAATAGATTCGCATGGACTGCATTAACCCTTTCGCTGCTACATACTTTCTGAAGGCTGAGCTAAAAATAGCTACTCTTTGTTTCTAGGTCATAAACGTGAATGTACGCCTATAGCAGTGATAGTAGCAATGTGTAACGTGTTAACACGTCTTTAGCCCACAGAGGAGAGATAATAACAGACGTGTTTAATGCGTCTTTAGAAGTGAATGGGAAAAACGTATATATATACGTCCTTAGCAGCTAAAGGACTAGTCATGCGGTCATTAGATTCCGCAGGCTCTCATCCAGCTGCCCTACGCTGCCCTAAAAAGCGGTAGTACAAGCAGTAACGATAGTTGTAATATAATTAAGTCTTTCGTAATGCTATATGTGACGTGTCGAAGACATAGATCATGGAAGGGGGCCTTTGTGGTGTAGAGGTTAGGTGTTCGCCTGTTGTTCCGAAGATGCTCGGTTTGCTCCCTCGTGCGGCTATCGGGATATTTTACCTGAAATCAGATGAAACCTGGACTACTTGTTAGCGCATAACTGACAAAACGTACACTCACTCTTACGCTTATATCCCAGCTGCGCTACGCTCTCATTTATGTTTTAAAAAGGGTTTTAAAGCCGAAGTATTGACTTCATTGCACTGGGTGTTACCCCATATGGCTCGGTCCCTCTCCGCAAAAATGGCACGCCACCTGCCGAGAGTATTGCACAAAGCACGAACTCCGTAGCTCCAGCAACAATCCTAGGGGTCTCCGGAAAAAACTGCACTCGTGAACAGAAGGCCGCGGTCCGGACTCGAACCCCGACCTTCGACTCACAAGGCAAAGGGCTTAACCACTTAGCCACTCTCATTTATGTGATATGGGTGAGTCACAGACACTGGAGCGAGTGTGAGAATTAGGAGTTAAATTTGGACATGCCAGACAGTGTCGTCTTCGTGGTAGAAAGAGAAGGTATACTAATCAACTTCTTATGGGTACGGTGAGCAAATGTACTTTGGGATGGCTGCTGCAGAGGAGGACAGAGCACGCATGGGAATGCTCAATGTGCTATGACGTCGATTGTATACCCTAGCATAACATAACAAAAAGGTGGTTTAGCAAGTAATAGATACGGAACCTAGGGAAAGCTCACCCTAGTAAATCAAAAGCTGTCTGAAAACGGACGGGCGGGCCTAGTCACCATGGGCGCACAATCGTCCCGACGTAGCTCACTCGTTCTTGCCAGTGGACCAATTATACATCACAATAAGAATGATCAAATTGGCATTGAAGAATGAACGAAAGAAGAAGAAAAAGAAGAAGAAGAAGAAACTAAACTAAACTGAAAAATACATTCCTGTGTTGTTGGAACCCACATGGGAAGCAGAAAGCAGTGAAGCTATGAGGCACAAGACTTGTAGTTAGAGCAAAAGGGCAATATCCTGTGTTGTTGGAACCCACATGGGAAGCAGAAAGCAGTGAAGCTATGAGGCACAAGACTTGTAGTTAGAGCAAAAGGGCAATATCCTGTGTTGTTGGAACCCACATGGGAAGCAGAAAGCAGTGAAGCTATGAGGCACAAGACTTGTAGTTAGAGGCAAAAAAGGGCAACATCATCATTGTGCTATGTTGGAACCACATGGGAAGCAGAAAGCAGTGAAGCTATGAGGCACAAGACTTGTAGTTAGAGACAAAAAGGGCAATATCCTGTGTTGTTGGAACCCACATGGGAAGCAGAAAGCAGTGAAGCTATGAGGCACAAGACTTGTAGTTAGAGGCAAAAGGGCAATATCCTGTGTTGTTGGGAAACCTCACAAATTTGGGTGAGAAGCAATTGGGTAAAAAAAGCAGTGAAGCTATGAGGCACAAGACTTGTAGTTAGAGGCAAAAGGGCAATAGCCTGTGTTGTTGGGACCCACATTGGAAGCAGAAAGCAGTGAAGCTATAAAAAGTTGGAGGGCAACTGAGACATTGAAGCAAGTTATGAGGCACAAACTGAAAGAGCAATGTATAGAAACCTACAAATCTGAGATGCTCAACGCGGATCAGATCATATCTGGTGAAAACCGTGGGGTGGCTGCGGTGCTACTTAATAAATATGCATTTTAGGACAAAAACACGTATGTGTGGTATCACATACGCAAATCAGATTCAGAACCTTGTCAATGGATGTCTTCGACGGATTCTCAGACTGAGATGGTAAGACAGCGTTGCAACACAGACCTGTAGATGAAAACCGGACAGGAACCCAGTGGCGGCTCGTGACCCGTTTTTGTTGGTGGGGCCAGACACAGATTTTCGAGAAAAGCATGGTTTTAGGTCAGATATTTTTTAATTTCTTAAATAATAAATTCACGTTACCATTATTTTTGGTGGGGCCGACCCTCTGGCCCTTTAATGAGGAGCCGCCACTGCAGGAAACAAAAAGACCCAGGTTAAAAGGAGAAAATGAAATGGGTCGGGCATACCCTATAGAAGACACACTCGAGTGTCATTAGACAACATTTTGAAACCCGCAAGGAAAACGGGAAAGAGGACGTCCTAAACAGGACCTGGAGGCGAAGTCTTCTTGAGGAACTGCAGGGTGCTCGACTATCCTGAGAAACCATAAAGAAAACAGACAGAGACTAGTAAAAGTGGCGAACAACTGTTGAGTCCCTATGCTCCACGAGGAGCAGAGAGTAGTGTTACAACTCATTGGTCCCTTTGCGAACCCCGGAAACACGCGGGCTGATCGAGCTCACGACCGCTTAAGCTACAGACGCCCAGATATAATTTTCGTCGTCATTGTCAAGTAACATGTCCTTTGCAAAAACGTTGCTTTCACAGCCAGATGAAAAACAAAACTCTTTGTCTCTATCAAGTTCTCCAGCCTCTTCAAACACCATATTCAAGGTTTCTTTGATGTCCTGTTGCCCCTTCAACTTGGTCTCCCCTGCCTCTTCCCCCAGGAACATCTACCTCTTTCTCTCTACGTCCGTTTAGTACCGGGCCCCGCAAGGGAAACAAAGAATATTACCACTGCAACCTACAAGGCATGTCGTAAGAGGCGACTGATGTAAGACCTAGGAAGCTACCCTAGTAAATAAAAAGCATCGCTGAAATCGGATGTGCTGACCTACTTGTAGGCGCATAACTGACACAACGTACAATCGCTCTTAGGCTCAGATCACATACAAGTCACACAGAGTGGTTAACAAGTGGTCGATATGGAGCGTTCGAAGCAAAAGAAGAAGAAGAAGTTCTCTCTAAATCACCGTTTCGTTTAATGCCACCAAAATACTTTATTTTCTGGGATATGAAGTTATTTATGAACTACTGCACCACGATATGCATGTCTTGTAGTATGTATTTGTTGTTTTCTCATCTCTGTCCCGGACGTTGTAAGAATTTGTCGGTAGCACTTTATATCAAACGATTCAGTTTTGTTCCTTAATGCCTGTGTTAATATACAGTACATATATACCAGCGTTTCCAAAGTGGGCGGTACCGCCCCCAGTGGGCGCTGAAGCCTTCCAGGGAGGGGAAGGAGGGGGCGCGATAGTGGGTTCAGAAGCATGGGGGAGTGGAGGAACGGGGGGGTTCGTTTTGATTTTTCGATTGAATAATTATAAAAAAAATTGGAATTCTGGATTTTAATTCATCTTATGCCCATCTTACACGATCCATTTTTCCATCAATTTTCTATTTCATGTACATAATCATTTGAGATTTGACCATGTATGACAGAAATATATATACATTTTCTATGTCAAAGTGACAATAGAGCACTTATATATATGGGGGGTGGGCGTTGGTAAGCGGAGGGGCGCGTTACAAAGTTTATGTGGTGCAAAGTGGGCGGTGGGCCAAAAAGTTTTGGAATTTATGGTATATACGGACGAGATGAAAGGACCTGCAGGTGATAGAGATAGGGAGACTTGGCGTGAGATGGTTAAGGGCATATGCCCCAACTGCTATTCAACAGGCTGAAGAGGGCGGGGAAGAGATATATATATATATTGTAGCCCTTTGTTACATTGTGAATGGAATAAAATAGAAAGAAAGAGAGAGAGAGACAAAGAGAGACAGAGAGAGTGAAAGAGAAATAGAGAAAGTGAGAGAGAAAAAGATGAAAAGAGAGAGAGAAAAGGAAAGAGAGAAAACGAGAGACAGAAAGAGAGAGAGAAAGATATAGAGAGAGAAAGGAAGAAAAAGAGAAAGGGAGACTATAGAGAGAGTGAATGAGCGAGAACAAGGAAGAGAAAGAAAGAGAACTACAGTGAAAGAGAGGGAGAGAGATAGAGGGAAATGGAGAAAAAAAGAGAGAGAAAGAAAGAGAATAGAGAGAAAGAGATAAAGATAAATAGAGTTAGAGAGAAAGGGAGAGAGAGAAAGCGATAGAAAGAACGAGAGATAGAGAAATAGAAAGAGAGAGGGAAGGAGAGAGATAAATATGGAGGAAGAAAAAAAGATAGAAAGAAAGATTTAAAAAAGTGCGAAAGAAGAGAGAGAGAGCAAAAGAGTGAAAGAGGGATAAGAGAGAGATAGAGAGAAAAAGAGAAAATAAGAGAGAGAAAGACACACACACACACACACACTTACAAATAAACACCACATTTATAGCTCCCACAAACATTCCTCTAATTGTGACCTGGCGAGATCGGCGTGCGAGTGGTACTGACAGCGGATGCAACTATAAACCTGCATTTGGCGCGTCAGACATCCAGACACTTTCCTACGCTGATAGCAGACTTGACACTGGCAGCCGACATTTACTTCCTGTTTGTATCTCGTCCTCTCGTAACCTGCACATATAATACAACTTTACTATGATTCCTCTCTCCTCTTTCTCTCTCTCTCCCTCTCTCATTCTCTCGCTCCTCCTTCGATTCATACCTCCACAACTATCGCCACACGTTCCTGTTTCTAACGTGTCCTCCCGTAACCCTCCCGTAACCTCCCGTAAAATACAACTTTACTCTCATTCTCTCTCTCTCTCTCTTTTTCTCTCTTCTCTTTAATTCATATCTCTAGACGCCGAGTGTTATCGGGGCCCAAATTTGGAGTGTAAAGAATAGAACCACTGTTAACTACCTCATATGTCGTAAGAGGTGACAAAGGTGGTTTGGTTGAAATCGGATGCACGTGTCCTAAACGTGTAGAAGTCTATGCATTTAGGGGCCTACCAAACCAATGTGCAACGTATACACGTTCTTGGCAAAGATCAAATATATCACAAAGAGTGATTAAAATTGATCGTAAAGAACGAACGCAAAGAAGAAGGAGGAGAAAGATGCATCCCTTCAAAGAGTAAAAGAGGAAGACAGCGACAAAGATGGATTCAGGACGTAACTGATGGTTTGAGCATGACACCTGCTGAGGCAGGACATCTGACCTATGAGATAGATAAATTCCGAAGTACTGTTGAGGTGGCTCAGGACAAGCAAGTTCTGCTCAGGACAAGAACAAGATGATGATGATGATGATGATGATGATGATGATAATGATGATGATGATGATGATGATGATAATGGTGATGATGATAATGATGATGATAATAATGATGATGATGATAATAATGATGATGATGATGATGATGATGGTGATGATGATAATGATGATGGTGATGATGATGGTAATGATGATGATGATGATGGTGATGATGATAATGATGATGATGATAATGGTGATGATGATGATGATGATGATGATGATGGTGATGATGATGATGATAATGGTGGTGATGATGATGATGAGGATGATGGTGATGATGATGATGATGGTGGTGATGATAATGATGATGGTGATGATGATGGTAATGATGATGATGATGATGAAACTATCAACACTTACAAAGAGATACGAAGGGTTGTAGAAGACCATTGTGGAAGGAGTCATTTCGGCAAAGATGAGAAGAGAAAGACCACGAAGAATATGGATTCAGGATGATTTGAGCGTGACGACTGCACAAGCAAGAACATCTGGCATATGAGAGACATTTCGAAGGAGTGTTAGGGTGACATGGTTCTGCTCAGGACAAGCTATTTGATGGTCATAATAGAACTACTAATTTTTTTTTCTTCCATTTGCCTCTCCATGGAAAAAAATGTAGGGACGCCTATGGCTCTTTTCAAAACGCAGTGATTTAAAATAGGATAAGAAAAGATTTTGAAAAAAAATGGCTATAAGAAACACAACTCATCCCGTTTGTCGTCCCAATAAACACAGACTTGTTGCATAGTACTACCACACACTTCCTTTTCTGAAATGTAAGTTATTGGCCCTTGACACACACGTCATACAAAAAAGTAAAGTCAAAGGTCACCCAATGAAAACGTCAGACTACATTTACGCCCTAACATGTCAGATTTTACGACTCCATGTTCTTTCGTGTTGTCTGGTTTCCCAAACGAAATTTCACAAGACCTCAGTGGCGGCTCGTTATTAAGGGCCGGTGGGGCCCTGCCCCATAAAAATAAGATGTAACGTGTATTTATTATTTTATACATTAAAATATATCCTAACCGATACCATGATTTTTCTGAAAATATATGTCTGGCCCCACCAACAAAAATGATCGCGAGCCGCCACTGCAAGACCTTGTTCACTTTAAATTAGAGGATACAAGAAGAATGCATAACTCGTTATCTTAGAAGGAATAGCAAAGTATTCCGAGATGTTATCTAGCACTAATGTTTTTGTTATTATTTTATCGTCTGGGTTTTTTTTAAAATTACCAGTTTGAATGTTGGTCTATTCATTCTATAATTAGTCTGTCTGGTTGTTTGTCTTACAATGGGCATGTCTGTCTGCCGAACTGTCTGCGTGTCTGCCAAACTGTCAGCATGTCTGCCACATTGTCTGCGTGTCTACCCGACTGTCAGGATGTCTGCCACATTGTCTGCGTGTTTGTCAAACTGTCAGCATGTCTGAAAATTGTCTGCGTGTCTACCCGACCTGTCAGACGAATGTCTGCCACATTGTCTGTGTGTTTGTCAAACTGTCAGCATATCTGAAAAATTGTCTGCGTGTCTACCCGACTGTTTTAGGATGTCTGTCACGCTCTCTGCGTTTCTACCCGACAGTCAGCATGGCTGCCAGGCTCTCTGTGTGTCTTCCAAACTGTCAGCATGTCTGACAAATTGTCTGCGTGTTTACCCGACTGTCAGGATGTCTGTCACGCTCTCTACGTGTCTACCAGACTGTCAGCACGTCTGCCACGATCTCTGTGTGTTTACCAGACTGTCAGCATGGCTGCCACATTGTCTGCGTGTCTACCCGAATATCATCATGTCTGCCAATAATCTGTCTGCTAATATACATGTCTTTCTGTACTCCATATCTCTATCTCTAACCTGTAACGCCCTGACGATTAGACCAGCAACAAATGCACACCTATCTTCTCTATTCTTGGACGCCCTCATCTGTATTGTTTTCCAGCTATGATTCATTTCTTTCATTTCTTATTCAACAGTTCTCCTCCAGGTCGTTTTGTGTCTTCAAAGTTTTCCTTTAAGTCAGTGGCTGTTCTATGGCTCGGAAACGTGGAAGACAACAAGAGAAACCATCAAAAAACTACAGACCTTCATAAATGGATGTTTATGTAGAATAGAGGGACTGAGATGGTAAGATGAGATTGCAAACGAGGAACTCAGAGAAAGAACTAAACAGATACCAGTGGAGAAATAGCTCACGAAGAGACGGTGGCGATGGATAGGACACACATTGAGAAGACCGACAGGAAGCATTGCAAGACAGGCACTGTTTTAGAACCCGAAAGGGAAGGAGGAGTAGGAGAAGGCTAGACAGGCATGGAGAAGAGAGCTGGTGGCTGATTTTAAAAGGATAGATAAGACATGGAAAGAATTGGAATGGATGGCAAGAGAGAGAAAGAGCTGGAAGAAGTTTGTTGAAGACCTGTACTCCGTTGGGAGTTGAAAGGTGTGAATAGAAAGTTGTCGTTTAACCTATGTTGTACATCTCAGTGCAGTTTTCGTCACAAAGTTAGTTTCACTGCGTATCACATGCCCGATCCATCTCCATCGTCTTGTTTTAATGACAGTGTTCATGTTATCTTTTTTGCACCGTGCAAGCAGACAGACAGGGCACACCACGCAGACCAGACCGAACAGGACAGGACAGTCGGACGAGAGGTCGGGTGGGTGAATAGACAGACGGACGGGCGGATTTCAGATAGAGGAAACCATACCGGCCAGGACGGGCGGACGGGCGAGCGACCGGGCAGATGGACGGACCAGCTGGCAGACAAACAGACAGACAGATAGATAGACATACAGACAGACAGATAATTATACAAGCAATGAATAATATATATATATAAAAGACTACAAAAAAGTACATTGCAAAACAATAACACTGCAAATGAAAAAAAAATATCCCATCTGATTCAGACTGAATTGAAATGTGACACTGGAAGCAGCCATGATTATTGCAATCCCTAATTTAGTCTCAACAATTGAGTTAATCACCGGGTTACTCACTCACAATTTGAGTTAGTAAATGCCACTCTTATTAGTGTCAAATATAGTCAGCTTTTAGTAAAAGAGTATTTACACTTCTAAATTCTTAAAACCAAAACAAATATAGAGGAGTCCCTATTGGTCTTCAGGTACAGCGCTTGCTTCTCGCTTCAAAGATAATCAGTTCGTTTCCCTCGTCATTATAATAAGTTTTATGCCGTGTATCCGTTTTCTACGATGTTTTCTTAGACTGCCCTTCTTAGACTTTGTGCGTCCCCAGTTGACCTATAAGAGAAGATGTTGGAGTTGCTTTAAGTTTGTTATCCGTAAAAGGCAAACTGTATTCTATTAGGAACAGATCGCGACTGTGATACTGCGCTGACACTGTTATTAGCGATAATGTTTGGTCCGGCGTTTGATCTGGTCATTAGCCGTTCTTCGTAAGTGATGACGACAACAGCCTCAGACGAGTGTTGTTGTACCTCTCTGAAGTGGGTAGACTGTAGAGTCAACACCCGCATTTCGGCGGCTCTCAAAGGGAGCAACGAATACTAAAACTGTGAGATACAAGGCATGTCGTAAGAGGCGACTGAGAAAGGGGTCTACGGAAGCTACCTAGTAAATAAAAAGCGGTGCAGAAATCGGATGTACTAGCCTACTTATTAGAGCATAACTGACACAACGTACAATCGTTCTAAGGCTCAGATCACATGTAACTCTTAAAGAGTGGTTAACAAGTGGTCGACATGGTGCGTTCGTTGAAGAAGAAGAAGAAGAGCATGACATTAGAAGAGGAGTGGGGGAGAGAACTTGCTAGAAACAGAGCTTGTCAGGCAGGTTGTGATGAAAGCGTTGTTCTGCAAAGCACATGTTACTTGATGATGATGTTAAGCCGTCTTGTTACTCGCATGAAATCTTGCCCTCGCACCAAATCTCGGAAAATGATAAATTGACAGAATTACCTTGAATGACACAACATTAAGAAATGAAAAGAACATTTGTCCTGATACATTTTTTCTGGCTAGAAACGAGAGAGGAGGTTGAGGGATCAGAAGGGGTTAAGAAGTGAAGGGGAGAGGTTGGGCGAACCCATTAGTGCCACGAAATGCACCGAGTGTCACTCCTATGGCATCCCTTCCAGTCCCAAATTGTGCAGGAGTTTTTTTATTCTTCTTACAACGCGTGCGGTTTAGAGGTATCCTGATATATAACGAGCAGTGTCGGTGCTGTAATGGGGGTGTTTTATACAGATGGACGTGTCAGTGTCAATGAGGTATTTATACAGAGTGCACAAGTAGAGATAAAACAGTGCAGATAGAGCGGTGCATATCAGATTGGGGAAAATGAAACAGGGGAGACTGTGCTGGAGAATAAGAGGTAAGAGATGAAAGCAAGAGAGAAGAAAAAGAAGATGAATATATGTATGAAAAAAAGAAGTAAATATAAAGTGAATATTTTCTAGAAGTAAAGAAGGGGAGACGAAGAAAGGGAGATCAAGAAGTGGAGATGAAGAAAAGGAGACGAAAACAGGGAGATGAAGAAGGGAGATAAAGAAGAGAGATGAAGAAAGGAGATGAAAACGGGGAGATGAAGAAGGGGAGATGAAGAAGGGAGATAAAGAAGGGTAGATGAAGAAGGGAGATGAAGAAGGGAGATGAAGAAGGGAGATGAAGAAGGGAGATGAAGAAGGGAGATGAAGAAGGGAGATGAAGAAGGGAGATGAAAGGGAGATGAAGAAGGGGAGATAAAGAAGGGAGATGAAGAAGGAGATGAAGAAGGAGATGAAGAAGGGAGATGAAAGAAGGGGAGATGAAGAAGGGAGATGAAGAAGGGGAGATGAAGAAGGGAGATAAGAAGGAGATGAAGAAGGGAGATGAAGAAGGGAGATGAAGAAGGGAGATGAAGAAGGAGATGAAGAAGGGAGATGAAGAAGGGGAGAAAGAGAAGAAGGGGAGAAGAAGGAATGAAGAGGAGATGAAGAAGGGAGAAAGAAGGAATGAAGAGAGAGAGAAGAAGGGGAGATGAAGAAGGGAGATGAAGAAGGGAGATGAAGAAGGAGGAGAGAAGAAGGGAGATGAAGAGGATGAAGAAGGGAGATGAAGAAGGGAGATGAAGAAGGAGAGATGAAGAAGGGGAGATGAAGAAAGGGAGATGAAGAAGGGGAGATGAAGAAGGGGAGATGAAGAAGGGAGATGAAGAAGGGGAGATGAAGAAGGGGAGATGAAGAAGGGAGATGAAGAAGGGGAGATGAAGAAGAGGAGATGAAGAAGGGAGATGAAGAAGGAGAGATGAAGAAGGGAGATGAAGAAGGGAAAGAAGAAGGGAGATGAAGAAGGAGATGAAAGAAGGGAGATGAAGAAGGGAGATGAAGAAGAGGGGAGATGAAGAAGGGAGATGAAGAAGGGAGATGAAGAAGGGGAGAAAGAGGAGAGATGAAGAAGGGAGATGGAAGGAAGGGAGATGAAGAAGGGAGATGAAAGAAGGGGAGATGAAGAAGGAGAGATGAAGAAGGGAGATGAAGAGGAGATAGAGGAGATGAAGAAGGGGAGATGAAGAAGGGGAGATGAAGAAGGGAGATGAAGAAGGAGAGAAGAAGGAGATGAAGAAGGGAGATGAAGAGGAATGAAGAAGGATGAAGAAGGGAGATGAAGAAGGGAGATGAAGAAGGGGAGATGAAGAAGGGGAGATGAAGAAGGGAGATGAAGAAGGGAGATGAAGAAGGGAGATGAAGAAGGGAGATGAAGAGATGAAGAGGAGATGAAGAAGGGAGATGAAGGGAGATGAAGAGGGAGATGAAGAAGGAGATGAAGAAGAAGAAGGAATGAGAGAGAAGAAGGGAGATGAAGAGATAGGGAGATGAAGAAGGGAGATGAAGAAGGGGAGATGAAGAAAGGGAGATGAAGAATGGGAGATGAAGAATGGGAGATGAAGAAGGGAGATGAAGAATGGGATGAGAATGAAAGGAGATGAAGAAGGGATGAAGAAGAGATGAAGAATGGGAGATGAAAGGGAGATGAAGAGGAGCTGAGAAAGGGAATAGATAAGAAGGTAGCATACTGAAAAAGTGAACTAGATGATAGCAGTTGAAATTATTGAGGAGATCGAAAACCGAAAATGAATAATGGAAATGACGACTGCAAATACATGGGAAGACGTAGTAGAGCAGAACATCCAACTCTTTTTATTTACAGGGTAGCTTCCTTAGATCCCTATCTCAGTCGAATATTATGACATGCCTTGTAGGTCGGAGTGTTACTATTCGTTGCTCCCCTTACGAGCCGCGACAAAACACAGTAGTTAGTGCACTGGCTTCTAGATGAACGGTGTCGATTCGATCCCCATATTTTAATGGAATGCTCCGATCATACACGGCTTTAGTGTCAATCCAGATTGAAATGAAAATCCTAAAAATACTGAAAAGTAATGGCGGACGACGTGATTCTTGTTTGTTTATTAAGTGGTGAATCAACGCTCTAGTGGCCGAAGCACGCTTCGTTCAACCTAAGACGGATGTCTTTTTGGTTATATCAGAGCGTATTGGCCTTTGCTCGAGGTGGCCATTTTTTCCGATCCAGAAGCACTTGAGCTTTCAGCTATTCGACTCGATGCCATGGACATCGCAACCTTCGGTTCGCTGTCACGAACATCGTAAATCTGTCGAGGAGTGACCCTATAATCTGAGACTCGTCCTAAAAATACAACTGATTGTTGAGCATTCTGTTTATCTGGGTGTAGTCCTGAGAAGGAGTTTTGTGTTGATCTGGGTGTAGTCCCGAGAAGGACTTTTGTGTTGATCTGGGTGTAGTCCGAGAAGTTTTATGTTGATCTGAGTGTAGTCCGAAGGAGTTTTATGTTGATCTGGGTGTAGTCCTGAGAAGGAGTTTTGTGTTGATCTGGGTGTAGTCCTGAGAAGGAGTTTTATGTTGATCTGGTGTAGCATGAGAATATGTACTCGGGAGCCAGAGAAGGACTTTGTGTGTTGATCTGGGTGTAGCCATGAGAATGACTTTGTATGTAACTCTGGGTGTAGCCATGAGAATGACTTTGTGTGTTGATCGGTGCGAGATGACTTGTGTGTTGATCTGTTAATGCCATGAGAAGAACTGTATGTTGATCGTTAATGCCATGATAAGAACTTGTAGTTGATCTGGTTATGCCATGAGAAGAACTTTGTATGTTGATTTGGTTAATGCCATGAGAAGAACTTTGTATGTTGATTTGGTTAATGCCATGAGAAGAACTTTGTATGGGTGATGGAATGACTTTGGTGTTGATCTGTAGCCTGAGAATGACTTTGTGTGTTGATCTGGTTAATGTCATGAGAAGAACTTTGTATGTTGATCTGGTTAATGCCATGAGAAGAACTTTGTGTGTTGATCTGGGCTTAGCGCAGGGAAAGGACATTCGTGCTGATCTGTTGTGTGTGCGTATGTGTGGTTCTCGGTTGCTGGATATGTCTGAATTTCTGAAAAAATCTCGGTATTTTATTTTTGATGATTGAGATGTTAATGGCAATCTTGGCGGACTCCTCTGCTTGTTGGTTGGTGTCTCGAAGCCATGTGCGCTGCTGGTAATCACCTCGGAGGATGGGCCCCGTGCTGTCTGACTGGCATCTTGTGGAAGTCCCTGTATCAATCTGGTGCGTTGTACTGCCTAGGTGGAGGATGACCTTATATTTCATTGGTAACAGACACAACTCAGGCCCAATAAAATATTCCCTAATAAACCACATTGCTTGAAAACTGGTTCCCTTACTGTTAATTGATTGGTAGGATTATAATCATTGCACTTCAGTAAATAACCATGTGCATTCGATCTCTTTCCTAAACAGGAACATCTCAGCGGTAGAGCGCGAACTCCGTACTCCGGCCAGGGTCCCTGATGTAATTTTGATGATGGTAAGAATATTTCGAAGAAATAAAAAGAAAAAATATTCATAATGAATTTATTTAATCCATCTGTTGTGTCGTAAAAATATTTAATTGAATTTTTGCCCAGCATCCACCTGTGTTGTGTCGTAAATGTTTCTATGAATTTTGCAGATCACCTGTGTTTGTCGTAAAATATTATAATGAATTTTTACATCCACTTGTGTTGTGTCGTAAAATATTTATAATGAATTTTTTGCCCCAGCATCCACATGTGTTGTGTCGTAAAATATTTATAATGAATTTTTGCCCCAGCATCCACCTGTGTTGTGTCGTAAAATATTTATAATGAATTTTTTGCCCCATCATCCAGCTGTGTTGTGTCGTAAGGGGAACACAGAATAGTGACACTGCGATCTACAATCTTGTAGTAAGAGGCGACATAGGTAGGAGCATAAGAAAGCTATCCTAGTAAATAAAAAGCGTCGCAAAAATCGAATGTGCTGGCCTACTTGCAGACGCATTACCGAAGCAACGTATAATCGATTTTAGGCTCAGATCACATACAAATCACAAAAATGGATTAACAGTTGGTCACAATGGAGCGTTTGAAGAAGAAGAAGAGGAAGAAAGAAGAAAAAAGAAAGAAAGAAAGAAGGAGAAGAAGAAGAAGAAGAAGCCATGATAGAGATTTTCTTGATTTAGAACTGCTAATGTTTTTTTTTTTACGTGTATACATTGAACCAGAGCCAAACATGGACATTGAGCAAAGCGCAGTCACAAAAATAACTACATGTGAAATGCGTTGCCTGCGAAAAGTTACCAATAACACAAGAAAAGACAGAATCACCAACATCAACATAAGAAAGAAAGTTGACACAAAACCGTGCTTGAATTACATAGATAAACAAAGAATGAAGTGGTTTGGCCACTTAATAAGAATGCATCCAAACTCCACAGTATACAGAGTTTTCTACAACAGAACATCGGGAAAGAAGGCAAGAGGAAGACCACGGAAAAGATGGTTAGAGGGCGTAGCAGAATCCTGTGAAAGAGCAAAGATAACAATCACACAAGCCACCAGAACAGCGCAAGACAAAAACAGAAAACCACGAGACTGGGCAACAACCCGGTAGCAGTGTGACGATAAAAGAAGAAGGAGAAGATACATTGAACACGGAACTAACGTGTCATCGTCGGTCTCAAAAAGGACAAGGAACTCCATCTCACCTACACTGAGATCAGGAATCTGTGGAAAAATATTCCAATGGCTCCCGAGGAGCGAACAAAGTACCGTTGGAACTAGAGACAAGCAGCTAACTTCAACGAAACAAAGACAACTACCTTTACTGTATTCCTTGTTTTTTGGTTTTCCCGATCCAGAAGCACTTGAGCGTTCAGCTCTTCGGTTCGGTACCACGAACACCCTACATCTGGGGAATATGTGGCTTTTCTGCCAGCCCACGGAATTGAACCCGCACTCACAGAGGGCTTGCCACCCGCAATCCAACGCGTTACGAACACGCTAGGCAGGCGGGCGTATTTCTTGTTAAGGATAACATAAACACAAATCTATCACATCTTACACATCTCACATCAAATTTCTACAATCTTTGAAGAAGAAAATAACGACAATGACGATAACAACCATAAACAAAAATCACAAACATCGCAAGGGGAGGTAAAAACATCGCAAGGGAGGTAAATTGCCTGTTGACAGGTGCCTCCAGTGATTAATTCCCTTTGCTGACTCCAACGTTGAAAAATGGTGGTGGAATAGATTTGCGGAAATCCATTTATCTTCTACACATTATTCTTGTGCTAATGAGGAGTGTGTCAAATCTGGAGCTCAAACACTTTAGAATTAAGGTTGGGAACTTGGCTGAAGCATGATCTACATCAGCGGTTTCCAAACTGAGGTTTGTGGACACCCGTGGTCCGTGATGTACTCACAGAGGGTCCTCAAACGCTTGAAAAAATATTATGATCTTTGCCATCTCAAAGACAAAAATAAATTGTAACACTTTCACTGCTACATACTTTCTGAAGGCTGAGCTAAAAATAGCTACTCTTTGTTTCTAGGTCCCAAACGTAAATGTACGCCTATAGCAGTGACAGTAACAATGTATAACGTGTTAACACGTCTTTAGCCCACATGGGATAGAAAATAACAGACGTGTTAATGCGTCTTTAGAAGTGAATGGGAAAAACGTATATATACGTCCTTAGCAGCTAAAGGGTTAAAACATTTATAATAACAGCGGTAAACTAGTTCCGCTGCGAAGTCGAAGGAACCGGGCCAGACCGGAGTTAAATGTCTGACATGACAAAATGAAATATCATTTGAAGCTTCCCGTATTCTGAGAAATTGGAGCCAGCTTGACTGTTGGTGTGGTGTAATAATAACTCCATCGCTAGAAGATTTCCATATATAGAAACTATTGGTTCCCCGGCAGCAAAATGTATTAAAAATGTGCCCATGGTAACGCAAAGTTTGGGAACCGCTGATCTACACCAAAAGAAGATTTTTAAAAGATGCAATTCCAAGAAAAAATAGATGATAGAAACAGCGATGGCGGAGACGAAAATATATGATAGGAACAATGAAGGCGGAGACGAGAAAGTGTATGATGGGAACAACGAAGTCGGAGACGTGAAAATGACTTGTATTCTCCAAAGGAGTCAATTTATTTTTGCCTGTTTGTTGGACGCCTTTAATCTAAGATCAGAGTGATCTCACTTGTTAACGGTCAAATTGTTGGTACATTCACAGAGCCAATAAGCAACTTTATTAAACAAATTTCGAGTAGTTCTCATTCGAAAGAATGACAACTCTCGAAGTTATTGCACGTTTTAAATGTACCTGGGTCCTCCCGCTGCGGTACAACCTGGCAAGGGTCAATTAGAAAACAAGTTTGTTAGTCTACAGGCTCTGATATAATCAAAACAAGTTTCGTCCTTAGGCTGAAAGTATACAGTCGCTCAGAAAAACTATATTTGATCCTGTAATTCCTTATTCCTTCTGTTTCTAAAAGGCGGCACACACAAACCTGTAGTTATCTTATCTTATCTTAACCACATTGGCCGTGAAGCGACGTGAGGAGAGTTAGTTTTCTATCTTGTGCCAGGTGTGTTGCGCTTGACGTTGTCAGTCCATGCTTTCGCAGGGACTCTGAGATGTTATCTATCCATCGTGTTCTTGGTCTATCTCGTGTTCTGCGCCCTGAGTTTCGATTATTGTAGGCACGTGATGGTAGTAAATGTGGTTCCATTCTCATTAGATGGTACAACCACTTGATTCTTTGCTTCTCGATGTACTGTATGCATGGTATAGTACCAACGATGCTTCTGATATTCTCGTTTCTTACTCTATCTCGCCTTGTAACGTTGACAGCTTTTCGTAGACATCTCATTTCACATGTTGTAATCTTTCTTTCTAGTGTCTTAGTCAGGGGCCATGTTTGGCACTGATAGCAGAGAGTTGGAATAAATATGCAGTTTATCAGTTATCGTTTGACTGCCATGTTAATGCTTGGATGTTTTAATAGTGGTGACAGTTGGTATGTCACTGCATTTGCCTTCTGGCATCTAGTCTCGATTTCTCTGTCCATCTTTTCATCTGCTGTTAATATACACCCGAGATATTTGAATTCCTGAGTCTGTTGTATTTTGACATTATTCACATGTATATTTAGTTGACATGTTGACCTACTTATTGTCATGACTTCTGTTTTGGAGGTGTTAATTTTCATGTCATATTTTTCGCATGTCGCTTGCAGTGCATTTATGTGTTGTTGAAGTTTGTGTTCGTTGTTGTAAATTATACTCTGATCATCTGCAAAGAGTAGTTCGTTGATTAAATTGTAGTTGTTATCGAGGTTGTTATCCGCCTTGGTTTCTTGCGTTATCCTGTCTATGTAAATATTGAAAAGTATAGGCGAAAGTACACATCCCTGCCTTACTCCTGATGATAATTCAAATTAGTCTGTCAGACCGTCGCTTGTTCGTACTACGCTTGAGCATGTTTGGTAAAGCGCTCTAATATTGTCTAATAGTTGGCCCTGAATTCCATATTCACTTAGTATGGCCCATAGTTTGTTTCTGTTTATTCTATCAAAGGCCTTTTCTTGGTCTATGAATGCTAAGTTGAGCTGTTGGTCATATTATATGGTGTTTTCGCTGAGTTGCTTTAGTGTGAACAGGGCATCAGTGCAACTCTTTCCCTTTCTGAACCCAAATTGAGCGATGTTCAGCTGTGGTTCTATTATAGGTTTGATTCTAGATTCCAAAATTTTAGCATATAATTTCCTAACATGACTTAATAACGATATGCCTCTGTATGTATTGCATTCTCTTTTGTTGCCCTTTTTCCATATTGGTATTATGATGGCTTTCTGTCAATCTTTGGGGACATCTCTTTCTGTCCAGGCTGACTTGAAGATTCTTTGTATCCATTGTATTCCTGTTTCTCCGCATGCCTTGATTGCTTCATTGGTTATACCGTCTATGTCTGCTGTCTTGTGACGTGGATTCTTCTTCACAACTTCTTGAAGAACCTGTAGTTACTGCCTATAATATTGCTTCTTAGGGTGGTGTAGAACAGACTGCTGAGAAAATAGCAAGAAAGGACAATTCAATCAATCAAGTGCCATACCTGCCGGCGTAGGCGATCATGTCTCTCCACAACTCTCTTTGCTTGGTGCATGTAATCAGTTCTGACGTCGATATTTTGTCGAACCATGATGTCAGGCCATCCAACATCTTCCCCCTCTGTCTTCCACGATCTCTCCTTCCCTGAATTTTACCTGTAGTCACCAAATGTTATAAACCTTCTCTTCGCATTATATGCCCGAAGAACCTTGGTTGTCGGATTCTTATTCTTTTGATAAGGTTTCTTTGTGTGCAGGCCTGATTTAAAACCTCCACATTTGTTTTCTTTGCTGTCCATGACATTTTCAACATTCTTCTGTAAAACCACATCTCTGTGGCTTCCAATGATCGTATTGATTGTTTGTTCATTGTCCACGATTCGCTGCCATACATAAGTATTGGTTCAATATAGCATTGAAGTACTCGTTTCGCAATGTCATTGGTAGTGAGTTCACGCATAGTGTGTTCTTCATTAAAGGACAATTACCACCTGTGAAATGAGATGCTTGAGGAAAGTGGTAAATAAAACAAGAAGAGACCATATAAGAAATGAGGAAATTAGAAGAACAGTCGGAACAACACCTGCTGCTTTTAGATTAATTGAAAAACATATACTCAAATGGTTTGACTACTTGGTGAGAATGAACCAGAATACACCATTTACAAGAGCATACAATCTGAAAATGAAATCTTCAAAAGGAAGGTGAAGATCAAGAAAAAGATGGATTAATGGAGTTACAGTTATCTTAAACTTCACAATATCACAGCATATCAAGAGACCGAGGGTGCACTATCTTGGAAACCGATCATCAGTTAAACCTGCTACGCTTAACGGCAAAAAAGCAGAGAAGGACAAAAGAAAGAAAGAGAGTCTTTGTGCCTTCTGTTTCTAAATGGCGGCACACACAAACCTGTCGTTGCTTGCTCAGTAATACTGATTTTTAAGAGTGTTTAGAGCAGGAATGTGTAGAAGGGGGTGGGGGTGGGGGTGGGGGTGGGGGGGGAATGTGCATGTAGAATTTAATAACCGCATGTCCATTCCATTCACCGCGAAACTGTTCAGGATATAATTTTTATTTATGCCCCGACAGAAAAAAAAATCTCTGGCCTTACCAGAGATTGAACCTAGTTATCACTCTTGGGGAAATGAAATGAAAATCGTGGTATATCCTTTACATGACGTAGCCATCAATCCCAGTAAATGAGTCGTTGATTTTCTAGGCACCACTTATACGTTCAGTAGTTTGCCATTGCTTTTTGAATGGTGAGGTCTATTTTTACATTTCGTTAAAATCCCACGGAATCGAATTTGTTTCCAAAATGCCTGCCGTTTGAGCCAGGTACGCTTCGGTTGTGAATCGAGCCCACTACCGCTTAAGCTGCAGACGCACACCACTCATGGGAACCCGCGTTCTAATTCATTCTGCCAGACTCTCTACTGACCAACACAACGTCCTTCTACTACTTCTTCTTCGTTTGTCGTCACATTGCTACGGATATGCCCAGTGTCGTCACTTACCGGGATATTGCCCAGTGTCGTCACACTTCTACCGGGATATTGCCCAGTGTCGTCACACTTCTACCGGGATATTGCGCAGTGTCGTCACACTTCTACCGGGATATTGCCCAGTGTCGTCACACTTCTACCGGGATATTGCCCAGTGTCGTTACAGTTCTACCGGGATATTGCACAGTGTTGTCACACTTCTACCGGGATATTGCCCAGTGTCGTCACACTTCTACCGGGATATTGCCCAGTGTCGTTACAGTTCTACCGGGATATTGCACAGTGTCGTCACACTTCTACCGGGATATTGCCCAGTGTTGTTGTTTTCTGTTTCTGTCTTGTGCTGTTCTGGTGGCTTTGGGTGATTGTTATTTTTGCTTTTTGATAGGATTCTGCTATACCAGCTCACCATCTTTTTCGTGATCTTCCTCTTGCCATATTTCCTGATGTTCTGTTATAGAAGACTCTGTATACTGTGGAGAAGCCCACACAACACGCCTACATAATCACCTGTACTGACGGGACCTGTAATTAAAACAAAAACATAGAAGATACCCTAAACCCGCCCGCCTTTACCGTGTGTTCATGTCACATAGGCGTAGAGATTTATGATAGGGTTCCCCCATCACTCAGCTTGTTTGCGCTAACCTTCTCCACCCATTTTCTAAGTTTTGTTCGTGTGGGAGACTAAGTTGATGGAGTTATGGATGCGTTTTCTTGGCTGGGATCATAATTACGGGATGCTGGGTAACATGGTGCAGAGGAGAAGGTATAGGTGGGTAACATGGTGCAGAGGAGAATCTATAGGTGGGTAACATGGTGCAGAGGAGAAGTTATAGGTGGGTAACATGGTGCAGAGGAGCAGGTATAGATGGGTAATGTGGTGCAGAGGAGAATGTATAGGTGGGTAACATGGTGCAGAGGAGCAGGTATAGATGGGTAATGTGGTGCAGAGGAGAATGTATATGTGGGAATAGAGGAGAAGGTATTCGTGGGACAGAGAAGAAGTTATAGGTGGGACATATGAGAAAAATACGTGGGACAGAGAAGAAGTTATAGGTGGGACATATGAGAAAAATACGTGGGACAGAGAAGAAGTTATAGGTGGGACATATGAGAAAAATACGTGGGACAGAGAAGAAGTTATAGGTGGGACATATGAGAAAAATACGTGGGGCAGAGAAGAAGTTATAGGTGGGACATATGAGAAAAATACGTGGGACAGAGAAGAAGTTATAGGTGGGACATATGAGAAAAATACGTGGGACAGAGAAGAAAAGGTATAGAAAACGTGGGACATATGGAGAAAATATACGTATGGGGGCAGAGGAAAAGGTATACGTGGGGCAGAGGAAAGGTATACGGGGCAGAGGAAAAGGTATACGTGGGCAGAGAAACATGAGACAGAGGAGAGGTATTCGTACGACAGAGAAAGGATACATGAAACAGAGGAGTAAGTATTTGTGGGACAGAGGAGGTATACATGGGACAGAGGAGGTATACATGGGACAGAGGAGGTATACATGGTTGCAGAGAAGCAGGTATACATTGGGATAGAGGAGAAGGTATTCGTGGAACAGAGGGAAAGGTATACGTGGGACAGAGGTGAAGGTATACGTGGAACAGAGGGAAAGGTATACGTGGGACAGAGGGAAAGGTATACGTGGGACAGAGGAGAAAAATACGGGGGCAGAGGTAAAGGTATATTTCTTCTTCTTCTTCAGCGATCTCTGGTCATGCGCTTAATTTACTGTGGACCACAAACTGGGCAGTCAGCTTCAGGTCTCTCAGGTTTCCCCAAAGCTTAGTTTTCAGGTCGACTGGGTGTGGCCACATGTTGCTTCTCAGCTCACACAGGAGAGGACAGTCTTGCAGGATATGCTCCGGTGTCTGTTCTGCCTGCTGACACTGGCAGAGAGCTGTTTGACTTATTCCTAGTCTGTATAAGTGTTTGTTGAGTCTGCAGTGTCCGGTGCGTAGTCGAAATATAATGACCTGGTCTGTTCTGCTTAGGTCTTTGAGGAGTCTTTTCCATAATCATATCCAGTGTTTGACTTCCAGTCTACTGCAGATTTTCTCTGCATGTAAGGTATATGTGAGACAGAGGAAAATGTATACGTGGGGTGGAGGAGAAGGTATACACGGGACAGAAGAGAAGGTATACGGGGTGCAGAGGAAAAGGTATACATGGGACCGAGAAGAGGATATACATGGGGCAGAGGAGAAGATATACATGGGACAGAGGAGAAGATATACATGGGACAGAGGAGAAGGTATACATGAGACAGAGGAGAGGATATACATGAGACAGAGGAGAAGATATACATGAGACAGAGGAGAAGATATACATGAGACAGAGGAGAAGATATACATGGGACAAAGGAGAAGATATACATGAGACATAGGAGAAGATATACATGGGGCAGAGGAGAAGGTATACATGAGACAGAGGAGAAGTCTTACATGGGACAGAAGAGAAGTTTTACATGGGACAGAGAAGAAGGTATACATGGGACAGAAGAGAAGTTTTACATGGGACAGAGGAGAAGGTATACATGGGACATAGGAAAGGGTATACATGGGACAGAAGAGAAGATTTACATGGGACAGAAGAGAAGGTTTACATGGGACAGAAGAAAAGGTTTAAATGGGACAGATAGAGGAATATAAAACAGTGTAACGTTATATATCACTTTTACGTGAACAAATTGAACATGGGACCTTCGTTCTATCGTCCGTCTCCGATAGGACTAGGAACTCGATCTCACCTATAGAAAAATATCCTGATGGCTCCACAAGGGAGCGAACCTGGTACATTTGCCACGATAGTCGAGCATCTATCATCTACACCATCGAGACCCCCAAGATAAGACATTTGGATAAAGCAGACAAGTTAATGAAAAGTGGAGATTTAGAACACATTGTAACAACTGGTAAAATCGAGACGAGACGAAACAAAGACAGACAGAGAGAGAGAACATTTTGGATAGCCTGTCTTCATAGTACGGGAAAGCGTCAACATCTGAGATGATAGCAAACACAAGAGACATATATTTATGGTGATCAATTTTCGCCTACACCAGCCGGTACGGCACCTGATGATGATGATTTAAGACACATTTTTTAAAAAATAGAAGATATTTGATAAAAGAAAGCTCGCAAGGGGAGCAAAGAATAGTATCAATGCGATCTACAAGACGTGTCCTAAAAAGCGACTGATGTAGGACCTAGGACATCTACCCCAAGTAAATAAAAAGTATCGCAGAAACCAGATGTGCTGGCCTACTTGTAGGCGCATAACTGGCACAGCGTACAATCTCTCTTAGGCTCAGATTACATACAAATCACACATAATGGTTAACAAGTGGTCGATATGGAGCGTTCGGAAAGGAAGAAGAAGAAGAAGACGACAAAGGAAGAAAAAGTAAGAAAATGAAAAGGAATTTTGAGAAAAAAGTTTTAGTAGCAACCTAATTTATTCCCCACCCCTCTCCCCAATTTAACTACAGGGAGGACTTTCTGACAACACCAGAACATGGGAAGGTATGTCAGGGATATCCTGATGCATCATGGGAAATGGCACAAAATCTAAAGGGAATGAACGCACGTGACTACTCATCGAGGTGTTAAAAAAAAGTATGGGTAAGATTATGTGCCAGTGGCCACGCTGTCATATTATCTTATCGGGAGCGATAAGCCTGGTTGGTTATGTTTTTTTTTTCTCTTTAAATTTACCTTCTTAAGTTGTCAGCTTCTCAGGGGTTTTTATGTGTGGGAGGGGGGTGGGGTTAGCTTACCATCTAATCTCAGATATCCCCAAGCCCCAAGCCCCAAGCCATCCGATCCCCTTTCATTCTGTATTTAAATGCGCATATGGAGTCCATTAGTGTAGGTTTAACAGCATCTGCAGCTTACTACAGTGTACACGTGTGTGTGTGTCTGTGAGAGTGCCTGTGCTGCGTGTGTGAGGGAATGTGTGTGTTAGTCCACGTTTGTGTTTGAATGTGTTAGTTTATGTGTGAGTGCGTGTGTCTGTGTGTGTGTCTGTGTGTGTGAGGGTGCCTGTGCTGCGTGTGTGAGGAATTGTGTGTGTTAGTCCGCCTTTGTGTTTGAATGTGTTAGCTTATGTGTGAGTGTGTGTGTATGTGTGTGCGTGTGTATGTGTGAGGGTGCCTGTGCTGCGTATGTGAGGTAATGTGTGCGTTAGTCCGCGTTTGTGTTTGAATGCGTGTGCGTATGTGTGTAAGTGCGTGTGTGTACGTGCGTGCGTATAGTGTGAGTGTGTGTATACGTGTGTTGTGGGAGTGTGTGCGTGCATGCGTGTGCGTGAGTGCCTGTGCTTGCGTTGTGAGGGAATGTGTATGTTAGTTCGTGTTTGTATTTGAATGCGTGTGCTTGTGTGTGTGTGATTATATGTGTATGTTTGAGTGTGTATATGTGAGTGTGTGCGTGTGAATATGCGAATATGTGTCTAGTGCCTTTCTGTCTATATCCTCTTCGTGTCCCGACTGACACATACAGCTTCCACAAGAGACTTCCACTGTTACCATTCTGCTGCCTTTCTACCAACCGTCTCCCACGTCAGGCCGCACTCCTTCAACTCTCTCTCCACTGTTCTTCTCCATGTTTCATTTGGACGTCCAGGCCTTCTCTTCCCATCCGTTGTCCATCTGAGAGCTGTCTTAGCCAATGCCCACACTGGCATACGACATACATATACAAACTACCTCCATCTTCATCTCTTAATGATGGTCTCCAAGGATGCACAATCTGTGGAGAGTCAACGTGGAGATTTCAAAGATGAGCGTACTTGCTTCAAAAGCGTATGGTCCGAGATTAATCTTCTTCGAACGCACCATACAACCACTTCTTAACCACTCAATGTGATTTGCATATAATCCGAGCCTTAGAGCGATTGTACCTTGTACCAGTTATGCGCCTACAAGTAGGACAGCACATCCGATTTCTGCGACGCTTTTATTTACTAGGGTAGCTTCCTTAGGTCCCTAACTCAGTGGTCTCTTACGACATGCCTTGTAGGTCGCAGTATTACTATTCTTTGCTCCCCTTGAGAGCCCCGGCTACCCCCTAGCGTGTCCGGAGTTCAATACCAGATAAATAATGGGAAGTAAAGACGACCGGCTGAATATTGGTAACCAATAACCGAAATGAGATGCTTGAGGAAAGCAGTAAATAAAACAAGAAGAGACCATATAAGAAATGAGGAAATTAGAAGAACAGTCGGAACAACACCTGCTATTAGATTTATTGAAAAACAGAGACTGAAATGGTTTGGCCACTTGGTCAGAATGAACCCGAATACACCAGTTGCAAGAGCGTACAACCTGAAAATGGAATCATCAAGAGGAAAGGGCAGACCAAGAAAAAGATGGGTTGATGGAGTTACAGACATCTTAAAACTCCACAATACCACACCATATCAAGCGACCGAGCGTGCATTATCTGGAAACCGATCATCAGTTAAACCTGCTACGCCTAGCGGCAAAAAAGCAGAGAAGGACAAAAGAAAGAAAGAAGAATAAGTGTACGTAGACGAATAACACATACCCGTTGTGCAGGTCGAACTGGATGCCTGAAAGGCAGAGTGAGAGGTGTGTTTAATCAGCGAGCCACGGGAACCATCAGTATACATACTCTTCGATATCTGTTGGGAAAGACTAAGCACCCATGTGTCTGCCCGGAGTGCAGTGACGACAGTTTAGTAACCAATAACCAATGATGAATAAGACATAAAAAGTTTTTGTTTTTTAAATTGATGAATTTTGAGATAAATGATTGCTGCTTTTCAATATGTCCCTTCTAGATTCTTGGGATAATTATTTGTTCTAAATAGCTTCTCAAATGTCTTCTGCTTCTTCTTCTATGAACCCCAGGAATTATGAATTTTCACCTTTTTTCACATAGCGCAATTGGGGAGCACCCGGCTTTCTTTAAAACGCAGAAATCCCCCGAATGGTTATCGAGGCCCAAATTTGAGGTGTAAAGAATAGAAGCACTATTACCTGTCACGCATGTCGTAAGAGGCGTCTAATGAGGTTTGGCTGAAATCGGATGCACATGTCCTAAAAGTCTATGCGTTTAGGGACCTACCAAACCAATGTGCAACGTATACACGTTCTTGGCAAAGATCAAACATATCACAAAAGTGATTAAAATTGGTCGTAAAGAACGAACGCAAAGAAGAAGAAGAAAACTCAAAAATCTCCAATAGCTCCAGGCGTGAAGTGATATGCTTAGTGCTGCGGAGATTTCTACTCAGGTAGGGTTCATTGGCCATCCCTGCAGTATTCTCCTACTTCTAGTACGGTTGAAGCTCTACAATTATCACTTATTGATCTCGGTGGGTATGTGTTGCAGTCCAGAGAGACACTTCCGCGTGTGCTCTAGAACACCCACTCGTTGACCACTCTTTGTGACCTATGTGTGATTTTCGTCAGAGAGAATACTGAGCGACAACCTGCACAGACAGACGTTTGCATTCACTTGAAACGAGCAGTTTTCCGCTGTTAATTGGCCATTTTAGTCAGTCTCCAGTGTCTTAATACAACATGTTCGTCTCTCAGGGTTGTATCCAATGCTCCTTTGATTCTGTTGAAAAATATTTTACAGAAAGTGTTGGTCATTATTGATAATCTTCTTCTTCTTTGCGTTCGTCCTTTATGACCAATTTTAATCACATTGTGATATGTTTGATCTTTGCCAAGAACGTGTATACGTTGCACATTAGTTTAGTAGGCCCCTAAACGCATAGACTTCTACACGTTTAGGACACATGCATCCAATTTCAGTCAAATTATTGATAATAATAGGGTGACCCCTCTCCAGTTGTTGCAATCTTTACGATCCCTTTCTTGGGGTGTGTGGATCTTAACGATCATTCCCATTTTTCCATTGTTCCGAAACAGTTTCTTTTTCTCATATTTTATTAAAATGTTTTTGCACCTGGCTAATTGCTATATCATCTGTCTTTTTGAGCATATCTGCAGTAATGTTGTCATCACCTGCTGTCTTGTTGTTTATCAGGGAACAGATTACCTGCCTCCTTGATCTTAGCGGCATTTATCACTTCTTCGTTAATTGGTAGAGTTGTTTCATGGCTTTTTGCCAAACTTTAGTAGTACTGGTGGTTTAGGTCTGTTTAGAATTTCTTTAAAATGTTCTGTCAATCTTTCCTTCTGTTTTGTATCTTCTTCTTCTGTGTGACCACTATTTTGATGATTATACCGTCAGACGCGTTATTATGATGAAGGTACAGACAGGAACCAGAGAATTCACCTACATTTTTGTCCATGGGCACGCAGGACTCAGGGTTAATGAACAAGCTGATAGATTGGCGGGCATGGCTACGATATCAGAGGCAGCTGCAATAGACCGAAATGACATTCTCAACGCACTGAGAGAGTTTTTGCAAACAGAAGAGTTTCAGGGTAGTGAGTCCTACTCATTGCCCAGACTGAGAGAGATGGATGTCGATATTGGTACAGCCCGAAAAGAACGACATACCAAATATGCAAAAAGATTGAATTAATCAACATCAAACTGGCGCGTTGGGCCACAGGATGCTGCTGGATTGTTTGAAGTCGAGAACAGAGCACACATGGACGTGTCTGGAGTACTATGATGATAGTCCTCTGATAACTAATTATTATGAAGTCGACTGGAACTGTACTCTGGTGCCGAAATATTCACAAAATGCAGATGAGTATGCAGTAAAACTATTTGATTGGCAAAACACGTAATCACAAAGTACTGTAGTTTTACAAATTACAAAAACAATGAAAAATACAGCAACGTTTCGACCAACAAGTCCTTTATCAAGCAAACGAACAACAGGAGTGAGAAATTAAAAAAAACAAATGGACGACCAAAAATAGAAACGTTTCTGGGCATAACGTACAATCGATCATATACAAATCATACACAGTGGTTAACAAGTGGTCGATATGGAGGGGTTCGAGGAAGAAGAAGAAAATCTCAGAAGCATTCACTCCCTCGCAGTATTTACCGAGTGAGAGATCTTTCATTTAAAATTTACTCGTTACGAAAATGACATCCCCGAACTTTAGCCCTTATTTGCAACTACGGAACAAGCAAATCACCAATCTGATTCACCTAATTGTGTTTTAGCTTCGACACACTTTTCGACTGATTCGATTTGCTTCGAGAGATTTTTAAGAGGAGATTTCGTGTGATACAGTTTTAGAGAGATTTTGTTGTTGTGGACGTGGTGAAGTTTATTGGAATCTGCGAGTTTACGATGTATTACATACATTTTTTAATGTTTTTCTTCCATATTTTCTTTCCTTTCGTAATCATCTTCTTCTTTTCTTTTCTTTCGTAATCATCTTCTTCTTTTCCTTCTCATTCTTCTACCTTCATCATATTTCTTCTTTCTTACTTCTACTTTCATTCTTTTTATTTTTTTTTTATTATTATTTTTTTTTACTCTACCTTTTTTTGTATCCCTTCTTCATTCTTCCTTCTTCTTCTTTTATAGTATTTTTCTACTTCTTCTACTTTTGCCTCTTTCTTTGTCGTTTTATTTTTTTTTTCTTGTTCTTTTTTCCTTCTTATTGTTTTTAGTCTTCTTTGTCCTTCTTCTACTTCGTCTTCTTCTTTATCTTCTATTTTCTACTTCTTTTCTTCTTTTAGTCTTTTCTTCATCTGCTACTTCTGTTCTTACCATCAAAACCCAAATTTCTAAGGGTATTCACAACCCGTTATTCAAATCATTCAATTCTCTAATCGCCCGAGTTCCAAAATACTCATATTCTCATATAAGAAACAGAAAAGTAGAACATAAATAAGACAAAACAAAGAAGAAGAAAAATAGAAGATATAATAGAGGAAATAGAAAAAGAAGAAAAATAGAAGATATAATAGAGGAAATAGAAGAAGAAGAAAAATAGAAGATATAATAGAGGAAATAGAAGAAGAAGAAAAAATAGAAGATATAATAGAGGAAAAAATAAAAAAATAAAAATAGAAGATGGAATAGAGAGGAAATAGAAAGAAGAGAAAATAGAAATATAATAGAGGAAATAGAAGAAGAAGAAAAATAGAAGATATAATAGAGGAAAAATAAAAAAAATAAAAATAGAAGATGTAATAGAGGAAATAGGAGAAGAAGAAAAATAGAAAATATAATAGAGGAAATAGAGGAAGAAAAAAAGGAAGATATAATAGAGGTAAAAGAAGAAGTAAAGTAGAAGATAAAACATTGAGGAGAAAGAAGAAGAAAAAAGACAACATAGGGAAAAAAAAAACAAAAATAAAGAAAAAGATGAAAAATGAAAGATAAAGAAAAATAAGAAAATAAGAAGATAAAGGAGAAGACAAATAGAAAATAAATAATAAAAACACGTAGATGAAAGAGCTAATAAATGTGCTGAGAATTCTGAGGCGGATTTGGACAGAAAAGATGAATCTAGTTATTACAGAAAATAAGATATAAAAAATTGAAAAGTCAATTCTGCATCAGAACCAAAAAAAAAAAAATGCACAGAACTTAAGAAATATTCGTTTTCATTAGAAGAAATTACAAAAGGAAACAGAACTCAAGAAACAGCAAGTAAATGTCAAGTAGAATTTCAGAAACTTGGGAAAGTGACAATTGCGCAAATACATACTGCGCAGGATACTCTATCTGTGAGGGTATGACAGGACTAGAAACAGGGAACTCTGGGATAGAACAGGACAACGGCAGATGGAACAAGAGATAAGAGGCAGATGGTGGAGATGGATTGGGCACACACTGAGGAAACTCCTAACAGCATCACAAGACAGACTATCCGAGGGAAAAAGCCCAGGAAGTAGAGGTAGGGGAAGACACATGAACACCTGGAGACGGGAGTTGGAGAAGGAATGCAAAAAAATGGGGAAAGAGTGGAGAGATCTGGAAATGGATGACCTTGGACAAGCGGGCTTGGAAGGCCTTGGCTGCGGACCTATGCTTCGTTAAGGGACGAAGTGTGAAGAAGAAGAAGAAGAAGACGAAGAAGAAGCAAATACATAACAAAAAAGGTAGGGCACAAAGTGCTATCATTGAGTCGTTTCGTATAATCCCTTCACTAGATGATGATGATGATGTCGTTGTTGCTGGGGAGTTATTCTGGGAGATGAGTGTGGTCGTTAAATGTGTGTAGGATAAGAGTTTTCTAAACACATTTTTTCCGAAAATGAGTCGAGAATTTCATATTTTATTTTTATAACATACAAACAGGCAAATAGAACAGGGGTTCGAAAGGGGCGCAAATAATTGTAACCCTGTGCATACAAAACATGTTGAAATAGGCGACTGAGGTAGGGGCCTAAGGAAGCTAGCCTAGTAAATAAAAAGTGTCGCAGAAATCGGATGTGCTGGTCTACTTGTACAACCGCACAACGTACAATCGCTCTTAGACTCGGATCGCATATAAGTGACAAAGAGTGGTTAACGAGTGGTCGATATGGAGTGTTCGATGAAGAAGGATAAGAAAGAAAATAGAAGAGAAAGTAGATAAAGTAGATAACAAAAAAATAGTAGAAAAATAGAAGAGTAGATATTAAGGATAAAAAAAAGAGAAGATAAGGAAAAATGAAATTGAAGATTGAAAAGAAAATAAAGAAGAAAGGAAGAAGATAACGGAGAAGAAAAGTAGAAAAAAACGACGAGACGTCCTGAACTATGGCAATCCTTTATCGATCACTCCTGTGTCAGCCAGACGAAGTCCTCGCTCATTGAACATTACGCCCACGTGGTCTGGTAATAAAATAAATGTTATATGTATCACGTTTGTTGTGGTATGTGTGTAGAGCCATTTATGTTGTATGTGGTCTTCCTCTTCTCCTCTTCGCTGAGATGATGTCTTCCATTATGGTCTTCTCCAACTCTTCCCTGTCTCTTGATATATTTCAATATTGCAAGAGTGGTTACCGGGGCCCAAATTTGGGATGTAAAGAATAGAACAACTGTTACCTGCCACGCATGTCGTAGAGAGGCGACTAAGGAGAATTGGTGAAATCGGATGCATGTGTCCGCTAGGAATGCTAATCCGAAACAAATGCTTGCAGAAAACGGATGTACCAGGCCGTAAGACGCATAACATGGTGCAATGACTCCTCACAATGAGGAATGGGATAACGGATCCTACGGTCGCCAATCTGCCTCGGAGATTTAGTCACGCAGTAAGAATGTCAGACCTACCATCACGAGGGTGGCCAAAACTTACTGCGGAAGAGGTTGGCACAAACGGGAAGCAGAAATCGTAGGAATTATATCCTACAGAACTGCACCCAGTATGCAGACTTGAGAAGAAAGAGGTGGCCTACTTATACTAGCGTCCAAGACAAATTGTATGGCGTGGCTGATAATCTGAGGCAGACGGCTGCCTTTATTAGAGAATCCGAAATCCCAATCTAGTGAGAAGAAGACGACTATACTTTTATTCAGTGGCGGCTCTTGATCATTTTTGTTAGTGGGCCAGACATATTTCCCAGATAAATCATGGTTTTGGTTGCTATATTTTAATTTATAAAATAATAAATACACGTTATACATTACTTTTGGTGGGGCCCGGCCCCACTGGCCCGTAATGACGAGCCGCCACTGCTTCAATTGTCTTATTCTTATTTGTAGCATCATCCAGTTTTGTTTTATCTTTGAGTTCGTTCTGCGTCTGGCCGAATGGATTAGAGCGTGTCTCCTACACGGAAGACCTGTGTTCAATTCAGGGTAATGTCAATAATTTTTTTCTGTTGTGAGTATAAATGAATAATTCTAACCTGACCAGCTTCACAGCGGCTGCACTAGCCATGCGACCATTCAATTCCTCAGGTTCTCATCCCACCTGTCCTCATCATCATCATCATCAGGTGCCGTGCCGGCTGGAGTAGGTTATTATGGATCTCCACAAATCTCTACCTTTGGTGTTTGCTATCAACTCAAATGTTGACGCTCTACAGTGCCATGAACTCGAGTTCATTCTCACCAAGTGGACAAACCATTTGAGTCTCTGTTTTTCAATGAATCTAATAGTAGGTGCTGTTCTGACTGTTCTTCAAATTTTCTCATTTCTTATATGGTCTCTTCTTGTTTTATTTACACTTTCCTCAAGCATCTCATTTCACAGGTAGTAATTTTCCTTTCTTGTTGTTGTTGAACTCAGAGTCAGGCTATCCAAAATTTTCTCTCTCTGTATTTCTCTGTCTCGCCTACCCTCGATTTTACCAGTTGTTACAATATGTTCTAAACCTTCCCTCCTCATCAGACGTCCGTAAGATGAAGACTAACTCTTTCTTATATTGATAAGTTTCATTTTTTTAGAATGGCTCGTTGGTTGTGTTCGTAAGAACGCTCGTATTACTAGGCTAGATGGGTGTCGTAAGAAATGGCGGTTAGTGGTCGAATCCTGTGTTTGTCTATTTTTTTTTTTTTGAAGCTCTTAATACCTGTATATTGTTTATTTGTTGATCATAATCCTTGCTTCCTTGCTTCCTCTGGGATTCTTGCAAAAACTCTTTGTTCTCATCTTATATTGATAATAAGTTTCCTCTGTGACTTGATCTCATTCAACACCTCAATATTAGGGATTTTATCAGTCCATGGGGTTCTCATACCTGTCCTACACAGCCCTAAAAGCAGTACTAAAGGAAGTAACGACAGGTTTTTTTTTTCTTTCTGGATAGATCTATTTGTTCTATTCTCTGTCCATGATATACGGAGAACTCTTCTGTAACACTTATATTCAAAAGTACATATATGTTTTTCCCCTGCCTTGTTAAATGTCCATGCTTCACACCCATACGTTGCCACTAGGAATATACATGCTCTTAGTATTCTGATCTTTGTTTTTCTATCAGTTTCATTCCATACTGTTTTTAGTTGTTTAATTTTTTGTAAGACCATGTGTGTTCTTCTTTTCTTCTTTTCTTCTTCTTCTTCTTCCAACTCTCCATATCGACCACTTGTTAAACACTCTGTGTGATTTGTATGTGATCTGAGCCTAAGAGCACTTGAACATTATGCCAGTTATGCGCCTACAAGTAGGCCAGCATATCCGATTTCTACAATGCTTTTTATTTACTAGGTAGCATCCTAGGCCCCTTCATCAGTCGTCTCTTACAACATGCTTTATAGGTCACAGTGGTACTATTTTTTGCTTCGTTTGCGGGCCCTGTCAACAGACGGGTGGTTGTTAACAGTGAACCGAGATATTTTAAAATTGTTCACATTTTCTATTTTCTCTCCGTTGATAAATATAAATAAGGAATGATGAAATTAGAAGAACAGTTAGAACAACACCTGCTATTAGATTTATTGAAAAACAGAGACTCAAATGGTTTGGCCACTTGGTCAGAATGAACCCGAATACACCAGTTGCAAGAGCGTACACCCTGGAAATGGAATCATCAAGAGGAAAGGCAGACCAAGAAAAGATGGGTTGATGGAGTTACAGACATCTTAAAACTCCACAATACCACACCATATCAAGCGACCAAGCGTGCATTATCTCAGAAACCGATCATCAGTTAAACTTGCTACGCCTAGCGGCAAAAAAAAGCAGAGAAGGACAAAAGAAAGAAAGAAAGATAAATATATCCTTTCTCATGCTTCTTCTAAATACAAAACATTTACTGCCATTTTGTGAAACAGGACGAGCCCTAATGAAATAAAAATAGCTCATTGGTTGTGTGTCTAAGGACGCACATATTGCTAGGCTAGGCAATGCGTGACGTAATAAATAAGGGTTAAAAAAGTTCATTGCATATCCTTTACAGGACTTTGCGAATCAACCCCAGCTTTTTAACGCTGTTTGTGATTTTTCTAGGCATTATTACGTTCAGTAGTTTGCCATTGCTTTCTGAACGGGTGGTGCCATCGTCCGTTTGTAAAAATCCACGCAAAACAATTTGCAACCAAACTGTCCGCAGTGTGATTCGAACTCAGAACGTCGGGGTTAATAGACAGAGTCACTATCGGTAAGTGGTTCGAATCCTGTGTTTGGTAATTTATTTTTTTCTGAAGCTCGTAACACTTGTACATTGTCTATTTATCGATCATATCCATTGTTTCCGTTGCTTCCCTGGGGTTCTTACAACATCTCCTTGTGGCTAGGGGTTAGTGACTCGGTCTATTAACCCCGACGTTCTGATTTCGAATCACGCTGATTTTAACAAAGGCGATGGCGCCACCCGTTCAGAAAGCAATGGCAAACTACTGAACGTATAAGTGGTGCCTAGAAAATCAACGACTCGTTTACTGTAGTTGATGGCTACGTCCTTTAGGATATGCCACGATTTTCATTTTCTCACCGATTGATATAAAAAAGTACCGAGGCGTCGTTCGAGTGCGCCGCGGAACGACTGCACCGCTGCATTCTCCTACACAAATCATCACATTTTCTCTCCTCCACAACAGAACCAACCTCCCATCTCCCTCACATATTTTTCTCCTTCTCTCCAGAATTCAACATTTCTCATTACAGAACAACAGTACATCTAAATTTTTAAAATTACTTTTCTTTCTAAACTCACAAAGATCAAGAACCTGCAATGCCCCGGGTCTTTTTACAAATAATTGCTTCATTTGATTTTCACGTGAAGGTCTTGTATCCATGGTAACCTAGAACTCTTCATTTCAACGTAGCGAATGAACTGAAGTTGAGGGGAATGCTCACCCAAGTTCGCGCCATCTTGTAACGAGCATTTCATGAACATCACAGCGGGTCAAAAAGGGAGCTAACTAGCGTCACTCAAGTATCTAATAACTTATCGTAAAACCGATGAACCGGCTGGAAACGATGTCGGAATTTCACGACGAAATGGTGCAGAATAATAGGGGAGAGAGAATATTGTGAAAAGATGCAGATAAGCTTGTAAAAATAATAATTGTAATTATGTGGAAGGAATTATAGCACGCGGAAATTGTGGTACAAATTAGGCAAAGGGAAATAACTGCTAGGAAGGAACGGATTCAGAATGAATGACGGGAAACGTATTTGTTGCAGACGTAATATTATTATTTACTTACTTGATTGATTGACTGATTGATTGATTGAGAGGATCATCGTCATTGCACTTCGGGAAGTAACCATGTGTGCTCCGAACTCTTTCTTACACAGGAAGAACTCAGTGCAGTGCACGAACTCCTTAGCACCGGCGAGGGTCCCCGTTGTAATTTTGAAGATAGTAAAGATATTTTTGAAGGAATTTTATTTTAATCTTTTTCCGGGCAGCGGATTTTCAGCGTGCTCTTCTCGATTTTGAGGTGCCAAAAATTCTTTCAGGTACTCAAATTGTACGTTTTATCGTCCGTCCCCGATAGGACTAGGAACTCGATCTCACTCAAACTGAGATCAGGGATCTCTGGAAAACTATTCCGATGGCTCAACGAGGTAGCGACATGGGTACCTTTGGCACGAGAGGCGAGTTCCTAACCTCTACGCCACAGAAAGCGCATGAAATATTTACTAATTGATGGTTACTGAAATGACGTCAAAACATTCCAGGCAGACCCATAGGTGCACAGTTTCCCCAGCAGATCGCGAAGGATATGCATATTGATGGTTCATGTAGCTCGCTGGTTTAACGCACTTCTCTCTCTGCCCATCAAGCAACCAGCTCTACTTGCGCAATGTGTAATTCCAAACTGCTTAAATCGTTGGATTGATTCATCGTTTATTTTAGTGTCCTCATCCAACAGTACGTTGCCAAGAGACTGAAGAACTTCCTAAGCTCTCAAACAATTGATTACTACTGCATTGTAGTTTGATTGGGGACAATCAAAGGCTAGCAGAGCAAACCTTACAAAAAGCTGAACGGCAGGAAAACTAAGTAGTCCAAAACAAGACTGATAACATGGGCAGATGACGCTCAAGCTCAACAACCCGGGAGGGAAGGTTGTCTAAGGGTAGTTACCCTAAAAGAAAATAGCAACCTGCTGCCTTGCAGATCGGCTGGGGACAGCCCAGGCTAACGGAGCGAACCCAGTAAACGCTGGCAAAAACCAGACACATCACCGAAGGATAAACACCAGAGCTCCAAATTGTGCTAAAGATGTGACGAAACACACCCACACTAAGGCTGCATGAATCATATGTCCACATGAATAAGAATGTATGGGAAAATCTGGTACATCAGTCTAAGCGGTGATCGCGAGAGAGAGAAACTATCGATGTTTGTGATGAAAGTATATCCGCCCTCTCGTTGTTGCGACCACCAGGATGACCAGGACAAAAGATCCACTTGAGTCTCTGGGGGGGTTGGAAACTTCTATAGACAACATCCATTTATACCACGACCTGCCGTTCTGATTCTTCCGCGTCCGTGTGTTTCCGGGGCGCGGAAGGGAGCAAAGAATAGTAACACTGTGATCTACAAGGCATGTCGTAAGAGGCGACCACGGTAGGGTCCTAGGAAGCTACCTAGTAAATATAAAGCATCGAAGAAATCGGTTGTGCTGGCTTACTTGTAGGCGCATAACTGGCACAACGTACAATCACTCTTATGCCCAGATTACATACAGAACACACAGAGTAGTTTAGCAAGTGGTCGATATTGAGCCCTCGAAGAAGAAGAAGTCGAAGGAGAGAATAGAATAGAGCAGATAGATATAATATAATTCGGGCGTACTCCTTCTTCTTCTTTGAACGCTCCCTTGCTAACTACTCTGTGATTTGTATGTGATCTGAGCCTAAGAGCGATTGCACGTTGTGCCAGTTATGCGCCCAGCACATCCGATTTATACGACTCTTTTATTTACTATTATAGCCTCCTAGGTCACTACTTCAGTAGCCTCTTACACTACTTCAGTAGCCTCTTACAACTTGGTTCGTAGATTGCAGTTCCCTATGCCCCTATCTCAATCGCCTCTTACGACATGTCTTGTTGATCGCAGTGCTACTATTCTTTGCTCCCCTTGCGAGCCTGGCATCACACAGGCGTCGGGCGTACTAAAAACGATTTACTTTTAAAACGTAAATAATGATCAAATAATAATTATTGCTCTTATATTCATAAACTTCAGTAAAAACATATTTTATTGATCTCGTTCTGGTATCTGGATTTCTATGAATATTCATCTCTTTTATAGTCTGTTTCAGTCTTGTTATGTCTAACCGATGTCTTTCAGACTATTGCTGACGGGTAGCTTCCGGCACATGACTTTCCGCAGACATGGCTTCCCGGTATGAGATATTATCTTCAATTAGGAGCGATCACATTTTTGTTGAAAGGAAAACACATATATATGATGTTTTTTTATAATTTAAGATAGAGAACTTCTTCTTCTTCTTTGCGTTCGTTCTTTACGATCAATTTAATCACTCGCAGTTAAGCAGCTGATAGAAGATAATGCAAGGGGTGATGATGTTGTTGTATATACCGATGGGTAGGTTCAACGTGGTGAGAAATCCGGCTGGGGTTTCTTGGCTACTGCGCATGGTAGGGTTGTTGCAGAGCAAAGTGGGGCATACAGGACAACTACTTCTAGTATGAGGATGGAGGTTGAGGCCGTTACTGCTGCCCTCCATTGGATTTCTAGGACTTCATTTACTGGGGCAGTTGTTGTATCTGACTCTCAGTCGATGCTTCATAAGATCCAGAAGGGCAGGTTTCGGTATGAGTGGATGTCGTCTATAGAAGTTTCTAACCTCCAGCGGCTTACGTGGATATACTGTCCTGGGCATGCGGGTGTTTACGGTAATGAGAGAGCGGACAGGCTTGCATCAACAGCATCGATTGTTGGGGAGTTGAAGATGGATAATGGGGATATTCTTCGGTCTCTTCGAGACTGTTGGATGAGGACACTAAAATCGATGTTGAATCGATCAAGCGATTTAAGCAGTTTGGAGTTACCCGTTGTTCAAGTCGAACTGGATGCCTGAGAGGCAGAGTGAGAGGTGTGTTTAATCAGCAAGCCACAGGAACCATCAGTATGCATACTCTTCGATATCTGTTGGGGAGACTGAGCACCTATGGGTCTGCCCGGAATGCAATGACGTCAGTTTAGTAACCAATAACCAATAACCAATAATCACTCTTTGTGATATGTTTGATCTTTGCCAAGAACGTGTATACGTTGCACATTGGTTTGGTAGGCCCCTAAACACATAGGCTTCTACATGTTTAGGACATGTGCATCCGATTTCAGCCTAACCACCTTAGTCGCCTCTTACGACATGCGTGGCAGGTAACAGTGGTTCCATTCCTTACACCCCAAATTTGGACCCCGGTAACCACTCGGGCGAGAAAGAGAACTGAGACAGAGAGATCGAAGATAGAATCCAGCAAGCCAACAACATTACACACCAACACATGGCCGTGACGTGGTACGATACAGAGAGGCAGCCGCATCAGACGGTATCGCAAGGTGGCGGCAAAAGCAGCGAAATAAAAACATTCAATTTGAACCACTCAATAATTAAAAACATTTGCGCAACACTTTTCTATATTAGTCTATGTTATTCCTATATTGATGTATACGATTTATGATTTATCTCACGCTTCTGAAGTTCAATAAACCAAACAAAACTTAGAAATATGCCATTAATTTCTATTGAATTTACATTGTCTGCCACTCTAGACTAAGTTAATTGCATATCCTTTACAGGACTTTGCGAATCAACTCCAACTTTTGTAACGCTGTTTGCGATTTTCAAGACATTATTACGTTCAGTAGTTTGCCATTGCTTTCTGAACGGGTGGTGTCATCGTCCTTTGTAAAAATCCACGCGAAACAATTTGCAACCAAACTGTCCGCAGCGTGATTCGAACTCAGAACGTCGTGGTTAATAGACCGAGTCAGTATCCCTTAAGCCACAGACGCCACCCCTCTAGACTACACATCCCAAATTAACGAATTTGCTAAAGTTTAAGTTAGAAGAATAAAACTGTAATAGAATGTTGTAGTTGATATCATTATTTGAAAGTAGCTTATATTTTCAAAATACAAATAGTATTCGCACATTTTGTGAAGTTTTAAAAGAAAATTACAATCGATGGTTATTTTAAAGAGAAAAAAAACATTTAAGAGGCGCCATTTCGAAGACTTGCATCATATTGAGAAAATATACCGCACGGCCCTGAACCACCTTACCCCAATCTTGAAACACCCAGCAATTCCAGTAGTGACTAAAAGACAGATTATAAATTCAATCTTTATACCAAAACTATGCTACCAGTGACAAATATGGGCACTGATAAAACAACAAGAAAGGAAAATTACTACTTGTGAAATGAGATGCTTGAGGAAAGCCGTAAATAAAACAAGAAGAGACCATATAAGAAATGAGGAAATTAGAAGAACAGTCGGAACAGCACCTACTATTAGATTCATTGAAAAACATAAACTCAAATGGTTTAGCCACTTGGTGAGAATGAACCCGAATACACAAGTTGCAAGAGCGTACAACCTGAAAATTGAATCATCAAGAGGAAGGGCAGACCAAGAAAAAGACGGGTTGATGGAGTTACAGACATCTTAAAACTTCACAATACCACAGCATATCACGCTACGGAGCGTGCACTATCTCAGAAAACTATCATCAGCTAAACATGCCACGCCTAGCGGCTAAAAAAACCCAACGAAGAGCAGCCTGAAATAAGAAAGATAAAAGATCAAATAAATCTATCCAGAAAGATCTCAAAGCCCGCGTGCCCAGCGTGTTCGTAACGCATTGGACTACGGGTGACTAGTCCTCTGTAAGTGCGGGTTCAACTCCGCGGACTGGCATAAAAGCTACAGGTTCCCCAGATTTACGGTATTTGTGGCACCGAGCCGAAGGGTTACGATGTCCATGACACCGAGCCGAAGAGCTTTCAGCTCAAGTGCATCTGGATCGGAAAAAAAAAAAAGAACTCAAAATCATAAGAAAACTGGCTGATGCTACACATAAGAATAGTTGTTAGTTATTGGTTACTAAGCTGACGTCATTGCACTCCGGGTAGACCTATTGGTGCTCAGTCTCCCCCAACAGATATCGAAGAGCACGCATACTGATTATTCCCGTGGCTCGCAGGTTAAACACACTTCTCACTCTGCCCTTCAGGCATTCAGTTCCCCTTGTACAACGGGTAACAACTAACTGCTGAAATCAATAAATCGATTCAACATCAATAAATAAAAATAAGAAAATTGAAGCATTTTGGACATATAAACAGACACGACGAGTTTGAGAGGACCATGGAAGGATGCATTATGGCAAAGAAGAGAAGAGGAAGACCATGGAGAAGACAGATTCAGGATGTAACTGATGGTTTGAGCATGCCGACTGTAGAGGCGGGATATCTGACCTTTGAGAGATTTAAATTTCGAAGGACTGTTGGGGTAGCAAAGTTCTGCTAAAGATACGTTATTTGGTGGTGATAATCACTCGTGTGGTGCCTGGGCTTGCAAGGGAGCAAAGAATAGTACCACTGCGACATACAAGGCATGTTGTAAGAGGCGACTGAGGTAAGGACATAGGAAAGCTACACTAGTAAATAAAAAGCGTCGCAGAAATCGGATGTGCTGACCTACTTGTAGTTGCGTAACTTGAACAAAAACAATGACAAAATACAGCAACGTTTCAACCAACAAGGTCTTTATCAACAAACGAACAACGTTTTATTCCCAGATTTTCATTAGAAACGTTTGTATGTAGTCGTCCATATGTTTTTTAAAATTCGTCACTCCTGTTGTTCGTTTGCTTGATAAAGGCTTTGTTGGTCGAAACGTTGCTGTATTTTGTCATTGTTTTTGTAATTTGTAAAACTGCAGTACTTTGTAATTACGTGTTTTGCCAATCAAATAATTTTACTGCAGTTTCATCTATTTTGTGAACACAACGTACAATCGATCTTAGGCTCAGATCACATACACATCACAGAGGTGTACACAAGTGGTGGATAAGGAGCATTTGAAGAAGAAGAAGAAGATAGTAAGATGTCTTGGCGTCATCTTAAAAATACAGCTTGCTTCTGTAACGGCACAGAAAGGTTAAGGAGTTAGTAAAAAAAAAAAAATCAAGAGAAACTAAAAGAATGATAATCAATACAAGTTTTCTTTTCTCATGAACTGAAACTAAAATACAAATCTCACAGAATGTGACCACGCCGCTGAATTACCAGTTAGCAACAAATCACGCAAGGATGGTAAAAGTCCCCAGTTACCGATTGATTAAATAAATCACACAGTGGTTGATAAATCGTGTGATTGACACTGAGTCGTTCACAGTTTTCGATATAAACGAAGGCAGAATTTGCAAGGCTCATTTATATAGTCGGACGAAATTAATTTAAGGAGGCTGAAAGGCCTCGTTATAAATAGGATTAAAAACATAAGAATTGATAAGAAAGGGCTCCTTAGGACAATTGTGAAACGAAGGTTAATGAGAAAGGCAAGGAATATGTCGTCAAAGGACGAAAGAAGAATGAAGACACAGACACAGTGGTGGCTCGTCATTAGGGGCCACTGGGGCCGGGCCCCACCAAACATAATGTAACGTGTATTTATTATTTTATAAATTAAACTAAAATCTAACCCAAAACCATGACTTTTCGAAAATTGTTATCTGGCCCCACCAACAAAAATCATCACGAGCCGCCACTGCACAGACATCTGCGCCAATCTCGTTATTAGGAAATTGCTTATTCTTTTTAACCCTTTCGCTGCTACATACTTTCTGAAGGCTGAGCTAAAAATAGCTACTCTTTGTTTCTAGGTCACAAACGTGAATGTACGCCTACTGCAGTGACAGTAGCAATGCATAACGTGTTAACACGTCTTTAGCCCACAGAGGAAAGATAATAACAGACGTGTTAATGCGTCTTATAAGTGAATGGAAAACGTATATATACGTCCTTAGAAGCTAAAGGGTTAAACGCTCATATCGACCACTTGTTAAACCACTCTTTATGATTTGTATATGATCTGAGAACAAGAGCGATTGTACGTTGTGTCAGCTATGCGCCTCCAAGTAGCTCAGCACATCAGATTCCTACGACGCTAGGGTAGCTTCCCTATGCCCCTACCTCAGTCTCCTCTTACGACATGACTTGTAGGTCTCAGTGTTGCTATTCCTTACTCCTCGAAGACCCCGGCAACACACAGGCGAAGCTACGCTAACATTTCACAATGATCACTTTCTTTCAAAACTTACTAAATCTTCAACGAGAGTCTAGCGTGGCTAAAAAACAGAAAGGAAAATAAGTGTATTTATAAATACATGTATTAATTTTTTTGTTATTAGTGTAACTTCCTTTTCTTCTTCTTCTTTTGTCGTCGCACTGTTACCGGGTTGTTGTCGAATGTCGAGATTTTCTGTTTTTGTCTTGCGCTGCTGTAGTAACTTATAATAATTCCTCTGGTACCGTTATACGTTACATAGGGCCTGCAAGTAATTTCTCCATACCGCTCTATGCTGCGCAACTCGCTCAATCTCCTCCATGGAACTGAGACCGATATTTCCTGCCTCTCTCAGAAAGTTCGTTTCAGGTCTCCTTAGGTCGACCTCTCTTTCTTGAACCCTTTGCATCCCACTTCAATGTCTGCTTTGATATTCGTTGATCATTTCTCCTCAAGGTGTGCCCAACATATCTCCATCTTCTCTTTCTTATAACAGTTGTCACTAGTGGTTGACCAGACATATCTCTGATTTCATCACTTCTCCTGAATTCATTCCATTTTATATTCATTATTTATCGCAGACATCTATTTGCTCTAGTAACTTGGGTGATGGTTATTTTAACTTTTTGACAACACTCCACTAAACCATCTTTTTCGTGGTATTCCTCTCGCATTACGGAGTCTCTGTGGCCGAGTGGATAAGCCATTTGCCTTGCGAGCCGAAGGTAGTGGGTTCGAATCCGGATCTCGGCCTTCTGTTCACGAGTGCAGTTTTTTCCAGAGACCCTAGGATTATTGCCGGAGCTACGGAGTTCGTGCTTTGTGCAATACTTTAGGCAGGTGGTGTGCTATTTCTGCGGAGACGGATCGAGCCATATGGGGTAAAACCCGGTGTAATGAAGTCAATCCTTCGGCTTTAAAACTTTAAACCTCTCTCGCATTCTTTCACGATGTTCTGTTATACAGGGTGTTCAAGATAATTGCAGCCCCATTGACAATTCGAAAGTTGCCAGGTACAAATTGAGTTGTGTTTATTTACTATTTAAACAGGTTCTGACTAGCTCGTCCTACGTCACATTTGTTCATCGCCCCTTCCGCACTACAATTACACACCGTCACACAACCTTGACCTATACTACGTCATAACTGAACCTTCTCATTTCTACACATATATGCCATATTAGCTCCATTCACGGGCTGCTTTTAAGTTGAACACCATGTAGAAGGCGCTGTATACAGTGGAATTTTGAAGCATTTTTACTATGTAGTCGAACCCTTCATTCTTTGTTTTTCACCACTACTGTCTTGATATTCGATTGGGGACAATCAAAGGCTAGCGGAGTAAACCGTACACAAAACTGAACGACAGGCAAATCAAGTAGTCCAAAAAAGACTGGCAACCTGGGCAGATGAAGTTCAACAAACCTGGAAGGGAAGGTTGTCAAAGGGTAGCTACCCTAAAAGACAATAGCAACCTGCTGCCATGCAGGTCGGCTGGGGAGAACCAAAGGCTGACGGAGAGAGAACCCAGTAAACGCTGGCTAATGCCGGACACATCGCCGAAGGATAGGCACCAGAGCTCCAAATGGCGCTGAAGATGTGACGAAACAGACCAATGCTAAGACTGCATGAATTATATTTCCACATGAATGAGATTTATGTTGAAATCTGGTACATCATTCTAATCGGGGATCGCGAGAGAGAGAGAGAGAGAGAGTGAGATTCTTTGTTTTTCAAAGTAATTCAAGCAAGGTTCTGGGGATTGCGTGAGAGAGATAGAGAGAGAAAAGCGAGGTTCTGTTCCAACCTTTCTATGCTTTTCCAAGCTTTCTTTTCTGGTGTTTTGATAACTTTTCGTAGACATGGCATTTCACATGTAGTTTTTGCAAATGTGCTTTGCTCATTGTCCATGCTTGACTCTGGTAATATAGCGAAACACGTAAAAACAAAGTACTATAGTTTTACAAAATACAGAAACAGTGACGATATACATCAACGTTTCGACACAAAGGCCTTTATCAAGCAAACGATACAACAAGAATGACGAATTTCGAGGAACACTACAAATGGACGATTACATATGAAAACATTCAAACCTATCTAATGATACTATAGTACTTTGTTTTTACGTGTTTCGATATTTTACAAAGTTTTACTGCAGTCTTCCCCTTTTTCGACTCTGGTAATATAGCACCAACTGCAAACAACGTAAAAATAAAACCTTCTTGTGAGCAAATTTATGGTATTATAAAACAAATGTAGTCAGAAGTGAACAACATTTGGCAATAACTGAGAATTGTCTGTATTGCACCGGGTTTTACCCCAAATGGCTAGGTCCCTCTCCACAGAAGTGAACAGAAAGGCTCGGTCCAGATCCCAACCCACGACCTTCGACTCACAAGGCAAAGGTTTAATCCTCATTTCATAAGTATCGTGGAGAGTCTGGCCGAATAGATTACAGCACGGTTCCCATACGGGAGACTCGGTTCACGGTAACCCACAGTTTTTCTGTCGAGTGCATACAGAAAACGTCTAACCTGAACCGTTTCGTCGCGGCGACTGCACTAGCAATGCGGTCATTAAATTCAACAGGCTCATGTCCCTCCTGTCCTACACCGCCCAAAGAAACGGTGTTACAGGCAGTCATCATCATCAGGTGCTGTGCCGGCTGGCGTAGGCGATCAGGGACACCCACAAATCTCTGATGTTTGTTATTATCTCAGATGTTGACGCTCTTCCGTGTCATGAAGTCAGGCTATCCAAAATGTTCTCTTTCTGTCTTCCTCTGTCTCTCTCCCTCGATTTTACCAGCTGTTACAATGTGTTTTAAACCTCCCTTTCTCATCACATGTCCGAAAATTGGCGGACAGTAACGGTAGTTAACGACCGCCAACGTGGTGCTCAACCTCTAAGACAGAACCTGCAATGAATCTACTGGTCCACTTTCACGTTACCAAAATAATGATCGTGACAAGGGACTACCTCTATTCAATTACTCGGATCAATTGATTACATTATTCCATGAAAAGGGAGATGACTTTGATAGCAACGTTTACATTGCTGATTCTCTCCCTTGATCTACTTCATGTTGCCAGTGATTCTCACAACGTTTCAGATAGACCCAAAATAGCAATTCAAAAGTTTCACAACTTTTCATGTGTCAACAAGACACTGTAAACTGTAAAAAAACCAACACCAGTTCATTTGTTTGTTTGTTTGTTTGTTTGCGTACGTTCTTCTTGATCATTTTGATCTTTATTTTTGTGATATATAAACAGTCTTTGCCAAGAACGATTAGAACGTTGTGCCCCTGTTAGACTCCTACTAGTGTAGGGCAAGCGCACCCGAAACATAAGTTCACGGCCTAAAGAAATGTTCAAGTCTGTCTTGCCGACAGTCAAACACTTTCCTTTCCTTCGCGTGTACATTTGTCTTTAATGATCCATTTAACGCCATATTTTTTGGCTTGGAGCTACGGCAAAGATCCTTTTTGTACTTTGCAGCCTTTATGACCCCCAACACTTCTATAAAGAAGTAAATGGTAGAAGAGAAGAAGAAGAAGCATTTATGACTGAGTGCGGTCGTTTCTTTTTGCATCGTATAATAATCGCGCTTTAATCATCTTTTTAATGCCATATATTTGGGCTTGGATCTACGCCAAAAAGCATTTACTACTTTGCAGACTTTATGACTGGGTGAGGTTGTTCCGGCTAACATCAGCGAAGGAAACAACTATGGGGAACTCTTAAACAAATTTCCTTTTGCCGGCGATCAAGCAATTCTATCAACAACAGAATAACAGCTACAACAACACATTAACAGACTCCAGTTAGCATGCAATGAATACATTATGAGAATAAACATCGACAATACCGAAGTAATGACATTCACTTGGTAAGAAAACGATACAAATATCTCCATCGACAACCGTATATTTAAACAAGTCAAAGACTTTACATACTTAGAAGCCCGTCTGCCCAGCGTGTTCGTAGCGCGTTGGACTACGGGTGACTATCCTCTGTGTGTGCGGGTTCAATTCCGCGGGATGGCAGAAAAAGTCACAGATTCCCCAGATTTACGGTGTTCGTGGCACCGAACCGAAGGGTTACGATGTCCATGGCACTGAGCCGAAGAGCTGAAAAGCTCAAGTGCTTCTGGATAAAAAAAAAACCAAAAAACATACTTAGAAAGCATTTTCTAATCAAACGGAAGAATAACTAACGAAATCCAACATAGATGCATCAAAGCAAATCATATAATTGGACAAATGGCCCTAGGAAGCTACCTAGTAAATAAAAAACTTTGCAGAAATCGGATGTGCTGGCCTACTTGTATGTGCATAACTGTAACACATATATTCGAAAGCACATATATGTTTTTCCACTGCTTTATTAAATGTCCATGCTTCACACCCATACGTTGCCAGTGGGAACATGCATGCTCTTAGTATTCTGATCTAAATAGAGATAGCTAAAGAAGTTCACTATCTATTTATTGATCATGTTCATTGACTCCGATACTTAGCATGGGATTCTTAAAACCCCATTATTCTCTCTCTTAAGACAGTAGAGATTAAGTACAAAAATCACATTTCAACTTCAGGTGTCACTGTCCAATATTAAGTTGATAATCCAAACGATATAATTTTAATTGGAGCAGATTTTTAAAATGGCGTTCAAAAACTGACGTAGAATTAGAGTTGTGAATTAAGTGTGAGCCGAGTGTTAGCGTTATACAAGCTAAATCTCAATTAAGTCAGAGTTAAGTTAGAGTTGATGTCAGATATGAGTGGGGTATGTGTGAGCTAAGTGGGAATGTTTTGTGCGGATTGTGAGAGTTGAGTGGGAGCCAAGTAATAACTATAAAGAGTGAAGGGAAAGTTAAGTGAAACTTATAAAAAACTACGAGTTAAGTGAAAATTATGAAAGAGTAAAGTTGATATAATTGCAAGAGTGACAGTTGATAATTATGAAAGAGTTAGTGACAGTTAAGTATACAATGAAAGAGACAGCGACAGTTAAGATATAATTATGAAATTAGGACAAGTTAAGATAGAATTATGAAAGAGTTGGACGAGTTAAGATATAATTATGAAGAGTAGACGAGTCTAAGATATAATTATAAAGGTTAGGACGAGTTAAGATATAATATGAGGTTAGGACAGTAAGATGAATTATGAAAGAGTGAGGACAGCTAAGAAGAACTAGCAAGAGATGGAGATTTAATGAAATATTACTCTTTTTTTCTTCTTGCATTCTCAAGATTTTAATCATCGTGATATGTTTGATTGCCAAGAACGTATACGTTGCACATGGAATCCGTGGCCCATAAACCTAGACTTCTGGTTTAGGACACGTCATTCATTTCAGCAAACCTCCTTAGTCGCATCTTGCATGCGTGGCAGGTACAGTGTTCTTTTCCCTTCACCTCAAATTTGCAGAACCACTCTGGCAGTTTAATATTCCTCTAAATATGCTCAACCATAGACGTGGTCATCATAGTCCAATAGGTCACACATTTGAACATATGGGGGTTACATGAATCTCCACTACTAGTACCATATCTTCTGAGTTATATTACATCTGTCCAGACCTTGCTTAAGTTGAATGTTTTGAAAATACATGTCTGAGATAATAATGATATAATGAAACGAATTCAGAAGAAGTGATGAAATCAGAGACATGTCTGGTCAACTACTAGTGACAACTGTTATAGAGAGATGGAGATATGTTGGGCACACCTTTGGGAAATGATCAAGAATATCAGCAGGCATTGAGTGGATGCAAAGTTTAGAAGAAGATCCAAGAGACCCTGACGAACTTTGTTGACAGCTCAAGATAGGGAATTGCGAGTTGTCCAGGATAGAGCTATGGAGAATTGCTTGCAATCCCTATGTAACATATAACAGATGAGAGGAATTTATTATTATTATAGTGTCAGACCCGGTAGGTTGGTTATAGACAGACTGTCAAGCTGATTTATGTCAGAGATGTTAGAGGTCTCGAGGTCTAGAGCTAGGTATTTGTCTTCTGTTCCAAGGTTCTGTGTCTCCTCACCCTGCAGTAATCCGTGATACCAGGTTCCTGATTCGCAGTGAGATCTTCCAGTCATATCGAGACTGACGATAACACGATCCCGTGTTGAATTTGCCTAAGAACCTAAGCACTCAATAAGGCAGGCTGACCTTCCGCAATTCATTTAGTTAATAAAATCCTACAAATACTTTATCATCTTCTAAATTAATCGAAGACCGCTGGTGCACGTGTTCGTGCTCAGCACCTGAGATCTTCTTGAACAAATGATTCGTGCACACATTTACTCTGAACATGATGGTACTATCATTCAATCAATCATCAAAACTGAGTTGACAATCAAATATTCTGAAAATTTTATTTTGACAGAGAGGAATCAGACCATGTGACCCGGTGTTTCGAGAAATCGATGAAGATTTGGATAAGGTGAGGTTTCATGTCGTGGGATAAGATAAAAGGAGTTTAGGGATAACGGAAGTATAATGGCGATGGAGGGAGAAAGAAGGGAGGAAATTTTCAGAAATGCGATGTATAAGAGAAGTATACAACCGCGAAAATGGAAGCTACATGTGATGTGAATTGTTCAAGAAGTTAGAAGGTTGTCAAAATCGTGTGGCAGCGTCGTCATTATTCTCTTTTTCTATGTTCCATATCGACACTTCTAAACTACTCTTTTGATCTGTATGTGTCTGCCTAAGAACGATTTACTTGTCCCAGTTGTACCCTGCAGTAAACCAGAATCCGATTCTGCGACGTTTTTTATTTCTGGAACCTACATCAGTCGCCTGCACTTTGTTGAGTAACCATGGTGCTCGATTCTTCACACGAAGTTCACTGCTGCACGGTTCAGTGCAGGCGATATCTCGATTAATTTGAAGATGGTGAGAAATCTTTGTTTGAATTTAATTTTAACTTTTGTAATAATTTTGCCGACAGCTGGTTTTCCAGCCTTCTCGATTTTGACTGCCAGGGTTGTTGTCACTCAAATTGAATCGAGGTCCCATTTATCGTCCATCTCCGACAGATAGCAACTTAATCTCACACTCTGATCAGGTTTCTCTGGAAAAATTCCAGATGGCTCACGTGAGCGAACCGCAGCTTCGCACGAGACTGTACCTAATCTCTCTCCCACAGAGATCTACGACTTATCTTCTTACATTATCCTTCTACTCTCCGTGACATGGCCTCTATCAGTTGTTGGACTTTTCGTTCTCTGTGTATCTTAAGCCTATCAGGATATCCCATATCTTGACTTTTGTCAGTCTGTTTAGAATGTTCAATTTTTTTCTTCAGGTTCACTCAAGTGAGTCATAGTGACATCCACTGTGTCTTCGAGGTATGCCCGACTATCGTAATTTTCCCTCCCAACCTGGGTCATCATATGTTCCTGTCTAATTTATCTTTCTTCTTTTTTTATGAATTTATGCCCAGGTCAGGTCAGGAAAATTTCCAAAACGGACCTATATGCGCTTCGTAGATGACTCTTCGTGCCTCTGTTATCTCTGAGTCCACTTGTGGGCCGCTTTGCTTGCCCATTTTCGGACACATGCTTTGGGTGCATGTCTGATGGTAATCTCTTGGACCAACCATATAATTTTGTTGTCTTGATGAGTCTAGTACTGATGTTGTACCACTTTTGCCTGATGTCTTAATTCTCAACGGTCTCTTCTGACACCAGCATTCTGCGTAGACACTTCATCTCTGTTGTGACTGTTTTCTCTATCGTTTGTTGTCAGTCAGGTTTGGCACTGTCATAATGTGGGGAAAGATTGTGTTGAACATCTCTTTTGTGTTCTGGCGTGTTTGCTCTTAAGGCCCATTGCCTATCAGTTTGATTTGCTTTGTCATCTGTTTAGAATTTCATTCTTTTCTTCCATTTGGAAATGTCCAGTAGTGTCTTTACTGATTATAGTGATTATCGATGGAATTGGTGTGCCTTCGGGCGAATGTCATTACTTCTGTTCGATGTTAATTTCATTTGTATCGTTCATGCTAACTGGAGTCTGTTGATGTGTTGTTGTAGCTGTTCAATTCTTATCCACGCGTCTATAATTGCAGCTCTGTCGTACCATCTCAGTCTGAGAAGACAACGGAAACATTCATTGACACAGGTCTGAATCTTATTTGTATTTAACTTAGTGACCCGCAACTTTACCGAGCCATACACTTATCTCTCTCTCTTTCTCTCTTTCTCTCTCTCTCTCTCTTCTCTCAGCGAGGAGGGAAGGAGAGAGAGAGGGAATGTAACCAATGTCATGCACCTACCAATCTTTAAAAATTAAAAGAGGAATTTTAAATGAAACTTAAAAATACTATAGACAATCAGACATACATGAACACGTATTTAATACTTGAGCTGGATATCCTGAGTTTTATTTTAGTAGAGACGGCAGCAGACTTCCATACAAAAGGCTGAATACCAAAACAATACATAAAATTAAAAATATATGTTTATCTCCTTTCCTATTCCTATACTCAATAAAAAATATGTTTATCTCCCTCCCTATTCCAATTTTTTTTTAAAATAAAATATTAAGAAAAAAAAATTCTTTCCTTCCAGGAAATAAGCCCACCTTCTCACATAACGCCCATTCCATCTATTCCAATCCCCTCTCAATATTTAAACCTTCTCTAAGCAAACGAAAACCTTTTTTTTATTTTCCTTATTTCAACACTTCATTTTTTCCCCCCTCATCTTTGTTTATACTGTTTATATAGAAATATAGAATCTCTGTATAAGGATAGGGAAAACGAAAGTAGAAGATAGAGAGAAGAGAGAAGTAAGAGAGTGAGAATGTGAAGGAGAGGTATATCCAAAATGACAGCTTTTCTCGTCCAAGCGGATCAAAGCGATTTGTGGATGTCACTGAATAGGAAATGGAAGAAGAAAATAGAGCAAAAATACAGAGTGGAATAGAAGGATCAGAGGCTAAAGTTAAATGAAATAATGGCTATGCCAGTGTCAGGGAACATATTTGTGTGGTTAAGGCCGTGTTAAAAGAACCTGGAACGAAACTTTAAAGAGGGATAATGTTGAAGAAAGAGGGAAAGAGGAGGATAAAAGAGTAGTGAGAGGTGAAGATGTTTGTTTTACGGAAATGAATATATTTTGTTTAAGGCTGTTGCTGTGGTTAAATGAGAATGTGAACTGTCACTCGGGAGGGATTCTGTTTGTAAGTCTGTATGTTCAACTGGTTGTCTTCTTTGTGCACAAAAAGGTATACATGTCAGTTTACCTGTATGTCAGTCTATCTATCAGTAAGCCTGGTTTTCAGTTAGTCTATCTGTCAGCCTACATGTCAGTCTACCTGTCAGCCAGCTTACCAGTCAGTTACTCTACCTGTCAGTCTACCTGTCAGTCAGCCTCTCTGTCAGGCTACCTGTCAATCTGTCTGTCAGTCAACCTGTCAGCCAGCTACCAGTCAGTCCAGTCACTACCTGTCAGTCAGCTATCTGCAGCTACTGTCAATCTACCTTCAGCCTACTGTCAGTCAGTCTACTGTCAATCAGTCTACCGTCACATCACTATCAGTCTACCTGTCAGTCAATCTACCTGTCAGCCTACCTGTCAGTCAATCTACCTGTCAGGCTACCTGTCAGTCAATCTACCTGTCAGTCAGTCTACCTGTCAGTCAGGCTACCTGTCATTCAATCTACCTGTCAGTCAGTCTACCTATCAGTCAGTCTACCTGTCAGTCTACTGTCAGTCTACCTTAAAGCTTACCTGTAAGTCAGTCTGCTTTTCAGCTTACCTGTCAGACAGCTTACCTTTCAGTCAGTCTAACTGTAAGCTTACCTTTCACCAGCTTACCTTTCAGTCAGTCTACCTGTAAGCTTGCCTTTCACCAGCTTACCTGTCAGTCAGTCTACCTGTAACCTTACCTTTCACAAGCTTACCTGTCAGTCAGTCCCTTTTAGAAAGCCTATCATTCAGTCAGTCATCTTTCACATATTCTACCTGTAAGTCAATCTACCTGTCAGTCTACCTGTAAGTCAATCTACCTGTCAGTCAGTCTACCTGTAAGTCAGTTAACCTGACAGACATTCTACTTGTCTGATAGTATACCTGTCTCTCTTCTTCTCAGACGAAAATGTTGTCCACCTGTCGATTTACCTGTCGATCTACCTGTCGATCTACACGTCCATCTAGAAGCATGACTACTCGTTATGGTTGGCAGAAAGGGGGGCGAACTTAAACATGTGTCCGAATCGATAGTCGAACGCTCACGCATTATGCTCAGTGTGCAGGAGGTAGAATGACCAATTCCTTTCCTTCCGCGTGAAACCTCGTCGACTGTGGGATTTAACCCACAACCTTCTTGCGTCCGAATCGATAAGCAATCTCTCACGCATAACGATAATTCATCCCACTCATTATGCCATACCACTTCTAGATAAGCATGCTTTCCTCTTGGCTGGTACAGTTCTTACTTTCCTTGAGCCCGCCTGCCCAGCGTGTTCGTAGCGCATTTGACGACGGCTGACAAGCCCTCTGTGAGTGCGATTCAATTCTGCTGGCCTGCAGAAAAGCCACAGGTTATCCAGATTTACGGTGTTTGGGGCACCGCCCGAAGGGTTACGATGTCCATGGCACCGAGCCGAAGAGCTGAAAGCTCAAGTGGATCTGGATTGAAAAAAAAAAAACAATTTCCTTGTATTTGTCTTATTCATGATTAGGTGGATTTTGCTGCTTAGATTTTCTGACAGATGAGACAGCCAGTCCCAAACCAAAGCTTACTTAATGTGCTTCTTACAACCTGATGTTTATGCCGCAGTGGGGAAACGTTTTTGCATCGAGTAAGATATGGAAGTCAACTAGAAGATTTGGATTTTGCAGATGATATTGCCTTGTTAAGTTGAAACAACCAAGATATGCAAAGAAAAACAGACAACTTGTCATCTATAGCATCAAAAGTTGGACTGCAGATAAGCTATGAAAAAAACAAATATAATGAAGACACCCATGGCAAGTAATGCAGATATCACACTGGAATCTAAACTGATAAAAATAACAGAGCAGTTCACCTATTTGGGTAGCAATTTTGATTGCACAGGAAATGTTAAAAAATAAATTGTGATACGAATTGGCAAAGCAACATCAGCTTTTAAAAGTCTAAATAAAATATGGAACTGCAAGTTATATAGTATTAAAACTAAATTACGAATTTTCAATTCAAATATTGTATCAATCCTAACATATGCCAGCGAGAGTTGGAAAATGACTAAATATATAGAAAGCAAGTTGAATGCATTTGAAAATAGATGTCTGCGAAAAATAATGAATATAATATGGAACGAATTCAGGAGAAGTGATGAAATCAGAGAAATGTCTGGTCAACCACTAGTGACAACTGTTATAAGAAAGAGAAGATGGAGATATGTTGGGCACACCTTGAGGAGAAATGATCAACGAATATCAAAGCAGGCATTGAAGTGGGATGCAAGGGTTCAAGAAAGAGAGGTCGACCTAGGGAGAGCTGAAGCGAACTTTGCTGAGAGAGGCAGGAAAAATCGGTCTCAGTTCCATGGAGGAGATTGAGCGAGTTGCCCAGGATAGAGTGGTATGGATAAATTGCTTGCAGGCCCTATGTAACGTATAACGGTACGATAGAATTATTATTAAGATATGGAAGTCAAAGGAGATCAAAACAAACACAAAGCTGAGAATCCTTTATCTTCTTCTGCGTTCTCACTAGATTGGGATTTCGGATTCTCTAATCTTCTTCTTCTTCTTTGCGTTCGTTTCTTACGACCAATTTTAATCACTCTTTGTGATATGTTTGATATTTGCCAAGAACGTGCACACGTTGCACATTGGTTTTGTAGGCCCTAAACGCATAGACTTCTACACGTTTAGGACATGTGCATCCGATTTCAGTCAAACCTCTTTAGTCGCCTCTTACGACATGCGTGGCAGGTAACAGTGGTTCCATTCTTTACACCCCAAATTTGGGCCCCGGTAACCACTCGGGCGAGGATTCTCTAATAATGGCAGTCGTCTGCCTCAGATTATCAGTCACGCCATACAGGTTTTCTTCTGCGTTCTACACTAGATGTGGGATTTCGGTTCTCTGAATAATAGGCAGCGTCTGCTTCAGATTATCAGCCACGCCATACAGTTTGTCTTGGATGCTAGTGTAAGTGGGCCACCTCTTTTTCTCAAGTCTGCATACTGGGGGCAGTTCTGTAGGATATAATTCCTATGATTTCTGCTTCCCCATTTGTGCTGACATCTTCCCGTAGTAAGTTTTGGCCACCCTCGGATGGTAGGTCTGACATTCTTACTGCGTGGCTAAATCTCCGAGGCTGATTGGCGACCGTAGAATCCGTTATCCCATTCCTCATTGTGAGGGTCTTTGCACCATGTTATGCGCCTTACGGCCTGGTGCATCCATTTTCTGTAAGCATTTGTTTCGGGTTAGCATTCCCTGGAGAATCTTTCAATCAAATGTGAAGTCAGAGCTGTTCTATGGCTCGGAAACATGGAGGACCACAAAGAAACCATCAGAAATCTACAGACCTTCATAAATGGATGTTTACATAGAATAGAGGGACTGAGATGGTATGATCAGATTACGAACGAGGAACTCAGAGAAAGAATTAAGCAGATACCATGAGAAAAAAGTAAGGAAGAGACGCTGGCGATGGATAGGTCCCACATTGAGAAGACCGACCGGAAGCATGGCAAGACAGGCACTGTTTTGGAACCCGCATGGAAAGAGGAGTAAGGAAAGACCTAGACATACCTGTAGAAGAGAGCTGGAGGCTGATATTAATAGGATAAGTAAAACATTGGAAAGAATTGGAAGGATGGCAAGAGAGAGGAAGAGCTGGAAGATTTGGAAGAGGAGAGGAAGAGCTGGAAGAAGTTTGTTGAAGACCTGTGCTCCGTTGGGAGTTGAAAGGTAAAGAAGAAGAAGAAGTGTTACAACGTTTTACTTCCCTTGTTCGCTCTTTGATCTTAGTGTATATCGCCTGTCCTCTTTGAACATGATAAGTAGGTCCCATTGGGACTCTTGTCTTAGAGTAGGTAAAATAAATCCCTCAAGCTTGGAGACGGCTGATAAGTGGGTCTCGACTGACTGCCGGCATTGTTCGATAGTCCCCTGGCTAGCATAACGTGAGACGCTCTAAGTCGGGTAAACCTACTGTCCGGCATTTGTTCGAGGGTATACTCAATGACGATAACTGAGCACACTCTGCAGTCGGAAAAATTTGCATGTATGGCGGGTACTAATTAGTAAAGAATTGAGAAAAACGAATTTTCACGCAAAAATCAGTTTCAGAGATGAAACTTCGTCTGAGTTGAAAGCGGACGAAAGAAAAAAAAAAAAAAGGTCCCGTGTTCAAATTGAACACCTATAATAATCATTTCTAATTGAAAATAGAGTAGGCCCAGGCAAAAATTTATTTTAAAAGTTAAAATCAAATTATTACCAAATTTTAAAATAATCTTCATAATTACATCATGCTCCCTTGACGATGCTACGGTGTTCGTGCACTGCTGTTGAGATGTTCCTGTGTAAGATAGCAATCGGAGCGCTCATGGTTGTTCACGAAGTGTAATCATAAAGACTTAATCAGTTAATCATTCAAACGCCTTTTTTTCAAATCGAAAACACGTTGCAAATTAGTGAACACAAATTAATTGTGTGTTTTTCAATGCGTTAGTTAATAAGAGTCTGGCAGTGGCGGCTCGTGATCATTTTTGTTGGTGGGGCCAGACAGAAATTTTCAGAGAAATCATGGTTTCGGTTAGGTTATATTTTAATGTATAAAATAATAAATACACGTTACACCTTATTTTTGGTGGGGCCCAACCCCACTGGCCCTTAATGACGAGCCGCCACTGGAGTCTGGTATAGATTTGTCATCAAATGCGATGTCTGTATCGAACAAGAGGACGCGTAGAACCCTAGTAAGTCCACCGTATCGATGTTTAGCATTAATTTTAACTCGACAGATAATTAAATTAACCGTAGCCTTTTCGGAAATTATTAAAAGTAAAATGAAGTGATTTCGTTTCTAACAACACAGTGAGAGATAGAACACAACAACCCGTATCAAATATTATAAGGAAACGAAGGTGGAAATATTTAAGGGCATGTTCTTAGATCAGACGAAAAGAGAATGAATCAACAACAAGTTCTTATGTGGTCACCAGTTGGGAAAAGACAACGTGGAAGACCTAAAACCACTCTTCGAAGAACCATCCAACAAGAAAGTAAACTATTGGGATGTAAAACCATACAAGATCTCCAACTGCTAGCAACGAACCGCATTACATGGAGATCTAAAATCTACGCCTTTGGCACGAAAGGAACAAACTAACTACGCCTTTTCGGACCGTAGGGTATGAAGTACCTGTCACTTCCCCTTTCTAGACCTTAGTGAACGGGAGGTAGGAGGGCCAATTCCTTTCCTCACGTGTGTGGAGTTTGGAGTGTGGGATTGAGCCCTCTAACGGTCTTGTGTCCGAGCTTATGGAGGGACGCTTATGCATGACGCTAATAGACCCTACACTTTTTTTTACTATCGAAAATCGTAGCATATCCCTAACATGACATAGCCATCAACCACAGTAAACGAGTCGTTGAAGGTTTCTATGCACCACTTATACGTTCAGTAGTTTACCATTGCTTTCGGGACGTATTTTTTACTATACCCAACTCAAAATTAGGGGCGGGACTTTCAGATCTTGTGGCTTTCTATTGAGATTGATTGGTTGATTGATAGGACAATAATCATTGCACTTCAGTGAGTAATCTTCTGAGCTCCGACCTCTTTCTTACACAGTAACATCTTAGCGGCAGTGCACGAACTCCATAGCACCGGCGAGGGTACTATTGTAGTTTAGAATATACAAGACAGTAACAATATTTTGTACGAATTTACGTATGTAAAACAATTTCTAATAGTATTGTAAACACGAGAGTTTCTAATGAATTTTGCACGGGTAGCGGTTTTCCAGCCTGGTCTTCTCGATACTTTACTGCCGAGGTTTTTTTTTTATGTACTCAACTTGAAAACGGGACTTACGTTTTATTGTCCGTCTCCGATAGGACTAGGAACTCGATTTCACCTGCTCTGAGATCAGGGATATCTGGTAAAATATCCCAATGGCTCCACGAAGCAGCGAACAAAGTACCTTTGCTACGAGAGCCGAGCACATAACCTCTACGCCACAGATACCCCATAGAATATATACTTTAACAAAATATTGATTGATTAATTAATTGATTGGTTGATTGATTAATTGATTAATCGATTGATTGATTGATTAATTAATTGATTGATTGATTGACTGATTGATGTATTTATTGATTGATTGATTAATTAATTAATTAATTGATTGATTGATTAATTGATTGATTAATTGATTAATTGATTGATTGATTAATTAATTGATTGTTTGATTGATTGATTCATTGATTGATTGATTGATAGGACCATCATCATTGCACTTTGGTGAGTAACCATGTGTACTCCGATCTCTTTCCTCCACAGGAAGATCTCAGCGACAGTGCACGAACTCTGTATCACCGGCATGGGTCCCCGATGTAATTCCACATTTAACATAAACACACGCCCGTGGGGTGCCGGGGCCGCAAGCGAAGCAAAGAATAGTACCACTGCAACCTACAACGCAATTTGTAGAGACGACTGATGTAGGACCTAGGATGCTACCTAGTAAATAAAAACAGCGGAGAAATCGGATGTGCTGGCCTACTTGTAGGTGCATAACAGGCACAACGTACAATCGCTCTTAGGCACAGATCACACATAAATTACACAGAGTGGTTGATAAGTGGTCGATATGGAGCGTTTGTCGAAGAAAATGAAGACATCTACACATATCCTATAGAGCATGAGACAGTATTAAGAAGCATAGGAGCATCGTTGTAACAACCGAAAATCAATTGACTGGTAAATGAATTCCTTAAAAGAAACAGACAATGTCTGCAAGATAACATGAAAGAGAAAGTCAATCCACGGGTAAATGGGTTTCCTTGCCAGGAACAGATAGTGTCTGCCGGATACATGAAACAGAAATAGTGATTTGAACAAGCAGTAGAATGGAATCTCACCTTTACGATCTGCAGGAACCAAATGGGAAATAAATCTGCTACATGGGAGATAACTCCATGTCTATGTTTAATGTAAAAATTGGAAGGGCGGTAACCCACAGGATAACCTCTCACTGACAAAGCACTGTTTTATAAAAACACGACAGACCAAGAGACTACATTTTCAGATTATTACTTCATTATGTTTGCAACATTACAAACTTACTTTCGAAATATGTGTAGTCAGTGGCGGCTCGTGATAATTTTTCTTGGTGGGGCCAGGCAAATAAATTTCGATAAAATTATGGTTTTAGGTTAGGTTATATTTTTGTATTTACTATTATTTGTCTATTCAGAGAAGTTTTTACCACCTTTACTAGTACGTACATTGTTGTAGAAAGATGGTTATTGATTTAACCGCGATTATTTTACATTATAAACGCTTTAAAGACACTCTTAAAGTGTCTCTGAAATGCTTCGATACAGACAATACGTGCTGGGAATCCCTTGCGCAAGATCGCCAAATGTGGCGCTGTAACAACAAAGAGGAACCCGAATAGCTGAGAATCATCGTATTGTTGAGTCACAGAAAAACGAGCAGCGAAAGACAGAGCACAAACACGCACATGTCTAACCTTGATCATGTATGCCCCACCTGTGGTCGGGGATTCTGTTCTAGGATTGGACTCTACAGTCACCTCCGCACACCAGAGAGGTGCAACAGTACACGTCTGAGATTGTTGTCATCATCGCTTGCGATGGACGGCTATTATTATTTTACACTATTCTATGATGGTTAGTTAATTATATATCTTCTTCTTCTTTGCGTTCGTTCTTTACGACCAATTTTAATCCTCTTTGTGATATGTTTGATCTTTGCCAAGAACGTGTATACGTTGCACATTGGTTTGGTAGGCCCCTAAACGCATAAGACTTCTACACGTTTAGGACACATGTATCCGATTTCACCCAAACCTCATTAGTCGTCTCTTTCGACATGCGTGGCAAGTAACAGTGGTTCTATGCTTTACACCCCAAATTTGGGCCACGGTAACCACTCGGGCGGTTAATTATATATATTATTATCCATTATTTTTATATATTATTCGGTGTTTACGCTCCGGACTAATTGTTACCGTTACACAATATTTTTGGTGGACCCTGGTCCCACAGTTCCTTAATGACGTGCCGCCACTGTGTGTAGTATTGTTAACGAATTGAGGGGTTGAGGCAGCAGTTAAGTCTGTAAGCCCTTATCTTGCGAGGCGAAGGTTCGAATCTGGACCTCGCCGTTCTGTGTAAGAGTGAATTTTTTTAGAGACCACTAGGATTGTTTCAGGAGCTACAGAGTGCGTGTTTGGTGCAATACATTGTGAACAATTATCTGAACATCTCAGGAATTGATCATAAAAAATTAATCAATACAGACATGGACTCCATCTTCTTCTTGCTAAACTGGATTTTTATTGTGTCTTTGAATAAAGTGAATTGATGGGTCTCTAGGTAGTGGTTAGTTCCGTCCGTGCCAAAGGTGAGGTGTCGCTCCCTCGTGCAGACATCTTATATTCCAGAGCATGCTGTCCCCAGTGAGGTGAGATCGACATCTATAAAGACGGAAGATAAAACGTAGGTCCTTTTTAGATTTGAACATAAAGACCACCATGGCAGTTCGAAATCGAAAGAGCAGGCTGGAAATCGCTGCAGGCAAAATTCATTAGAAAAATTAAATTCTTACTAGAAATATAGTCACCATCTCTCAAAATTATAGGAAGCCCACGCGTGCAGGAGTTACTGAAAATTTGACATATAAGAGAAATGAAGGGATGAGAGAAGACCATTATGGAAAAGCATGACGACAGAGAGAGAAGATGAAGACCACGGAGAAGATGAAGACCACGGAGAAGATGAAGACCACGGAGAAGATGAAGACCTCGGAGAAGATGAAGACCACGGAGAAGATTAAGACCATGGAGAAGATGAAGTCACGGAGAAGATGAAGACCGGAGAAAGATGAAGACCACGGAGAAGATGAAGTCCACGGAGAAGATGAAGACCACGGAGAAGATGAAGACCATGGAGAATGATAGAAGACCACGGAGAAGATGAAGACCGCGGAGAAGATTAAGACCACGGAGAAGATGAAGACCACGGAGAAAGATGAAGACCAGGAGAAGATGAAGACCGCGGGGAAGATTAAGACCACGGAGAAGATTGAAGACCAGAGAGAAGATGAGAAGTGAGCCATGGAGAAGATGAAGACCGCGGAGAAGATGAAGACCAGCGGAGAAGATGAAGACCACGGAGAAGATGAAGACCACGGAGAAGATTAAGACCACGGAGAAGATTGAAGACCACGGAGAAGATTGAAGACCTGGGAGAAGATGAAGACCATGGAGAAGATGAAGACCGCGGAGAAGATGAAGACCAGGAGAAGATTAAGACCCGGAGAAGATGAAGACCACGGAGAAGATTAAGACCGCTGAGAAGATGAAGACCATGGAGAAGATGAGACCTGGAGAAGATGAAGACACGGAGAAGATTAAGACCGCGGAGAAGATGAAGATCCGAGAAGATGAAGACCGGAGAAGATAAGAACGAGAAGATGAAGACCAGGAGAAGATGAGACCGCGGAGAAGATGGAGACCACGGAGAAGATTAAGACCGCTGAGAAGATGAAGACCATGGAGAAGATTGAGACCTCGGAGAAGATGAAGACCACGGAGAAGATTAAGACCGCTGAGAAGATGAAGACCATGGAGAGATGAGACCGCGGAGAAGATGAAGACCACGGAGAAGATTAAGACCGCTGAGAAGATGAAGACCATGGAGAAGATTGAGACCACGGAGAAGATGGAGACCACGGGAAGATAAGACCCTGGAGAAGATGAAGACCAGGAGAAGATGGACCGAGAAGATGCCACGGAGAAGATGGAGACCACGAGAAGATGAAGCCATGGAGAAGATGAGACCACGGAGAAGATGAGACCACGGGAAGATGAAGACCACGGAGAAGATGAACACGGAGAAGATGAGACCACGGGAAGATGGAGACCACGGAAGATGAAGACCACAGAGAAGATGGAGACCACGGAGAAGATGGAGACCACTGAGAAGATGAATTCACGGAGAAGATACATTCAGGATGTAACTGATGGTTTGAGCATAACGGCTGCAGAGGCAGGGCATCTGGCTCGGGAGAGAGAGAGATAAATTGCGAAGGATTGTTAACGTGACAAAGTTCTGCTCAGGACAAGATATTTGATGATGATGATTGTGGTGATGATGATGAAGAGGGAAGGTAGGGGTGGGCGAGCTATGTATGCTGTTTGACTTAACATTGTTTCGTCGTAATTCCTTTTTTGACCTCCAGTCGCATTAATTTTGAAATGTGTACTGACTTAGTGAAATACTGGCATTGCGTCATCTTCAAAACAATACCACTAGCCGCTTATATTGGCTCAGAAGATGGAAGGTGTTAAACACATACATGATCTAAAGTGTAACCAAAATGTGATGCCAAAAGAAAGTGAGGAGAACAATAAGACGTAGCTGGTGGTGCTCGTGGTGGTGCTCGTGGTGGTGGTGGTAGTTTTTTTAGTACTTCTTTTATTTTTAACTTGTTTACGTTTTTTTTTACTTGAATACTGTTTTTTTTCTACTTTTATTTTTTTTTAAAAACTTGTATACGTTTTTTTATTTTTACTTGTATCCTTTTTTTTAACTTTCATACTTTTTTAAAAACTTGTTTTTTTTAAACCTGTGTACTTTTTTAAAAACTTGTTTTTTTTTAACTTTCATAATTTTTTAAAAACTTGTTTTTTTTAACTTTCATACTTTTTTAAAAACTTGTTTTTTTTAACCTGTGTACTTTTTTAAGACACATTTTTTTAAAACATACTTTTTTTAAAAAATGTATACAATTTATTTTACTTGTATACTTTTTTTTTCAATGTATAAAATGTTTTTAACTTGTATACTTTTTTAACTTGTATACTTTTTAAACTTGTATACTTTTAAAATTTGTATACTTTTTTTGTTCTATACTTTTAAAATTTGTATATTGTTTTACTTCTATACTTTTTTAATGTGTATACTTTTCTTTAATTTGCATACTTTTGTTTTTTACTTGTATAGTTTTTTTTAAATACTTTTTTGTCTTCCTTGTTTATTTATATATTTTATTTTATCTGTATCTTTATTTTTATTTGTATACCTTTTTAGGAGCCGCAGTGGCGTAGTTGTTAGTGAACACGATTCTTAGACTAGTTGTCCGAGTTCAATTTCACAAGAAGATGTGGCATTTTTAGGCGATAGTGATGGCTCTCAGGTCGACCCAGACTCAATTGGGTACCAGGAAAAGCACTGGGAAGTAAAGGCGGTCGGCGTGACCCATCGTGTGCCGATAGTCAATGAAAAATACGGACCTAACACTGAATTACCCTATATACCACGTGGTGGTGGAGTCTGTGGATTATGGGATAGTGACTCGGTCTTCTTCCCTTTACGTTCCCGGCCTAGACTGATGAACCAATTTTTATCATGAATTTTACTGTGATTTTAAGGGACTCCGTTCCTCCGTACAGCTTTTCGGCCAAGCTCTGTGTGTTGTGGCCATGACTCTTTCCTTATACCTGCTAACCGTTGACAGTCTTGCAGGACATGTTCTGCCGTCATGTCTGCCATTTGCAGGGCACAGGCCAGTGACTCAGGTCATTAACCCGAAGTGTTGAAAGAGGGCAAGACAGAGAGATAGCTTATCTTCAATTTAAGAAAGGGCAGTCATCATTTTCGGGAATGTGATGGGAAAGGAAGGTTTAGAACACATTGTGTCAACCGGTAAAATCGAGGGTGGACAATACAGAGGAAGACAGAGAGAGAACATTTTGGATATCCTATCTTCATGGCGTGGAAAAGCGTCAACATCTGAGATGATATCGTACACCAAATACACCAGAGATTTGTGGAGATCCATGATTGCCTACGCCAACCGGCACGGCACCTCATTATGATGATGATAATGAACTTTAAGATAAAATCAAACTCTCCAAGCATGCAATAATGCTCCCCCCCGTCTTATCTCACATGCAAGCAAACAAGATTAGGATATTCTCAGACGCACCAGATGGCACGGCGCGTCTCCTTGGCAGCTTGCACACCTCAGCGTCGACAACTAACACTAACAAGCCCCAGGTCTTATACCGTAAGCAAAACATTTGAACAAAACAGTGTACAGAAAACTCGATTGTATACACAAACGACATTTCTTCAGTTCTTTCTTGAAATAAAATGGTTAAATTTTCTTCCAAAAATTCTTGAAGAAAGAAAAAAATAATTTTGAAAATTGTTCCTCACTTAGGCACACAATTAACTACGAGTTTTCATATACAAAAGCAATAGCATATTCGCACTTTGCTGAAGCAAATGGTCTTTATAGCAAGAATACACCAGAGTGAGAATTTGATTCTTTGAGATACTATTGATTTGCGATATAATTCTTGGACGTTACAAGAACAGGATACTTGGTATGATAATCTTTAAAGTGGAAAAAGAAATAAACAAATACTGTATTTATAAATATACAAAAACAATAAATATAAAGCAACGTACTCGGCCAAAAGGTCGTTATCAACAAGAGATACAACACAAGTAAATAATTTAAACATTCTTTACAGTATACGTATATCAAAAGCAACTTAAATTTCTATGGCCTAAAATAAAATTATGGACTAAATCGAATAATGGCTCATAAATTGCAAAAATCTTAGAAGTCGACAATGAAGATAAACATCAAACTAAATATATATATATATTATATCAACATATCTCATTTCTTCTAAACATAGTCATAGGGAAGACATGCGAAATACTCTGAAGTCTTTTAAAATTAGTTTTTTGAGTCCATGAGTTGCAAGGTATCATATACCGAAATAAAATGATTCTCTAGAAGCAAATCGACTTCGATCATCAGAGGAACACTGGTGCCGGGCCCACAAGAAAGCAAAGAATAATACTACGCGACCTACAAGACATGTCGTAGAGGCGACTGATGTGAGAGAAACTACCCTATCAAAAGAAATTGTCGCAGAAAGATAATTTGGGCCTACTTGCAGGCGCATAACTGGCACGTAAATCGTTCTAGGCTCGGATCACATACAAATCCCACAGTTGTTAACAAGTCGTCGATATGGAGCGTTGAGGAAGAAAAAAAAAAATTAGACAAACACAACATAATTATTAAGCTCAACTTACATGTTGTGTTCCACGCCAGATATCGTCAACATCAGTTGCAGTTGCTGGATTCCAACAACACCATTCAGTTGTAAGTTCCAATTAAGGGGGCACTATTCAAAGCACATCCTCTCAGTGCTGACTGGGTACAAAATATCTGTCGTGGCACAAGTGTCCACTTGACGTGAACAAATGTCCTAAATGACGTGACAATAGTCCGTTATGACATGGCACAATGTCCTCATACGACGTATAAATATCCTATATGATATGACACAACGGTCCTATATGACGTGACACAAATGCCCTACTCGACGTGACACTAATATTCAATTTGACGTGACATTGACGAGTCAGATACGGAAATGTCTTCGTGATACTAATGTAAATCGTAACTCGATGCTAATTGCACCGTAGCGTGAGAAATGTAATTCTTGGGACATTAGCTGTAAACTGCTACGTGACAATATAGTACATATTAACGTGGCACTAAATAAACTTGACGTGACACTAACGTACATATTCACGCGACACTAATATAAATCTTGAATTGGAATTAATATGCACCTTAAATCTTTCAACGCTGAGTTATTTCCTCAATATTTATACAGTTAATTCAAGGGAGGTAAAAAAAAAAAAAAATCCCAACTACTTGTCAATAAATAAACATATATATATATATTATTATATACTAAATTGAAGAAAACTGGACAACCCAAAAAAACAAGGTTAAAAGTAGTAAAGTAAAACAGTAGAAGTAAAACTAGAAAGACTTCTTATAAGGGAAGCAACTCTATGGCGCAGTGTGCGGCTAATAGCGTCCAGCGGACTTCCGCCGTGGCGCAGTGTGCGTCTAAAAGCGTGAAAGAGTTAATGGGGTATTAATGTAAATCTTGGCGTGACACTAACATGTACCTAACGTGGCATTAATGTGTACAACCAAATGATGCAAATATAAACCTCGAGGTGACACTAACGGGTTAGCGATGCAGAACTTACACACATGGTGATAATGAAAATAATGATGCAGTACTATGAACACATTGCCGTGACGTTGATGTGCACATTGACGTGACTATGACGTAACTATGATGTTAACTTTCAAGTGTGGTAGTAATGTATACGTTGACGTGACACTGATATATATCTTACAAACGTGGCATTAACATATATTTTGACGTGACACTGTTGTAGAACTTCCAAACTTAACGTTCATATATACATACAACGCCCACAATTTACAGATAGATCTGGGGACTGCCTAGAGTAGTTGATAGTAGCTCGGCCTGCTAGCTGTGAGACGCCTCATAGCTCGGGTTCGAACCTACTGTCCGGCATTTGTTCGAGTCCCTGGTCTTACTCAGGACGATAACGTGAGTACCTCTGAAGTCGGAGAAAATCTGCCTGTATGGCGAGGGAATACTAATTACGAGTACATTGAGCACACGGCTGCCAGTGTAAAGTAATTTACAATGTGCACGCTGCTGCCATTGTAAGAATTGGAAAAACGGATTTTCACGCAAAAATCAGTTTCAGAGATGAAACTTCGTCTGAGTTGAAAGCGGATGAAAAAAAAATGAAAAAAAAAACAGATAGATCTTTCAACACTTATTGTACATCAAAAGTGCATCATTTCCAATCTCTCTTCAATAACCTTCGGAAGAAACACCCGTTTCTTGAATTACACAACACTCTTTTTGCACTTTCAAAAGCGTGCAATTAAATCGGAAGTACAAAGATATAGGTACATAGTAGTAGGTGGCGTCAGTGGCTTAGGGGATATTGACTCGGTCTATTAACCCCGACGTTCGCCTGTCTGTCCAGCGTGTTCGTAGCGCGTTGGACTACGGGTGACTATCCCTCTGTGTGTGCGGGTTCAATTCCGTGGGATGGCAGAAAAAGCCACAGATTCCCCAGATTTACGGTGTTCGTGGCACCGAACCGAAGGGTTACGATGTCCATGGCACCGAGCCGAAGAGCTGAAAAGCTCAAGTGCTTCTGGATCGGGGAAAAAAAAACCCGACGTTCCGAATTCGAATCACACTGCGGACAGTTTGGTTGCAAATTGTTTCGCGTGGATTATTACAAAAGGACGATGGCACAACCCGCTCAGAAAGTAATAGCAAACGACTGAACGTAATAATGTCTAGAAAAATCACAAACAGCGTTAAAAAGCTGGGGTTGATTCGCAAAGTCCTGTAAAGGATATGCAATTAGCTAACAAAGGAGTACGACCACTTGCTGACACGTCTCTTCTTCTTCTTCTTCGGACGCTCCATATCTACCACCTGTTAAACCACTCTTTGTGACATGTATGTGATCTAAGCCTAAGTGCGATTGTACGTTGTGTCCGTTATGCGTCTACAAGGAGGCCAACACATCCCATTTCTGTGATGCTTTTTATTTACTAGGCTTGATTTTGTTCCATAATGCCTGTGTTTTTTGTTGTTTTCCGATCCAGAAGCATTTCAGCTTAGCTTTCAGCTCGTCATGATTGAAACTCGGTTCGGTGCCACGAACACCGTAACTCTGGAGAACCTGTGGCTTTTTCTAAGAGCCCGCGGAATTGAACTCTCACTCACAGAGGGCTCGTCACACCTCGTCCAACGCGCTACAAATACGCGGGACAGGCGAGCAATGCCTGTTTTATGGTCCACGTCTAGCAACCATATGTTGCCTCAGGAAAGATGCACGCTCCCAGAAGTCTTAATTTGCAGACAGATTCAATAAATTAAAAAGCAAAAAAAAATGGGCTGCTTACTTAATGAGAATTAAACCAGATCTAATACCATCACGCGCATACAATAAACGACAGCATGACCGCAGGGCACGAAAAAAACCGTAAACCTGATCAATAGATAACAGCTCGGAGACTACAATAACAGCTGCAGATGCAACACACCTGGACCAAGATAGACAACTACGACTCCCCACGAGGCTTCATACAATTTTTGAAAAGTAAAGAAAAGGATCTCTTTTTTATACCTCCATGTTTTTTTTGTAATATAGTGTTAGGCCCATATTTTTCATTAACCGTCGGCACACGACGGGTGATGTCGTTAACATCACGCTGGCCATTTTTACTCCCTCAGTGCCTTTTTCCTGGTACTCAATTGAGACTGGGTCGATATGGGATCTGTTTCTCTCTCTTTCTCTCTCTTTGCCTTTTTACCCCGGATTGGGACATAGGCCCTCAACCAACTCATGCCAAGCTTGCCTATCTCTAGCTATCTCGAGATCTGTTACGGTCGGAAAAATGTTCTACGCCTCAACCCCAGTGTGGAATTGAACACAGACCACACACATAAGAAGCCAGTGCTGTAACAACTACACTCATCATCATCATCAAGGTGCGTATCCTTTATAGGACGTTGCTCTCTTTGCAGCACATCTGAAATTCACTCTGTCTCTAGCCAGTTCACCCACTTCGTCGATCGTCATTTGTCTGCATCAAGTTCTTGGCAACATACAATCAGTAGTTTGCCATTGTTTTCTGATTGGTTCTGGCCACTTAACCATGTTGATCTCTGGTGTGTCCTGAGCCCGATACCAGACTGTTCCAGCTCCCGCCTTCGAAGCCGTTGTTGACATTGTCAATCTTTCGCCTTTTCTGCCGGCAGCCTTGTGTACTGTAGAAAGGAGACTTCCTTGGAGTTTTGCTCTACGGTGTTTCGCCAGCTAGTCGAAGCTGTTCCCCGGGGGGTGTCGCTGCTGTACACAAGCAGACTCGAGGAGCCATACCGAGCTGGGCAGGAGTGGGGGAACCAAATAGGCTCCAGGCCGCCCTAAAAAGGAAGCGACTGCCTCTCACCGTGAGGAGTGACAACTACACTACTGCGCCTTTAACCAAACTTCATGGTAGATAAAATATGATAAGATAAAAGATAAATAAGGTAAGGGCCCTGATGTGATTTTGAAGTTCATGACAATATATTGTAAGAATTATATTTTAAATCTTTGTAATGAATTTTGCGCTGGTTAGTGGTTTCCTATCCTGCTTTGATCTACTCGTATTTTCAATATTCAAGGGTTCTTTACATACTCATCTTAAACATAGGATCTGCCCGTCTGCCCAGCGTGTTCGTAGCGCGTTGGACTACGGGTTACTATACCTCTGTGTGTGCGGGTTCAATTCCGCTGGATGGTAGAAAAAGCCACAGATTCCCCAGATTTACGGAGTTCGTGGCACCGAACCGAAGGGTTGCGATGTCCATGGCACCGAGCCGAAGAGTTGAAAAGCTCAAGTGCTTCTGGATCGAAAAAACAACAAAAAACACAGGATCTACGTTTTATCGACGATCTCCGATAGGACTAGGAACTCGATCTCGCCTACACTGAAATCAGGAATTTCTGGAAAAATATCTAGATTGCTCCACGAGGATTAAACCAAATACATTTGGAACAAGATACAAACATCTAACATCTACACCACAGAGATCTTCATAATCTGATCTTTGTTACAGCTAGATACCTGCTGCCATTATTGATTTATTGTTCTCTCTTCTCATCAGTACATTATCAGTTATCAGTTATATGAGGACTATCATCATAGCACTCTAGACATGTACATAGGTGCTCCGATCTTCGCCTCAGCAAATCCAGCAGCGTCCAGTGGCCCAACACGCCAGTTCGATGTTGATTAATCAATCTCTTTGCATATTTGGTATGTCGTTCTTTTCGGGCTGCACCAATATTGACACCCATCTCTTTTAATCTGGTCAGCGAGTGAGATTCACAGCCCTGAAACTCCTCTGTTTGGAAAGACTCTCTCAATGCGTGAAGAATGTCCCCATGGCAGCTCCCTCTGATATATATGCGGCCTTCTCTGCTCATTTTCATCATCTGGTTACACTGTTGCTTCCTGTTGTTAAACCATTGTGAACAATTACACAGACATCTCAGAGAATTGATCTCATGGGAGTCATTAAGTCAATCACAGCGACGCATGGCCTACAATTTCCTTCTTGCTAAACTGTTTTTTTTTTTAAATTGTGTTTTTATTAGAATAATGTAATTGATAGAGGTCTTGTGGCGTAGAGATTAGGTGCTCTCTCGTGCAAAGGTAGCAGGTTCGTGCCCTCGTGGAGATATCTGGCTATTTCCCCCGGTGTAGGTGAGACTGCGTTTCTAGTCCTATGAGATTATTTTTCCGATCCAGAAGCACTTGAGCTTTTCAGCTCTTGGCTCAGGTGCTATGGACATCGTAACCTTCGGTTCGGTGCCACAAACACCGTAAATCTGGGGAATCTGTGGCTTTTTCTGCCATCCTATGAGATACGGACGATATAACGTAAGTCTTGTGTTCAAATTGAGCACGTAAAAGAACACTTGGCAGTTCAAAATCGAAAAGAGCATGTGGAAAGCCGCTGCCTGGGCAAAATTATTAGAAACAAGATTACAAAAATTACTAACATTATTTTTACATCTTTCAAAATTACAATGGGACCCTCGCCGGTGCTACGGTCTATGAGAGAGAGGAATTATCAAATAGATTGTACGGCTCAGAACTGTGTTACCCTACCAGTCCTTCGTAATTTTTGTCTCTCATAAACCAGATATCCCACCTCTGCAGCTGTCATGCTCAAATTATCAGCTACATTATGTATCCATCTACTTCACTGTCTTCCTTTTCTTCTCTTCCCTGGGATGCTTCCTTCCATAATGGTCTTCTCCAGCCCGTCTGCCCAGCGTGTTTGTAGCGCGTTGGACTACGGGTGACTATCCCTTTGTGTGTGCGGTTTCAATTCCGCGGGATGGCAGAAAAAGCCACAGATTCCCCAGATTTACGGTGTTCGTGGCACTGAACCGAAGGGTTGCGATGTCCATGGCACTGAGCCGAAGAGCTGAAAAGCTCAAGTGCTTCTGGATCGGAAAAAAATTGAAAATGGTCTTCTCCAAACTTTCGTGTTTTTCCTTTTCTCCTCTCCGTCGTAATTCCTCCTTCCATAGTGGTCTTCTCCAGCTCTTCGTGCCTTTGTATATGTCCAAAATATATCCATTTTCTCTTTGTTGTCTTGTAGCATCGACCATTTTTTTAAATGTTGAGTTATTTCTTGATTTATATATTTATTCTCTTCTCTATCCATGATATACGGAGGTCTCTTCCGTAATACTTATACTCAAAAAGGTGTTCTCTGTGGTTAAGTGGTTAGCCTTTTGCCTTGCTTTCTGAAGGTCGTGGGTTCGAATCCAGACTTTGCCGTTCTGTTCATAAGTGCATTTTTTCTAGAGACGCTTAAGATTTCTGCCGGGCTACGGAGTTCGTGCTTTCTGCTGTAATGTCAACAGGTTGCGTGCTACTTATATTAAAGAGACGAGCTATGAAAACTGAGCAATGAGTCAATCCTCGATTAACACCATTTATACAGTGTTCAACAGCACCATGATAATAAAATTGCGGTGATTTTCTGCAACCTACTTAACGTTCGACTAGTCGTCTGTCCATTGTTCATCGCTCCTTTCCACTACAGTACACATATCACACAATGACCTATACTGCATAATGAATTCTTCACATATGCCAAATTAAGCTCCATTCACAGGCTGCTTAAGTTAACATGTATTACAAAGCACATATATGTTTTCCACTGTCTTGTTAAATGTCCATGCTTCACACCCATACGCTGCTTATCTCTACGCAAACATATTTAATCTCTATCGCAATAGGAAATTAGAAGAACAGTCGGAACAACACCTGCTATTAGATTCATTGAAAAACAGTCTCAAATGGTTTGACCCTTGGTGAGAATGAACCCCGAGTGGTTACCGGGCCCAAATTTGGGGTGTAAAGAATAGAACCACTGTTACCTGCCATGCATGTCGTAAAGGCGACTAAGGAGGTTTGGCTGAAATCGGATGCATGTGTCCTAAACGTGTAGAAGTCTATGCGTTTAGGGGCCTACCAAACCAATGTGCAATGTATACACGTTCTTGGCAAGATCAAACATATCACAAAAGTGATTAAAATTGGTCGTAAAGAACGAACGCAAAGAAGAAGAACCCGAATACACCAGTTGCGAGACCGTACAACCTGAATATGGAATCATCAAGATGAAGAAGCAGACCAAGAAAAAGATGGATTGAGGAAGTTACAGATATCTTAAAACTCCACAATATCAAACGACCGAGCGTACACTATCTCGGAAACCGATCTTCAGTTAAACCTGCTACGCTTAACAGCAGAAAACCTGTGAAAGACAAAAGAAAAAAGATCGCAATGTTTCTATATATTAACTTTCTTCAATTTCTAACCAAAACGACATTAATATCAAGAGAAACACAGCGACATTTATTAAGAAGTATCGATTGAGGCTCGGACTCTTCTAAATCTCCAGTGAAAGAACACGAGTAAACAGAGTTAAGGAACTTAGAATGAGTCATCGTAAAATAGCCACATTCTTCCAGAAACGAAAATTATTAGCCATATTAAATCACGAAAAATTAAATTCGTGACAGGACGTCGCTATCAACCACAGTAATCGTTGATTTTCTAGTCACCACTTATACGTTCAGTAGTTTGTCATTGCTCTCTCAACAGTGAGGTCTTTTTTTTTACCGTTCGTAAAATTCCACTGGAACAAATTTCATTCCTGTTGCGGGGTTTGAACCAGGTACCCGTGGGTTATGATCGAGTTCACTACCGCTAAAGCTACAGACGCTTACTTTTAATAGTAATATTTAATAAAATAACAATAATTCCTGAGGTCGATTTTAATTGATAACGTTAAAAAAAAGGGAACAATAAAATAGTTTAAAAAGGAACAATAAAATAGTTTCAAAGGGAACAATAGAATAGTTTAGAAGGGAACAATAACATAGTTTAAGGGGAACAATAAAATAGTTTAAAAGAGAACAACAAAATAGTTTATTTTAATAAAGGGAACAATAAAATAGTTTTTAAAATGGAACAATAAAATAGTTAAGATGGGAACAATAAAATAGTTTTAAAATGAAACAATAAAAATAGTTTTAAAAGGGAACAATACAATTTTTAAAAACGGAACAATAAAATAGTTTTTAAAAAGGAACTATAAAATATTTTTTAAAAGGGAACAATAAAATAGTTAAAAAGGGAACATTAAAATAGTTTTAAAATGGAACGATAAAATGGTTAAAAAATTATACAAGACACTATAGGATAATTTATATAATAAAATATATTTTCTTCAACAAACGCTCCATATGGACCACTTGTTTGTTAACCACTCTTTGCAATTTGTACGTGATCCGAGCCTAAGAGCAATTGTACGTTGTGCCAGTTATGTGCCAACAAGTAGGCCCGATCCGATTTCTGAGATTGTTTTTATTTACTAGGTTGCCTGAGTGGTTACCAGAGCCCAAATTTGGGGTGTAAAGAATATAACCACTGTTACCTGCCATGCATGTCGTAAGAGGCGATTAAGGAGGTTTGTCTGAAATCGGATGCACGTGTCCTAAACATGTACAAGTCTATGCGTTTAAGGACCTACCAAACCAATGTGCAACGTATACACGTTCTTGGCAAAGATCAAACATATCACAAAGAGTGATTGAAATTGGTCGTAAAGAACGAACGCAAACAACAAGAAGATTAACTAGGGTAGCTTTTCTAGGCCACTACCTCAGCCGCCTCTAAGACATGCCTTTAGGTCACAGTGTTACTATTCTTTGCTCCCCGGGAACACACAGGAGCAATAAAATAAATGAAAATGTATACAATAAAATATTGGAAAATTGTACAATTAAAAAAAGAAAATTCAACAAAATATTTAACAAATTATGGAATTAAATATACAATACAATGTTTTAAAAAAAAAATATTCGAGACTGGGCTGAAAAGTTTTGCCTATACTGTTATATTTTTGCGTTAACTATTGTGATATCGTCTCTCTCCGATGTAATTTTGAGAATGGTCACGATGGTGTTGGAATGCAATCTCTAACTTTACGATTATTTTCAGGGCAGTGGTGTTATCCACTTTGCTACCTGCGTCTCCAAAGTAATAATGAGAAGCAATTATTTTCAGGGCGTCGCTGTGGACCTCAGAGATAACAGATGCGATCCCGAAAAACATTGCTTATTGAGACATCACAAAAGCCCTTTGTTATAGAAATCCTCTTATCCTGACACTGTAGAAGCAAAACTGGATTAGAGAAAAAAAAAAAGAAATTAAACTATTTTACCTTGATGACAAAAGGTCGCGGGTCTCTGGAATCTGAACAACATTGTTTGATTCATGAGAAATATATCTCCATATATCACTCTTATAACTTTTGGTGCATAGCCCATACACTTGTGAAGACAGTGCTTTACGGCAAACCTCTCGACTATCATAACATAATCAATTTGGTGGAGATGATTCGAGCCATGTGGGAAAAACAAGATATGAGCGACAAGATATTAAAGAAACCATGAATATGACCATCAACGAAGTGGTGAACTGGCTAGAGACTGAATTTCAGATGTGCTGCAAAGAGAGCAACGTCCTATAAAGGACACGCAGCTTGATGATGGTTATTAACAAATGATGACAAATTAATGAGAGACGCCATTATAAGGGGGGGTGCAAATTAATAAACAAAACCCCATTTCAACTTATGACAATTTTATGGGAAACATTTTGAAGAAACTAGCTTCTTCTACTGCTTCTTCTTTTGTCGTCACGCTGTTACCGGGTTATTGCCCAGTGTCGTGGCTCTCTGTTTTTGTCTTGCACTGTTCTGGAGGCTTGGGTGATTATTTTTGCTCGTTGACGTGAATCTGTAATACCATCAAACTATCATTTTAGTGGTCTTCCTCTCGCCTTCTTCCTGATATTTTGTTGTAGAAGACTGTTTGCTGTGGAGTTTGGATGTATTCTTGTTAAGTGACCAACCCACTTAATACTTTCTTTCTCAATGTAATACACGCAATGTATTGCGCCAACTTGAATTATGACGCAAATTAATGAGATGCATCCTTGTAGAAATTAAGACGCACATTAACGAAATGCACCATAGAAAAACTAATGACGCACATTATTGAATGGCACCGTTGCAGAACTTATGACGCACATTAACGAAAGGCACCATAGAAAAACTGATGACGCATATTTTTGAGTGGCACCGTTGCAGAACTTATGACACACATTATTGAGAGGCACTATTGCAGAAATTATGACGCACAGTATAGAGAAACACTACTGTATGAATTATACGTACATTACTGCTAAACATCACTGAAGACTAAAAGTGCACGTTACTGAGAGCGACTACTTTCTACTTTTTTTTTCATTTAGAGAATCAGGTCTGCAATAACTTTATTTCACCATATACAAACTATACAAAGTTAATACCTGTCCCTGACACGTTAATTAATGACGCCAGACACTGTGCTAACAATCTTTTAATGCATGTATTAATGACGTCAAAACGCATATATGCGTTAATTCACCACACATTAATGACCACACTGTGCTAACAACCTTTTTAATACGTAATAATGACGCAAAACGCATTATGTTTTTTTAGCGCACATTAATGACGTCAGACACAGTGTTAACACTATTTTTAACACGTATTAATGACGCGAAACACATTGCGTTACATTTGGCACACATTAATGATGCGGAGAAAGCTCTGCTGACAGCTCTGAGAATGCGGTTCCATATAAATCACCTTTCTGCCTGTCTGAAGGAATTCCAGGAGACGACAGACCGCACATCAATGACAGCGGCACTCTCAACCCGCGAGCGAATATCGATGAATACGACAGCCTGATCTGAACACCAAATCTGGACGCATTTTGTCGCTACGTGTCTGATCTTTGACAGCTGTCTTTCATTGATCTAGAGATTGGAAAAAAGAGAGAGAGAGATGAGAGAGAGATGAGAGACAGATGAAAGAGAGATGAAAGAGAAAGAGATGAGAGAGAGAGAGAGAGAGAGACAGATGAGAGAGAAGGAGAGAGAGAGATGCGAGGGAGATGATAGAAAGAGATAGATGAGAGAGATGGGAGAGAGATGAGCGATGAGAGAGGGAGAGGGAAAAATTAGAGACAGAGAGAGATGAGAGGGAGGGAGAGATAAGAGACTGAAAGAGAGATGAGAGAGAGATGAGAGAGAGACATAGATGAGATAAAGATGAGAGAGCGAGCGAGAAGCGATGAGAGAGAGGAGGGAGAGATTATAGAGAGAAGAGAGGGAGAGAGAGATGAGCGAGAGCTGAGAGACAGAGTGAGATGAGAGAGAGGAGAGCGAGACAGAGATGAAATAGAGATGAGAGAGAGAGAACAAGAGAGATATGAGAGAGGTGGAGGGAGAGAGTAGAGAGAGAAGAGAGAGAGAGAGCTGAGAGATAGTGAGATGAGAGAGAGATAAGAGCGAGACAGAGAGAGAGAGAGAGAGAGAGAGAGAGAGAGAAAGCGAGAGAGATGGGGAGAGAAAGAGAGAGATGAAAGAGAGCATGGGAACATTAGTGAGAGAATTAAAAAAAAAATGAAGGGTTGTCGATTGATAACAAACTCCACCGTATCCTATTTCCGCGACGATTTTTATTTACTAGGTAGCTTCCTAAGCCCCTACCTCAGTCGCCACATAAAACATGCCTTGTAGGTGGCAGTGTTACTATTTTGTTTTCCCCTTTGCAAACCCCGGCAACTTACTGACGAAGCAAATGAATCTAGAGACGACGGATTAACGTTATTGGGCTCAGTTTCCCAATATTGTCATGTCCCTGTCGGGAGACACACTCCCTGGCGAGCATGCTGCAGCTGTCCCTGTCGGGAGACACACTCCCTGGCGAGCATGCTGCAGCTGTCCCTGTCGGGAGACACACTCCTCGGCGAGCATGCTGCAGAATGTATGAACTCCGTTAAAGGAAAAAAGTAAAGGAACCCTTTCATACCTTGGGGTATATAGGGCAATACAGTGTTAAGCCTGTATTTTTCATTGACAGTCGGCACGCGATGGGTGATGTGGTCAGCATCACACCGGTGTCTTTACTTCCCAGAGCATGCCTGGTACCCAGTTGAGGCTGGGTCGACCTGAGAGCCGTCGCTCACTAGGGAGCTGAACCCAGACCACCAGCCCTGAGAAGCGAGTTCACTAACAACTACGCTACCGCGGCTCTCATGAACTCCGTAGCTCCAACAAAAATCATTTTGATCTCATGGAAAAATCTTACAGGAGACTAGGTTCAGATTCGAACCATCAGCCTTCAGAACGACAAGCTTAACAACTATGACATAGAGACCATCAGCCTTCAGAACGACAAGCTTAACAACTGTGACATAGAGACCCACAATCTTCAGAACGACAAGTTTAACAACTGTGACATAGAGACCCACTGCCTTCAGAACGACAAGTTTAACAACTGGGACATAGAGACCCTCGGCCTTCAGAACGACAAGTTTAACAACTGGGACATAGAGACCCTCGGCCTTCAGAACGACAAGCTTAACAACTGTGACATAGAGACCCACAATCTTCAGAACGACAAGCTTAACAACTGTGACATAGAGACCCACACTCTTCAGAACGACAAGTTTAACAACTGGGACATAGAGACCCACAATCTTCAGAACGACAAGCTTAACAACTGTGACATAGAGACCCACAATCTTCAGAACGACAAGTTTAACAACTGTGACATAGAGACCCACAATCTTCAGAACGACAAGTTTAACAACTGTGACATAGAGACCCACACTCTTCAGAACGACAAGTTTAACAACTGTGACATAGAGACCCACTGCCTTCAGAACGACAAGTTTAACAACTGTGACATAGAGACCCACACTCTTCAGAACGACAAGTTTAACAACTGTGACATAGAGACCCACAATCTTCAGAACGACAAGTTTAACAACTGTGACATAGAGACCCACAATCTTCAGAACGACAAGTTTAACAACTGTGACATAGAGACCCACAATCTTCAGAACGACAAGTTTAACAACTGTGACATAGAGACCCACAATCTTCAGAACGACAGGTTTAACAACTGTGACATAGAGACCCACACTCTTCAGAACGACAAGTTTAACAACTGTGACATAGAGACCATCGGCCTTCAGAACGACAAGTTTAACAACTGTGACATAGAGACCCACACTCTTCAGAACGACAAGTTTAACAACTGTGACATAGAGACCCACACTCTTCAGAACGACAAGTTTAACAACTGTGACATAGAGACCCACACTCTTCAGAACGACAAGCTTAACAACTGTGACATAGAGACCCACAATCTTCAGAACGACAAGTTTAACAACTGTGACATAGAGACCCACACTCTTCAGAACGACAAGTTTAACAACTGTGACATAGAGACCCACTGCCTTCAGAACGACAAGTTTAACAACTGGGACATAGAGACCCTCAGCCTTCAGAACGACAAGCTTAACAACTGGGACATAGAGACCCTCGGCCTTCAGAACGACAAGTTTAACAACTGGGACATAGAGACCCTCGGCCTTCAGAACGACAAGTTTAACAACTGGGACATAGAGACCCTCGGCCTTCAGAACGACAAGTTTAACAACTGTGACATAGAGACCCACTGCCTTCAAAACGACAAGTTTAACAACTGTGACATAGAGATTATTGACTTCAGAACGACAAGTTTAACAACTGTGACATAGAGACTATCGACTTCAGAACGACAAGTTTAACAACTGTGACATAGAGACCACAGCCTTCAGAACGACAAGTTTAACAATTGTGACATAGAGACCCACAGCCTTCAGAACGACAAGTTTAACAACTGTGACATAGAGACCATCGGCCTTCAGAACGACAAGCTTAACAACTGCCACATAGAGACCCACAATCTTCAGAACGACAAGTTTAACAACTGTGACATAGAGACCATCAGCCTTCAGAACGACAAGTTTAACAACTGTGACATAGAGACCATCAGCCTTCAGAACGACAAGTTTAACAACTGTGACATAGAGACCATCAGCCTTCAGAACGACAAGTTTAACAACTGTGACATAGAGACCCACATTCTTCAGAACGACAAGTTTAACAACTGTGACATAGAGACCCACAATCTTCAGAACGACAGGTTTAACAACTGTGACATAGAGACCCACACTCTTCAGAACGACAAGTTTAACAACTGTGACATAGAGACCCACTGCCTTCAGAACGACAAGTTTAACAACTGGGACATAGAGACCCACTGTCTTCAGAACGACAAGTTTAACAACTGTGACATAGAGACCCACAATCTTCAGAACGACAAGTTTAACAACTGTGACATAGAGACCCACAATCTTCAGAACGACAGGTTTAACAACTGTGACATAGAGACCCACACTCTTCAGAACGACAAGTTTAACAACTGTGACATAGAGACCATCGGCCTTCAGAACGACAAGTTTAACAACTGTGACATAGAGACCCACTGCCTTCAGAACGACAAGTTTAACAACTGTGACATATAGACCATCGGCCTTCAGAACGACAAGTTTAACAACTGTGACATAGAGACACACTGCCTTCAGAACGACAAGTTTAACAACTGGGACATAGAGACCCACTGCCTTCAGAACGACAAGTTTAACAACTGTGACATAGATATTATTGACTTCAGAACGACAAGTTTACCAACTGTGACATAGAGACCCACAGACTTCAGAACGACAAGTTTAACAACTGTGACATAGAGACCCACAGCCTTCAGAACGACAAGCTTAACAACTGGGACATAGAGACCATCAGCCTTCAGAACGACAAGCTTAACAACTGGGACATAGAGACCCTCGGCCTTCAGAACGACAAGTTTAACAACTGTGACATTGAGACCCTCGGCCTTCAGAACAACAAGTTTAACAACTGTGACATAGAGACCCTCGGCCTTCAGAACAACAAGTTTAACAACTGTGACATAGAGACCCTCGGCCTTCAGAACAACAAGTTTAACAACTGTGACATAGAGACCATCAGCCTTCAGAACGACAAGTTTAACAACTGTGACATAGAGACCATCAGCCTTCAGAACGACAAGTTTAACAACTGTGACATAGAGACCATCAGCCTTCAGAACGACAAGTTTAACAACTGTGACATAGAGACCATCAGCCTTAAGAACGACAAGCTTAACAACTGTGACATAGAGACCATCAGCCTTCAGAACGACAAGTTTAACAACTGTGACATAGAGACCATCAGCCTTAAGAACGACAAGCTTAACAACTGTCACATAGAGACCATCGACTTCAGAACGACAAGTTTAACAACTGTGACATAGAGACCATCGACTTCAGAACGACAAGTTTAACAACTGTGACATAGAGACTATCGATGTAGTCGGCTATAATTAGAGATACAATGGACATCAGTCATTTTAAATAAAAATTATCTTCACTACTTGTAATACCGCTTTTTTGGTAAGCGTCTGTAGCTTGAACGGTAGTGAACTTGATCCCAACCCAAGCGCACCTGGTTCAAAATCCGCGGTGGGCAAGTTTGAAGCAAATAAGTTCCCTTGAATTTTTGAACCGTAAAATAGACCTCACCGTTCAGAAAGCAATGACAAACTACTTAACGATCGACGACTAGTTTACCGTGGTTAAGGGTGAAGTACTGTAACGGATATGCCAGCCCGTCTGCCCAGCGTGTTCGTAGCGCGTTGGACTACGGGTGACTATCCCTCTGTGTGTGCGGGTCCAATTCCGCGGGATGGCAAAAAAAGCCACAGATTCCCGGATTTACGTGTTCGTGGCATCGAACCGAAGGGTTACGATGTCCATGGCACCGAGCTGAAGAGCTGAAAAGCCATAGGCTTCTGGATCGGGGGAAAACAAAAAAAGGATATGCCACGATTTTTATTTCACTCGAATGCTGCCTTTTAGGGCGTTGAAGAACAGAGGTGGACTTGAGCTTGAGAAATTCAATGGCTGCATGGCTAGTAGTTGTCGCTGGGAGATTGTTCAGATTAAGAATCTATTCATCGTACCCCGGGGACTCTGTAGCGTAGATGTTAGGTGTCGACTCTGCCCGAGTGGTTACCGGGCCCAACTTTGGGGTGTAAAGAATAGAACCACTGTTACCTGCCACGCATGTCGTAAGAGGCGACTAAGGAGGTTTGGTTTAAATCGGATGCATATATCCTAAACGTGTAGAAGTCTATGCGTTTAGAGCCTACCAAACCAATGTGCAACGTATACATGTTCTTGACAAAGATCAAACATATCACAAAGAGTGATTGAAATTGGTTGTAAAGAATGAACGCAAAGAAGAAGAAGAAGTAGAGGTGTTCGACTCTTGTGCCAAAGGTAACCTGTTCACTCCCTCGTGAAGCCATCTGGATATTTTTCCAGAGATCACCGATCTCAGTGTAGGTCAGATCGAGTTCCTAGTCCTATCGGAGACGGACGATAAAACGTAGGTTCCGTGTTCAATTTGAGCACGTAAAAGAACCTTTGACAGTTCAAAATTTTTTTTTTTTAAATAAGGTGGGAAAAAAATGTGCAAGCGACTGCCCTGGCAAAATTCATTAGAAAAAGATTTTACATATAATTCCAATCAAAATATCTTCACCATTTTCAAAATTACATCGGGGACACTCGGCGGTGCTGCGGAGTTCGTGTACTGTGGCTGAGATCTTCTTGTGTGAGAAAGAGATCAGAGCACACATGGTTACTCACCGAAGTGCATTGATGATGGTCCTATCAATCAATCGTCGTACCCACGAAAGAAAAATAAAGCTCATTGGACTTACCGAGAATTGAACCCAAGTCTTCCGAATTGTAGCCCGAGCCCTAATCCATTAGGTCAGACGCTCCTGGCCGTAGAAATACTTCTTCTTCATTTAACGCTCAATATTTTCCACTTGTTAACCACTCTGTGTGATTTGTATGTGATCTGAGCCTAGGAGCGATTGTACATTGTGTCAGTTATGCGCCTACAAGTAGGCCAACTCATCCAATTTCTACGACTCCTTTGTGTTTACTAGGGTAGTTTCCCTAGATCCTACATCTTTCCGAGTGCCCAGTGTGTTCGTAGCGTGTTGGACTACAGGTGACAAGTCCTCTGTATGTGCGGGTTCAACTCCGCGGACTGGCAGAAAAGAAAAGCTACAGGTTCCCCAGATTTACGGTGTTCGTGGCACCGAACCGACGGGTTACGATGTCCATGATACCGAGCCGAAGAGATTTTAGCTCAAGTGCTTCTGGATCAAACCAAAAAAGAATTTTTTAAATCCTACATCAGTGGAATCATACGACATGCTTTGTACGTTTCAATGGTGCTATTCTTTGCCTCCCTTGCGAGCCCCGGCACCAGGACCCCGGGACCACACGGGGGAAATCGTATAAATACGAAGAACACGATCATGGCACGGAACAGACCGGTGACTATTTATCTCCTGTGATGCCGCTAGCTTCCATTTATTGCTGTGACGCTACTATCGAAGCATCTCTCTTCTGTGGTTTGTTGTAATTTTAAATTGACCGGAAATGAGTTTACAGCAATCACGTGCGCGAGACTACCACGAAAATTATAATTACAAACACACATACAGACACGGAGTTAATCATACCAAAAATGGAACTATTTTGTTACACAGGGGGTGGGGGAGGAGGATTCTACACCAGAAGGTTCGATCATTGAGGCTCCCCCATTTTCACATACCCCTTCCTCGTCTTCGATAAGGAGAGGAGGGTTAATTTCTACCTTTGTTGTGTAGATGTTGTACTCACTGGTGGAGATATTGGAGTAAAATAGAGGAAGGAGGTGTTGGGAGGAAAGGAGGGAGGCATAAGAGAGGTAAGAAAAAAAATAAGAAGGATCGACCAAACAAAAACACTAGTTCGGATTTCAGTTTGTGTGTGTGTGTGTGTGTGTCTGTGTGTGTGGATATTAGTGTCAGTTTAAGTGTGTATGTGTGTTAGTGTGTGTGTATATTAATGTCAGTTTGAGTGTGTATGTGTGTGTCGGTGTGTACGCGTATATGTGTGTCGGTGTGTGCGCGCATATGTGTGTCGGTGTGTACGTGTGTGTCGGTGTGTACGTGTGTGTCAGTGTGTACGTGTGTGTCAGTGTGTACGTGAGTGTTAGTGTGTGAGTGTATATATGTGTGTCACTGTGTGCGTGTATATATGTGTCAGTGTGTGCGTGTATGTATGTGCCAGTGTGTGCGTGTATATATGTGTCACTGTGTGCGTGTATGTATGTGTCACTGTGTGCGTGTATGTATGTGTCACTGTGTGCGTGTATATTGTGTGCGTGTATGTATGTGTGTCACTGTGTGCGTGTATGTATGTGTCACTGTGTGCGTGTATGTATGTGTGTCACTGTGTGTGTGTATGTATGTGTCAGTGTGTGCGTGTATATGTGTGTGCGTGTATGTATGTGTGTCACTGTGTGCGTGTATGTATGTGTACATGTGTGCGTGTATGTATTGTCACTGTGTGCGTGTATTATGTGTTCACTGTGTGGTGTAGTAGTAGTATGTATGTCACTGTGTGTGTGTATGTATGTGTCATGTGTGTGTGTATATGTATGTGTCAAGTGTGTGCGTGTATGTATGTGTCACTGTGTGCGTGTATGTATGTGTCAGTGTGTGCGTGTATATGTGTGTGCGTGTATGTATGTGTGTCACTGTGTGCGTGTTATGTATGTGTCAGTGTGTAGTGTATATGTGTGTTGCTGTATGTATGTGTTCACTGTGTGCGTGTATGTATGTGTCACTGTGTGCGTGTATGTATGTGTCACTGTGTGCGTGTATGTATGTGTCACTGTGTGCGTGTATGTATGTGTCACTGTGTGCGTGTATGTATGTGTCACTGTGTGTGTATTATGTGTCACTGTGTGCGTGTATGTATGTGTCACTGTGTGCGTGTATGTATGTGTCATGTGTGTGCTAGTGTATAGTGTGTGCGTGTATGTATTTTGTCACTGTGTGCGTGTATGTATGTGTCACTGTGTGCGTGTATGTATGTGTCACTGTGTGCGTGTATGTATGTGTCATGTGTGCTGTATGTATGTGTCATGTGTGCGTGTATGTATGTGTCACTGTGTGCGTATGTATGTCAGGTGGTGTATAGTGTGTCGTGATATATGTGTCACTGTGTGCATGTATGTATGTGTCAGTGTGTGCGTGTATGCATGTGATGTGTGCATGTATGTGTCATGTGCGTGTATGTATGTGTCAGGTGTGCTGTATATGTAACCATGTGACGTGTAGATGTCCCGTGTCTCAAAAGTCGCAACAACACAGAATCACAGAGTAACGAATACAGCATAGAAAAGGTTGGAACAAGACATGCTTGAACTATATACAAACAGAGAATGAAGTGGTTTGGCCACTAGTAGAATCGGACAGACCCAACTGCCATGAAGCTCAACAGATATCAGGAAGGAAGGCGAGAGGAAGACCGAGGAAAAGGTGGATAGATAACGTAGTTGTTTAATTCTGCCAGGGACTAAGAAAAACCATCACACAAGTCACCAGAGAAGCGCAAGACAAATACATTTTTTTTTTTTTTTTTTTCCCGATCCAGAAGCACCTGAGCTTTTCAGCTCTTCGGTTCGGTGCCATGGACATCGTAACCCTTCAGTTCGGTGCCACGAACACCGTGAATCTTGGGAATCTGTGGCTTTTTCTGCCTGCCCACGCAATTGAACCCGTACACACAGAGGGCAAGTCACCCACAGTCCAACGCGCTACGAACACGCTGGGCACGCGGGCAGACAAATACATACATAAAAACCACGACACTGGATTAATTAACAACCCAGTAACAGTGTGCTGACAAAAGAATGAAGACCGTTGTGTATATATGTGTGTCAATGTGTGCGTGTATATGTGTGGCAGTGTGTGCGTATAGATATGTGTCAGTGTGTGTGTATATATGTGTGTTAGTGTGTGTACACATGTATATTAGTGTATGTGTCAGTGTGTGGGGATATGCGTGTAAGTATGTCTGTGTGTCAGTGTCTGTGTGTGGGTGTGTGAGTACGTGTATGTGTGGGTATATGCATTTAGATCTATATATGTGTGTGTGAATCTATCTCTATGTGTGCAAGTATATATGCTATACTTGCGTACGTGTGTGTGTGTGTAAGTGTGTGTTAACAGACATCTGAATGTATGTTTTTTTTTCTTTTTCTTCTGCTAAACCCCCTTAATGCTTGGTGCCAGTGTCCATCAATCGATCTATGCATGATTACAAATATTGATTCTTCCATCTATTCTTCAGATTCAATGTTCAGAATTCAGATCTATGCTGTATCTAAGTTGTATGTCTATTTTGATATCTATCTCTCAGTAGATCATATAGCTATATATTTATCTATTGATTGATTCATTCATTGATTGCCTGATTAATTGATTGATTCATTCATTCATTCCTTCATTGATATGAGCACTTCGGTGAATAACCATGTCTGCTCCGATCGCTTTCTTGCATACGAAGATATGTATGTGTGTTTGTGTTTATGTACGTACGTATGTATGTATATACATAAAAATTATATACTTTGGTCACATCAAGCGTCACGATGGCCTGCGAAGAACAATAGTAGAGGGCAGGGCCCCAGGATAGGCAGAGGCAGACCAAGAAGAAGATGGCTACAATATATTAAAGAAACCATGAATATGACCATCGATGAAGTGGGTGAACTAGATAAAGACAGATGAATTTCAGATGTGCTGCAAAGAGAGCAAAGTCCTATAAAGGATACGCACCTTGATGATGATGATGTACGTATAGTTGTGTGTATGTTTGTACATATGTACGCATGCATGTATAGAGGCAGGGATGCCCTCCACCCTGCATGGTCGCCTGTTCGTAACCCGTCCACTTGAATGTCTACCCTTCCCTCCGTCCGTCGGCCTGACCCTGTATGTCCGTATTCGTGATTCTATGTCTTTTACATAAATCTTCCTCTTCTTCTTCTCTTCCATCATTGACTTCTTTATAGAAGTGTTGGGGTGAAACGTAGTGATCTTGTGTATGCTTGTTCTTCTCTTCCACCATTTACTTCTTTATAGAAGTGTTGGGGTGAAACGTAGTGATCTTGTGTGTGCTTGTTCTTCTCTTCCACCATTTACTTCTTTATAGAAGTGTTGGGGGTGAAACGTAGTGATCTTGTGTGTGCTTTTTAAGGTACTTTGTAAGCTGATATTCATGTTCGTAAGGCTGTTCTTGATGCCGTCGCTCCATCTTTGCGTGGTCTTCCTCTTGCCTTGTACTCATTATACTTTTTCTGTGTGATTCTCTGTGGTAGGTGACACCAGGGCATTCTGGTCAGGTGTCCCAAACCATTTAATCTGTTGTTCTTTTATGAATTGTATAACTGGTTTAACATCCAGTCCCCTTCAGATTTATTCATTTCTAATTTTGTCTCTTATTGTCACACCTGCAGCTCTTCTAAGACACATCATCTCCGTTGTTATGATTTTCCGCTCATTAGCTGCTGTTATTGTCCATGTTTAACACTGGAAACATAGTGTTGGCTAGAAAATCGTTCTTATAAGATTTGATTTAGTTGTTAGCGGTATCTCTTTATGTGACAACAGTGGTGTTAACTGTCCCAGTACTTGGTTAGTGGTATCTCTTTATGTGACAACAGTGGTGTTAACTGTCCCAGTACTTGGTTAGCGGTATCTCTTTATGTGACAACAGTGGTGTTAACTATCCCAGTACCTGGTTAGCGGTATCTCTTTATGTGACAACAGTGGTGTTAACTGTCCCAGTACTTGGTTAGCGGTATCTCTTTGTGTGACAACAGTGGTGTTAACTGTCCCAGTACTTGGTTAGCGGTATCTCTTTGTGTGACAACAGTGGTGTTAACTGTCCTAGTACTTGTTAGCGGTATCTCTTTATGTTACAACAGTGGTGTTAACTGTCCCAGTACTTGGTTAGCTTTTGTGCAACGATTGCTGATTTCGCTATCGTTCCTTCTCAAAGATTATATAAATATACTCTACATATGTGGAGTCACACTACACTAGAGAGACTAGCAATGTAGAGTATGGTTTCTTACGGACGAGACAGGGGGGCGACCAAGATGAAGACTGTTAGATGACAATGTGAAACCAAAAACAGCATTAATAACAATAATTCTTTTCGTACCGATATACGTTTCATAGAACCTGCAAACGTTTCTCTTCTTCTTCTTCTTTGTGTTCGTTCTTTACGACCAATTTTAATCACTCTTTGTGATATGTTTGATCTTTGCCAAGAACGTGTATACGTTGCACATTGGTTTGGTAGGCCTCTAAACACATAGACTTCTATACGTTTAGGACACGTGCAGCCGATTTCAGCCAAACCTCCTTAGTCGCCTCTAACGACATGCATGGCAGGCAACAGTGGTTCTACTCTTTACACCCCAAATTTGGGCCCCAGTAACCACTCGGGTGAAACAAACGTTTCTCCATACCGCTCTATCCTGGGTAAAAACGTCAAAATAGAAATGCAGTAAAACTTCCCACAAGTGCAAGTATACCTTGCCCACACTGTGTAAGAATATTTCAAGCCCACATGGGCTCACTAGTCATCTACGCACACACAGACAAACATAACGCAACTACATTCACTTGGATGAAACTTGTGTGGTCATCATCACCCGTCATGGACGAGCATCATCCTGGTACATGGTAAATCTAATTCATGGTACTGAGACCGATATTTCTTGCCTCTCTCGCAAGCAATGTTCGTTTCAGGGTTTCTCTAGGGCATCATCTCTTTCTTGAACTCTTTGCTTCACACTTCAATGCCTGCTTTGATATTCTTTGATCATTTCTTTTCAATGTGTGTCCATTATATCTCCATCTCTTGGCTGAAATCGGATGCACATGTCCTAAACGTGTAGAAGTCTATGCGTTTAGGGCCTACAAACTAATGTGCAACGTATATACGTTCTTAACTATTGAGCGTATAAGTGGTGCCAGAAAAAAAAGCAATCAGCAACTCATTGACAGGGGTTGATGGTGAAGTCCTTTAACGGATATGACACGATTTTCATTTTTTTTTTCAACCAGTAAGATCGAAGTTTTACAAACAACAGGAAGCCATATATATATATACGTATATAAGAGAAACAAAGCACATTCTCTATATAAGCAGATGCCCGTCTGCCCAGCGTGTTCATGAGGTTGGACTACGGTGACTATCCCTCTGTGTGTGCGGGTTCAATTCCGCGGATGGCAGAAAAGGCACAGATTCCCAGATTTACTGTGTTTGTGGCACCGAACCGAAGGGTTACGATGTCCATGGCACCAAGCCGAAGAGCTGAAAAACTCAAGTGCTTCTAAACCGGTAAAAAAAAAAAAAAATATAAGCAGATACCGCTAGGCAGAAATGGATAATGACATATCCTCCTTGCTTTCGTCTCAGGAACAACACAGGAGACTTAGGAATGAGCTTAAATGCCACAGAGACAAGCGCAAACTCAGAAGTTGCCACAGCAACAAATGGTAAAATTACTGAAATTTTTAAAAAAAAAGGAAAATAAATAACTGAAATTACAGCTTGTAATACCGCTTTTTAAGCGATGTAGGGCAGGGCTGACTTAGACCTGTAGAATTTAATGACCGCATGGCTAGTACAGTCGTCTGAAACTGTTCAAGTTAAGATTTTTCTTTATGCCCCCAACAGAAAAAAAATGATTGTTCTTACCAGGGATTGAAACCGAGTCTCCTGCATGGAAGCCCCCGCTCTAATGAATTTGGCCAGACGCTTCACTGTAAATACCCGTCTGTAAAGAAGAAAAAGGTGGTGAACTTGAAGGGGTAGACGTTCTGCTGGTGAACACAAAACGCTTTAAAGACACTCTTAAAGTGTTTCTGAAATGCTTCGATACAGACATCACGTGCTGGGAATCCCGAAAGATCGCCAAATGTGGCGCTTTAACAACACAAAAGGAACCCGTGTAGCTGAGAATCATCGTGCCATTGAAGCACAGAAAACGTGCTGCGCGAAAGACGAAGACAAACACCCATGTCTAACCTTAATCACGTATACCTCACCTGCGGTTGGGGATTGTGTTCTAGATTGACTCTACAGTCACCTTCGCACACACCAGAGAGGTGCAGCAGCACACGTCTGAGAGTGTTGTCATCATCGTTTGCGATGAACGGATATTATTATTAAATATATATCATCTGTCTGACTGTGTGTCTGTGTGTCTGTCTACGTCAATCTATACTTAAGCAGACTGTCAATCTCCCAATCTAACTCTATATCTAATATTTACTATACATTTCCCCCAAACAAAACATCAACACTAGCGCCATCTACAGACCCTATTATCTCTCTCAGTTACAAACTCACACCCACAACCCTTACCAACGAACCAACATAAGCAGTATACCATCTGAGTCCACGCACCCAACAAAAACTTAGTAATTTATATAGATAACTCCGAATCGAAGGAAAAATATCACATCATTTAAGCACAAATTCAATGAGAATCCTTAACAAGGAGAACGAAAAATGAAATTTTATTCAGAAGCTTCCAACAGAGAAATACCCTAAAAATTGAGATTTTTGTGTGTATTAAATAGAAGGAATACCATTGTGCGAGAATCGCTAAGGATCAACAAGTGGGATCAGAAATGTGTTCGTTTCTCTTAGAAAGTTGCGATAGTTTTCTCTTCAGCAAATATAAACAAGGTTTAATATCACTGGATGGGTTATTATTGAAAGGTTAAATTGGGCAGTAGGAAGGAGAGGGTGATTTAATAGTAGTGTGTGAGTCAGAGAATTGGCATCATCATGTGCCGTGCAGGTTGTTGCAGGCAGCTAATGTGTTGCAGGGGTTTTCAGGTGGAGCAAAGAATAATCTTCTTCTTCTTCTTTGCGTTCGTTCTTTACGACCAATTTTAATCACTCTTTGTGATATGTTTGATCTTTGCCAGAACGTGTATACGTTGCACATTGGTTTGTAGGCCCTAAACACATAGACTTCTACACGTTTAGTGACGTGCATCCGATTTCAGCCAAACCTCCTTAGTCGCCTCTTACGACATGCATGGCAGGTAACAGTGGTTCTTTCTTTACACCCCAAATTTGGACCCCAGTAACCACTCGGGCGGCAAAGATTAATAACACTGCGACCTACAAGGAGGCATGTCGTAAGAGGCGACTAAGGTAGAGGCCTAGTGAAGCTACTCTAGTAAATAAAAAGCGTCGCAGAAATTTGATGGTCTGGCCTACTTGTAGACGTATCACTGGCACAACGTACAACCGCTCTTAGGTTCGGATCACATACAAATCGCAAATAGTGATTAACAAGTGGTCGATACGGAACATTCGAAGAAGAAACAGAAGAAGAAACAGAAGAATAAACAGAAGAAGAAACAGAAGAAGAAACAGATGAAGAAACAGAAGAAGAAACATAAGAAGAAACATCAGAAGAAACAGAAGAAGAAACAGCAGAAGAAACAGAAGAAGAAACAGAAGAAGAAACAGAAGACGAAACAGAAGAAGAAACAGAAGAAGAAACAGAAGAAGAAACAGAAGAAGAAACAGAAGAAGAACAGAAGAAGAAACAGAAGAAGAAACAGAAGAAGAAACAGAAGAAGAAACAGAAGAAGAAACAGAAAAAGAAACAGAAGAAGAAACAGAAGAAGAAACAGAAGGAAAGCAGAAGAAGAAACAGAAGAAGAAACAGAAAGAGAAACAGAAGAAACAGAAGAAGAAACAGAAGAAGAAACAGAAGAAACAAAAGAAGAAATAGAAGAAGAAACAGAAGAAAAAACAGAAAAAGAAACAGAAGAGGAAACAGAAGAAGAAACAGAAGAAGAAACAGAAGAAGAAACAGAAGAAGAAACAGAAGAAAAAAAAGAAGAAGAAACAGAAGAAGAAACAGAAGAAGAAACAGAAGAAGAAACAGCAGAAGAAACAGATGAAGAAACAGAAGAATAAACAGAAGAATAAACAGAAGAATAAACAGAAGATAAACAGAAGATAAACAGAAGAAGAAACAGAAGAAGAAACAGAAGAAGAAACAGAAAAAGAAACAGAAAAATAAACAGAGGAAGAAACAGAAGAAGAAACAGAAGAAGAAACAGAAGAAGAAACAGAAGAATAAACAGAAGAAGAAACAGAAGAAGAAACAGAAGAAGAAACAGACGATTGTAAAGCTATGTACAAAAATTTACAAATCTGAGCTGATCAGACCGGACCAGACCAGATTTGGATAAAGCAAATGGGGAGGCTGTGGTAATACTAAGTAAATTGGCTTTTAAGGACAAAGAAGCGTGTATATAGTATCACATAAGTAAACAAGACATGAATAATTAAATAATGAAACTAACGACAATCAGACGTTTCGACCGTAGGTCTTTTCAAGGAAACACAAATAAGGAATTTTAAATAAATTACAACATAGATCTAGATAAGAAGAATGAATAGAGATTGATACGGCGAATAATATTTACCCGCGACATGGCCTGGTCCATGGCCTGACGTGATATAAAGAGAGAAAGTAAAAGAATCATTTTTAATACCATGAGGTATAATATCATCTCTTAGTATTCTGTTCTTTGTTTACTTATGTGTTCCATTCCACACTTCCTATGTTTGTTCTTTTAATTTCCTTCGTTCCATCTCTATCTCTTGTTAGCAGTAATAGTAATAACTATTGTAATAACTATTGTAATAACTATTGTAATAACTATTGTAATAACTATTGTAATAACTATTGTAATAACTATTGTAATAACTATTGTAATAACCAGGGGCGGCTCGTGATCGTTTTTGTTGGTGGGGTTAAACTCAAATTTTCAGGAAAAATCATGGTTTTGGGTTAGGTTATATTTTAATTTATTAACTAATAAATACACGTTACGCATTATTTTTGTTGGGGCCATGACACTGGCCTTAATAACGAGCCGCCACTGGTAATAACTATTGTAATAATTATTGTAATAACTATTGTAATAACTATTGTAATAACTATTTTAATAACTATTGTAATAACTATTACCAGTGTGAAGTATGGGTGTGAAGCATGGACATTTAACATGGTAGTGGAAAAACATGTATGTGCTTTTGAATATAATTATTATACAGGGTGTTCAACTTAAAAGCAGCCTGTGAATGGAGCTAATCTGACATATATGTATGGAAATGGGAAGGTTCAGTTATGACGTGTATAGGTCAAGGTTGTGTGATGGTGTGTAATTGTAGTGCGGGAAGGGGCGATGAACAAATGTGACGTCGGACAAGCTAGTCAGAACCGGTTTAAATAGTAAATAGACGAGATTCAATGCGTACCTGGCAAATTTATATTTATCACTGGGGCTGCTTTTAAGTTGAACACCCTGTAGAATAGTCCTTCGTATATAATGGACAGAGAAGAGAAGAAATTGATCTATCTAGAAAGAACTCAAAATCTAAGAAAGCTGGCCTATGCTATAAATAAGAAAGATAAAATTGAAGTATTTTGGACATATAAAGAGACACGAAGGTCTGGAGAAGGCCATTATGAAAGAAGATATCCCAGCAAAGAGGAAGACCACGGAGAAGATGGATTCAGGATGTAACTGATGATTTGAGCGTGACGGCTGCAAAGGGCAATGAGAGATAGAAATTCCGAAGGACTGTTAGGGTGGCAAAACTCTGCTCAGGACAAGGTATTTAATGATGATAGTTGAGGATTATCTAAATATCTTCTTGGAAGGTAATCTGTCGTAACTTTTATTCCTAGTAGTGAACATACTGGTCGCCCGAGTGGTTGCCGGGGCCCAAATTTGGGGTGTAAAGAATAGAACCACTGTTACCTACCACGCATGTCGTAAGAGGCGACTAAGGAGGTTTGGCTGAAATCGGATGCACATGTCCTAAATGTGTAGAAGTCTATGCGTTTAGGGGCCTACAAACCAATGTGTAACGTATACACGTTCTTGGGAAAGATCAAACATATCACAAAGAGTGATTAAAATTAGTCGTAAAGAACGAACGCAAAGAAGAAGAACATACTGGTCAATGTATGTGGCTAAGTGGTTAAGTGGTTAAACCCTTTGCCTTGTGAGTCAAAGGTCGTGGGTTCGAGTCCGACCGCACCATTCTGTTCACGAGTGCAGGTTTTCCAGAGACCCCTAGGATTGTTGCTGGAGCTACGGAGTTCGTGTTTGTGCAATACTCTCTTCAGGTGGCGTGCCAGTTCTGCGGAGAGGACTCGAGCCATATGGGTAAAACCCGGTACAATGAATTCAATCCTTCGGCTTTTAAACCCTTTTTTTCTACTGATCAATGACTTTAGCCATTGTCTCTATTACAGAGATCATCTGCTTACTGTCGTGAGTTTTGAGACAATACTATTGACACTGTCGGCTACCCCCCTCACCCATCCACCACCTGCTCCCATGCCCCATCTAAGTACTAGTTATTTCGTCTGATAAACCTACCCGTCATATTTTCTACATTACACGCCTCTGAAACAAGCATTAGACGAAAAGTATTAAATAGAAATTGACAGAGGAGGAAAGCAGACGTAGCTAAAAATAGTGCCTGTGGCATTTCCAGGCGGATCTGTAATGAGGCATCTTCGACCTCTCTAATTCTGGTAATCGACTGAATCTTGAGTTGGGGAAAGCGGAGAGGGGTATGTAGGAGAGCGGTACGGAAGGGACGAAGGCGGATGCAGAATGGAATAGATGAGTCTTCGTTCTTTCTTCTAGGAAGGAAAAAGACAGACAATGTATTCTAACAGTTTTAGCAATGTATTTAAAACAGAGATTATGAGTATAATAGCTCAAACGAAAGCAGTTTTTATGAAAATAAAAAAAAATCATGCGTGAATTCACTACCCAGGACACTGCGGAAACGAATACTCCAGTGCTATATTGATACAATACTTCTGTATGGCGGTGAATCATGGACAATGAACAAGCAATAAATAAGATCACTGGAGGCCACAGAGATGTGGTTTTATAGAAGAATGCTGACAATTCCAAGGACAACGAAGAAAGCAAATGATGAGGTTTTAAATAATGAAACACGTACAAACAAAGTACTATAGTTTTACAAAATACATAAACAGTGACGATAAACAGCAACGTTTCGACCAACAAGGCCTTTATCAAGCAAACGAACAAACAGGAGTGACAAATTAAAATGAAACACAAATGGACGACCAAATACCAACGTATCTAAGGAAAATCTGGAATAAAAACGAATAACGAAATAAATGTAACACAAAAACACACATAAAAACTAGAAATAGAAAAGAAACAATGAAACATCTAGTAAATATATAACTTGAATACATGCAACATATACCCATATAGATTATAAAGCATGGGAAGAGAAAGTACTAAGAAGCATAAGAATGTAATACATGCAACATATACCCATAGAGATTACAAAGCATGGGAAGAGAAAGTACTAAGAAGCATAAGAATGTAATACGTTGAGCCCGCGTGGTTTTAAATAAGGCCTGCAAACAAAGAAACCTTATCAAAAGAATAAGAAAAAGAGTTCTTCGGACATATAAAGCGAAGAGAAGGTTTAGAACAATTGGTGACTACAGGTAACATTCAGAAAAGGATTACCTCTTAGAAGGAGGGAGAGTTGTGAAGAGACATGATCGCCAACGCCGGCAAGCATGGCACTTGATTCGTTCATTTCATAAGATTCTCTCGCGAACGTTCTTAGGCCGCTTTTATCATTCTATTGTGATATATGAACAGCTGAACATCAGAACAGATGTACGTGCACAGCCTTCAGTACCAATTGGAGCTCAGGTGCTTATCCTTCGGTGGTGTGTTCGATTTCAACCAGCGTTTACTGGGTTCGCTCTCCGTTAGCCTTTTACTGTCCCCAGCCAAAACCCACAATACAACAAGTTTCAAAAGATTCGATTTTCTGCTTTAATGTTTGTGTTGTGGTCGGTGACTCACATTTATATCTATATTTGTATTTCTCTTTTACATGTATACGTTACACAGAGCCTGCAAGTAATTTCTACATACCGCTCTGTCCTGGATAACTCGTTCAATTTCTTCTAATAGCGAAACTCGTAATAAGAAAGTATTGTAGCTTTACAAAATACAAAAACAATAACTCTACACAGCAACGTTTCGACCAAAAGGCCTTTATCAAGTAAGAAATCTATGTCGCCCGAGTGGCTACCGGGGCCCATATTTGGGGTGTAAAGAATAGAACCACTGTTACCTGCCACGCATGTCGTAAGAGGCGACTAAGAATGTTCGGCTGAAATCGGATGCACGTGTCCTAAACATGTAGAATTCTATGCGTTTAGGGTCCTACCAAACCAATATGCAATGTATATGCGTTCTTGGCAAAGATCAAACATATCACAAAGAGTGATTAAAATTGGTTGTAAAGAACGAACGCAAAGAAGAAGAAGAACGTTTCGACCAAAAGGCCTTTATCAAGTAAACGATACATAGTTTTACTGTAGTCTTCCACTATATCGATAATACTAAATCACTTTCATCTATGTAATTGAGTCCTATATTTCTCGACTTTCTCAGTAAAATGTGTGTCACGATTTACGTCGGATGTTCGTTCTTTCTTGAAGCATTTGTTGTCTCTCACTTCAATGTCCGCCGGAGCAGTTACCGGGGCCCAAATTGGGGTGTAAAGAATAGAACCACTGTTACATGCCACGCATGTCGTAAGAGGCAACTAAGGAGGTTGAGCGTAGGGCTAGCTACCCCACACCGCAAAAACACTAGATGGCTACAGAACGGAGAGCGAACCGAGTAAACGCTGGCTGAAACTCGACACATCGCCGAAGGATAAGCATGAGAGCTCCAAATGGTGCTGAAGATATGACGTAAAATACACCAATGCTAGAGCTACATGAATCAGATTTCCACATGAATAGAATTTATGGCGAGATCTGGTACATCGTTCTGGGCGGTGATCGCGAGAGAGAGCGAATATGCACACGGTATGTCCTTTGACTATTGAGATGGTATGATAGAGTTACAAACACGGATCTGTGGATAAGAACAGGACAGGAACCTATGATGACACAGGTCAAGAGGAAAAGATGGCGATGGATAGGCCATACCTTGCGGAAGACACAGTCGAGTGTCACTAGACAGGTGCTTGAGTGGAACCCGCAGGAAAACGAAAAAGAGGACGCCCTAAGCAGACTTGGAGACGAGGTCTTATTGAGGAGCTGAAGAGTGCTCAATTGACCTGGAGACCATAAAAAGAACAGCCAGAGACCGAGAAGAGTGGCGAACAACTGTTGAGGCCCTATGGTCCACGAGGAGCGGAGAGGATTAATGATGATGATGATGATGATGTGCTTTGACCACAGGAAACAACGATCCTTCACTTGAAAATCTAAATTACAAATACAACTTAAGCCGAAGTAAAGCTTGTCTAAATGACGAGAGACACTGGTAATGAAGAAAGCAATCCTTAACACAAAAATCAGAGGCAACATTTTAGGCGCATAAAGAAAGCAATCCTACACGAAAAAGTCAGATGCCACATATAAGGAGTGTAAGCGAAAGCTGGTCTTCACGCAAAAAATCAGAGTCGATATACTAGACGCATAAGAAAAACAAGTCTTCACGCATAAATCAGAGGCGACATATTAGTCGTCATGTGTGCGCATGAATTCAGAGAAAGATATTTTTTTTGAAACCTAAATTCAGAGCCAGCACCATAAAAATGTTTTAAAAGACAGAAAAAAAGAATGATCTTTCGGTTCAGGCAGCAGATGCGAAGGGAATTAAACAACAACAATTAGAACCCAGTGCCCTTGGGCACTAACATCCACTTTCCAAGAAAGGGCATTGACTTTCACTGAAATTATATCGAGAACAACTAAGGAAAGGTCGACAGTTTTCTCAGAAACACGAAACATAATGTAATTATTAGTTGCACGCAGTTAACCAGTTCCAGTGTTGTGTTCACTTGTGTTTATTTGGAATGAAAAGAAGACAAGAATTAGGGCAGCTATTAGTGGTATGTTTAGGGAAAAGGGGCGTGGGTTGTTTTGGTAATTGTTGTTTTACAACAGAAGGGATTCCCATGCTTGGGTGAGTGTGGGTTAAGTTTCGTTCAACCACACGTGGCGTACCAGGAGTCTTTGTAGGAAAATATTTCGAAGTTTTAATTAGTTTAAATTTTACTAAATTACAATTTTTTTTCAATTTCAATGTTGTTTCAATCGTAACATATACCAGCGAGAGTTGTATCAATCCTAACTTTTTCCAAAGAGAGAGTTGTATCAATCCTAACATATGACAGCGAGAGTTGTATCAATCCTAACATATGCCAGCGAGAGTTGTATCAATCCTAACATATGCCAGCGAGAGTTGTATCAATCCTAACATATGCCAGCGAGAGTTGTATCAATCCTAACATATGCCAGCGAGAGTTGTATCAATCCTAACATATGCCAGCGAGAGTTGTATCAATCCTAAGATATGCCAGCGAGAGTTGTATCAATCCTAACATATGCCAGCGAGAGTTGAAAATGACTAAAGATATAGAAAGCAAATTGAATGCATTTGAAAATAGATGTCTGCGAAAAATAATGAATATAAAATGGAACGAATTCAGGAGAAGTGATGAAATCAGAGACATGTCTGGTCAACCACTAGTGACAACTGTTATAAGAAAGAGAAGATGGAGATATGTTGGGCACACCTTGAGGAGAAACTTCAAAGAATATCAAAGCAGGCGTTGAAGTGGGATGCAGCGGGTTCAAGGAAGAGAGGACGATCTAGGAAGACCCTGAAACGAATTTTGCTGATAGAGGTAAAAAATATCGGTCTCAGTTCCATGGATGAGATTGAGTGAGTTGCCCAGGATAGAGAGGTATGGAGAAATTACTTGCAGGCTCTATGTAACGTATAATGGTACGAGAGGAATTATTAAAACTAGTGACAAGATGGGATAGATTGAGAAATGAGAATATTAGAAATGTCATTGAAATCACGTCATACATACATTGAAATCACATCATGTATACATTGAAATCACATCATTTATACATTGAAATCACATCATACATACATTGAAATCACATCATACATACATTGAAATCACATCCTGCATACATTGAAATCACATCATGTATACATTGAAATCACATCATACATACATTGAAATCACATCCTGCATACATTGAAATCATATCCTGCATACATTGAAATCACATCATTTATACATTGAAATCACATCATACATACATTGAAATCACATCATACATACATTGAAATCACATCATACATACATTGAAATCACATCATACATACATTGAAATCACATCATACATACATTGAAATCACATCCTGCATACATTGAAATCATATCCTGCATACATTGAAATCATATCCTGCATACATTGAAATCACATCATTTATACATTGAAATCACATCCTGCATACATTGAAATCACATCATACATACATTGAAATCATATCATACATACATTGAAATCACATCATACATACATTGAAATCACATCCTGCATACATTGAAATCATATCCTGCATACATTGAAATCACATCCTGCATACATTGAAATCACATCATACATACATTGAAATCACATCCTGCATACATTGAAATCACATCCTGCATACATTGAAATCACAGCATGTAACAATGACATATTAGAAAACAACAATTAAAATGGTTCAGGCACTTAATAAGAATGAAACCAGATCTACTACCATCTCGCGCCTGGCCACAGGCTCAGGTAAAATTCTAGGAAATAAACCACAACTGTCACGTGATCCACGCATTTCAGTATTGTTGTATACAGACACATTCATTTTAAAAACAATACAACATGCTAAATCACGGTTATATTATGTTACAAATTAAGTTTAACAAAAAGGAATATCAATATTATTAACTTTTTTCATCTGTAACTAATCATGAACGTATAGAATTGAGTAAAAATTGCAAAAATGTCAAAAGTGTTCTATCAAACATATACAAAATCATAGTTCATAAGTATGGTTCCAACTTCACTGCAACGGGTCACCCCATAATTGCTCCGTTCCTGTGCCAATGAAAATCACACGAAATGCAAACAACTGTGAAATGTTTCCTGTGTGAACTAATTCCAGAATGAAACAGCCGCGTACCGCCACAAAAAGAAACCTGCTAAGCATAAAATGCATATGGCCGTCGCTAATGTAGCAACACAAAACTGTTCATCACTTGAATTGCAATTCTTGTCGAAGGAACATCAATCACGACAAAATCCAGCTTTCTGCACTCGCAATATAACTGCATACGGCAGATTGAGCTTGTTCGTCATAACCGCTGTCCGCCATTTTCTGAATACACACAACAAACGCAAGGTTGACACAGAAAAAACATTCCATGTAACAGTCATAGCTCACAGCGTTGCTCAAGCACTAACTCAGTAGCTCGGCAAACGAAACCGGAAAATACCCGACCAAACATGGCGAAAATGCGCTAGCAAAGTCGTGTTCAGAATCAAACAGTTCTGACTCTGAATGGCCCTCCCGCATTCCGGCTAGTCGGCCTTATCACGGCCCAACATATCTCCATCTTCTCTTTCTTATAACAGTTGGTACTAGTGGCTGACCAGACATCTATCTGATTTCATCACTTTGGAATTCATCCTATTCATTTCGCAGACATACGTTTTCAAATGCAATCTTCTTCTTCGAGCGCTCCATATCGACCACTTGTTAACCACTCCAAGGGATTTGTATGTGATCTGAGCCTAAGAGCCATTGTACGTTGTACCAGTTATACGCCTACAAGTAGGCCAGCATATCCGATTTCTGCGACGCTTTTTATTTTCTAAGGTAGCTTCCCTAGGCCCCAACATCAATACGCCTTTCACGAAATGCCTTATAGGTCGCAGAGGTATTATTCTTTGCTTCCTTGCGGGCCCTGGCAACACGCGGCGTCAAATGTATTCAACTTACTTTCTATATCTTTAATCATTTTCCAACTCTCGCTAGCATATGTTAGGATCGATACAACATTGGAATTGAAAATTCGTAATTTAATTTTAATACTATATAACTCTGAGGGCCACAGAGATATCATTTTACAGAAGAATAATGAGAATCCATGGACTGCTAAAATGACGAATGTTGAGGTGTTGAATTAGGTCAAGACACACAGAAAGACTATCATCAATATAAGAAAGATGCAGTCATCATTTTTCGGACATGTGATGAGGAGGGGAGGTTTAGGACACATTGTGACAACCGGTAAAATCGAGAGTAGACGAGACAGGAGAAGACAGAGAGTGAAAATTTTGGATAGTCTGACTAGGGAATGCTAACCCGAAACAAATGCTTGCAGAAAACGGATGCACCAGGCCGTATGGCGCATAACATGGTGCAATGACCCTCACAATGAGGAATGGGATAACGGATTCTACGGTCGCCAATCTGCCTCGGAGATTTAGCCACGCAGTAAGAATTTCAGACCTACCATCACGAGGGTGGCCAAAACTTATTGCGGGAAGAGGTCTGCACAAACGGAGAAGCAGAAATCATAGGAATTATATCCTACAGGACTGCCCCCAGTATGCAGACTTGATAAGAAAGAGGTGGCCCACTTATACTAGCGTCCAAGACAAACTGTATGGCGTCACTGTATTAGAGAATCCGAAATCCCAATCTAGAGAGAACACAGTAGAAGAAGAAGAGGATAACATGACTTAATGGCACTGTAGAGCGTCAACATCTGAGATAATAGCCAACACAAAAAAAAACAGAGATTTGTGGAGATCCATGATCGCCTACACCAGCCAGCACGGCACTTGATAATGATGATGTTCTTCAAGATATCGGTGTTCATATTAAAAAAGTCACTCATGTTAAAATTACTTCTAACAATGACATGCACTCTTAATAATGAATTCAGAGAATAAAAATGTATACATGAGGTTAAGAGGAGTCAGCCCGGTGCATATTTGGTGGTAGAAAACTATCAATGTGTCACATTTTGACTGCTCGTTATTAAACCACGTCCAGCCATGGTGACACAAATTCGATTCTGATTTAGTAAGTGGTGTTGTAAGGTCATGACATCTCAAGCAGACGTTAAAATGCCAGATCTGACACTCTTAAACATCGTCTGACTGCATCGAATTATTTCTCTAGAGTGAAGTTTTGTAACATTTAGTGTTCAAATGTGTGCGTCTGTAGCTTCAGCGTTAGTTAGCGCCATCACAACTCAAGCGTACCTGGTTCAAAACCCGCTGCTGGCAGTTTGGAAGCAAATTCGTTCCCGTGATTTTTTATGAACGGTAAAAATAGGTTTCAATGAAAATAGACTTCAGAAAGCAATGGCAAACTACTGAACGTATAAGTGATTCCTAGAAAATCAACGACACGACAAAATACGACATTGAGGTATTTTGGACATATAAACAGACACGAAGGGCTGGAGAAGACCATCCCGGAAAAGAGGAGAAGAGGAAGACCAAGTAGAAGAAGGATTCAGAATGTAACTGGTGGTTTGAACATGACGGCTGCAGAGGCATGACATCTGATCTATGAGAAAGAGAAATTCCAAAGGACTGTTGGGGTGGGAAAGTTTTGCTCAGGACAAGATATTTGATGATGATGATGATAAAATCCAAGCATTAACATGGCAGTCAAACGACAACTGATGAACTGCATATTTATTCCAACTCTCTGCTATCAGTGCCAAACATGGCAGTCAAACGACAACTGATGAACTGCATATTTATTCCAACTCTCTGCTATCAGTGCCAAACATGGCAGTCAAACGACAACTGATGAACTGATATTTATTCCAACTCTCTGCTATCAGTGCCAAACATGGCAGTCAAACGACAACTGATGAACTGCATATTTATTCCAACTTCGCTATCAGTGCAAACATGGCAGTCAAACGACAACTGATAAACTGCATATTTATTCCAACTCTCTGCTATCAGTGCCAAACATGGCAGTCAAACGGCAACTGATAAACTGCATATTTATTCCAACTCTCTGCTATCAGTGCCAAACATGGCAGTCAAACGGCAACTGATAAACTGCATATTTATTTCAACTCTCTGCTATCAGTGTCAAACATGGCAGTCAAACGACAACTGATAAACTGCATATTTATTCCAACTCTCTGCTATCAGTGCCAAACATGGCAGTCAAACGACAACTGATGAACTGCATATTTATTCCAACTTTCTGCTATCAGTGCCAAACATGGCAGTCAAACGACAACTGATGAACTGCATATTTATTCCAACTCTCTGCTATCAGTGCCAAACATGGCAGTCAAACGACAACTGATAAACTGCATATTTATTCCAACCTCTGCTATCAGTGCCAAACATGGCAGTCAAACGGCAACTGATAAACTGCATATTTATTCAACTTTGCTATCAGTGCAAACATGGCAGTCAAACGGCAACTGATAAACTGCATATTTATTTCAACTCTCTGCTATCAGTGTCAAACATGGCAGTCAAACGACAACTGATAAACTGCATATTTATTCCAACTCTCTGCTATCAGTGCCAAACATGGCGGTCAAACGACAACTGATAAACTGCATATTTATTTCAACTCTCTGCTATCAGTGTCAAACATGGCAGTCAAACGACACGATAAACTGCTATATTCCAACTCTGCTATCAGTTAAAATGAGTCAAACGACAACTGATAAACTGCTATTTATTCCAACTTCTGCTATCAGCCAAACATGGCAGTCAAACGACAACTGATAAACTGCATATTTATTTCAACTCTCTGCTATCAGTGTCAAACATGGCAGTCAAACGACAACTGATAAACTGCATATTTATTTCAACTCTCTGCTATCAGTGTCAAACATGGCCCTTGATTAAGACACAAATATTACAACATGTGAAATGAGATGTCTACGAAAAGCTGTCAACGTTACAAGGAGAGATAGAGTGAGAAACGAGAATATCGAAGCATCGTTGGTACTATACCATGCATACAGTACATCGAGAAGCAAAGAATCAGGTGGTTCGGCCATCTAATGAGAATGGAACCACATTTACTACCATCACGTGCCTACAATAATCAACACTCATCGCGCAGAGCACAAGGCAGGCCAAGAACACGATGGGTAGATAACATCTCAGAGTTCCTGCGAAAGCATGGACTGACAACCTCAAGCGCAACACACCTGACACAAGATAGAAAACTAACTCTCCCACGTCGCTTCATGGCAAATGTGGTTAAGATAAGATAAGATAAGATAAAATAAACGACTCGTTTACTATTGTTAATGACGTCGTCCTGTAAAGGATATACCACGTTTCATTTCATTTTTTCAGACCTCAGAATAATGAAAATATCCATTGCTAAATTTTAACATTCCCTGCCGTAAAAAAAAAAAAAACACAACTGAATGTAAACTTGTGTGCCAGCCCTGTATTGATATATTTCACAATGTTTCAATATCTTTTTCAGACAGTTTATTTGGATAGATAGGGCAGAGATAGACAGCGTTTTCTTTAGCTTCGATCTAGTGAGGACATTTTAGAAGTTGAAAGGGCACGGGGGATGGTTGTCAGTCTTATTTTGGGAAAATGAAGGGGAGAATTGAATGTTTTTAGAAATGTCTGTGCGTCTGATTTGATGATGTGGATGTGCGTCTGATGTGATGATAGTGTGTGTCTGATTTAATGATGTGGACGTGCGTCTGATGTGATGATGTGGGTATGCGTCTGATGTGATGATGTGGATGTGCGTCTGATTGATGATGTGGATGTGCGTCTGATCTGATGGGGTGCGTCTGATTTGATAATGATGTGCGTCTGATGACCGATGAAGTGCGTCTGATGTGAACATGATTTAAGTGCGTCTGATGTGAACACGATGAAGTGCGTCTGATTTGAACATGATGAAGTGCGTCTGATGTGAACACGATGAAGTGCGTCTGATGTGAACACGATGAAGTGCGTCTGATGTGAACGATGAAGTGCGTCTGATGAACGATGAAGTGCGTCTGATGTGAACACGATGAAGTGCGTCTGATGTGAACACGATGAAGTGCGTCTGGTGTGAACATGATGAAGTACGTCTGATCTATAAATATGATGTAGTTCATCTGATCTGATACTCAAGGTCTCAGTGACGAAGTGGTTAAGTCGTTTGCCTATCGTACTGAAAATTGTGGGTTTGATTCCAGACCGAGACACTTGTGCAATTTTATTTTCATGAGATACATAGGATTGTTGCGACGGAGCGACGGAGTTCGTGCTTTGTTGAATTATCTCGGCAGCTGGCATGCCATCTCTGCCGAAGAGGACGGAGCTATATGAAGAAACCTGGTGCAATGAAGTAAATATGTTTTAGACCCATTTGATTATTGTTAAGTGCGTCAATTTTGAATATGATGAAGTGCTCCTGATCAGTTTAGTTTTAAATCAACGTAACAAGCTAATAACTCGGTATAGGAAGCAAATAAAGAATTGAAAATTGTCGTGTTTATCTACAACTTTCTGCAGAAATAAATTCTCAAAATTTCTTAATTCAAAAGTTTGGTGTTCTAAAGGTTTTGGTTTTTTTTCTAAAAAAAGGGTTTTGAAGCCGAAGGATTGACTTCATTGCACCGGGTTTTACCCCATATGGCTCGGGTCCTCTCCGCAGAAATGGCACGCCACCTGCCGAGAGTACTGCACAAAGCACGAAATCCGTAGATCCAGCAACAATCCTAGGTGTCTCTGGAAAAAATTGCACTCATGAACAGAACGACGTAGTCCGGACTCGAACCCAAGAACTTCGACTCACAAGACAAAGGGCTTAGCCACAGAGACCCCTTATTAAGATTCGCCCGTGTGGTGCCGGGGCCCGAAGGGAAGCAAAAATAGTACCACTGCGACCTACAATGCATGTCGTAAGAGGCTACTAATGTAGGTCCTAGGAAGCTACCTAGTAAATAAAACCATCGTAGAAATCGGATGTGCTGGCCTACTTGTAGGCGTATAACTGGCACAACGTACAATCGTTATTAGGCTCAGATCACATATAAATCTCACAGAGTGGTTACCACATGGTCGATATGGAGCTTGCAATGAAGAGGAAGAAGTAGAGGATAATTAAGATTTCTTATATTATCTGTCTGTCTGTCCGTCCGTCCGTCCGTCTGTCCGTCTGTCTGTCTGTCTGTCTGTCTGGCCGATTCTATTCTATGTATAAGCTATGTACAGCAGACATTGCTTAACAAGTAGCTTTGTCTGTGTCAAACAAAAACAGACATTGTCTGTGTCGTCTTATCAGCCATATTGTTTCCATGTTCGGAGCCCGTATCTCTTCCTTGGTGCCAGGTCTGGCTGGCTCTTGAATGTCCATCCGTCTTCTTGATTGTCCAGGGGTGCGGGTTGTACAGGTACGATAATACGTCGTTTCTCACAGGCTTTGTCATTGACAGGATAAGATAAGGTGGGGGCCGTCGGCTGCGTAGTTTAGACGAATATTTTTTCTGAATATTTCAGATGCCGATAGACGGACGATCTAGGATCTAGAAGGGAAAGACAGCGAGTATGTGAGATGATAAATGAGGCGAGGCTGAGTGAATAAAATGCTGAGTGAGTGAGTTACTTCTTCTTCTTCTTCGAACGCTCCGTATTGACTATTTTTTATTACTGATTTCTATGTAATCTGAGCCTAAAAGCGATTGTACGTTGTGCCAGTTATGTTCCTACAAGAAAGCTAGCACATCCGTTTTCTGTGACGCTTTTAATTTACAACGGTACCTTTCCTAAGCCCCTACATCCGTCGCCTCTTACGACATGCGTTGTATGTTGCAGTGGTACTATTTTTTGCTTCTCTTGCGGGCCCCAGCACCTCACATTCGTTATTATGTTACAAGTTAAGTTTAACGCTAAGAAATATCAAATAATATAATAATTCCTCTCGTACCATAGGTGCCTGCAAGCAATTTCTCCATACCACTGTATCCTGGGCAACTCGCTCAATCTTCTCCATGGAACTGAAACCGATATTTCCTGCCTCTCTCAGCAAAGTTCGTTTCAGGGTCTCCTTAGGTCGACCTCTCTTTCTTGAACCCTTTGCATCCCACTTCAATGCCTGCTATGATATTCGTTGATCATTTCTCCTCAAGGTGTGCCCAACATATCTCCATTTTCTCTTTCTTATAACAGTTGTCACTAGTGGTTGACAGACATTTCTCTGATTTCATCACTTTTCCTGAATTCGTTCCATTTTATATTCATTATTTTTCTCAGACATCTATTTTAAAATGCATTCAACTTGCTTTCTATATCTTTAGTCATTTTCCAACTCTTGCTAGCATATGTTAGGATTGATACAACATTTGAATTGAAAATCCGTAATTTAGTTTTAATACTATATAACTTGTAGTTCCATATTTTATTTAGACTTTTAAAAGCTGAGCTAAGGAATATCAGATTATTAATATTTTTCATCAATAAATAAACCATGGACTTTATAGATTTGAGTAAAATTGCAAGAAAAACTTACAGTGTTCTAATCAAACATATACAAAAATCAGTCCCCATTAAACAGGAATTTTCGTTTTCCAGTTCAAGCTAGTCGGCCTTATGTTGCCGGTGGCTACGGTCTTACACACATAGAAAGCACATAATTTTAAACTTTTGTCTAGCGAAAACAAGCACACAGTTTTGAAAAAGAAAAATATTGTCTGAGAACATGAAAACCAGTGGCGGCTCGTCTATAAGGGCCAGTGGGGCCGGGCCCTACCAAAAATAACGTATAACGTGTATTTATTATTTATTAAATTAAAATATAGCAATCTAAAACCATGATTTATCCGGAACACAATGTCTGGCCCCACCAACAAAAATTATCACGAGCCGCCACTGATGAAAACATATTGTAGCCTAAGTCTAAGGTCATGATGGCGCAACTAGAAATATTATAAACCTTTTAGTTGACATCACAAAAAAGGGTTTGATAAATTAACGCTTTCTGTACTCAATTTCCTCAGTAGTACACTGTTATATCGAAGTGAAAGATAAAAACAAAATCTAGATCTCAATGTAGCAAAAACATGTACGCTTTCTGTACGCAGTTATTTCCTCAGTTGTACACAGTTATATGGAAGTGCAAAAGAAAAGCGAAAAACAAATTCCATGTCTCAATTTAATCGCAACATTCGTTTTTAACCGTTGCTATATCTTTGTATATCCTATATAGAAGAATAGGCAGAGTTTCATGGACAGAAAAACAGACAAATAAACAAGTTTTAGGAAAACTTGGCATGAAGAAACAATTATTAAGAGAAATAAAATTCAGACAAGTAAAGTATTTTGGGCACATAAAAAGACATGACACCATGATAAAACATTTACTAGAGGGAAAGTTGAGGGGGAAGAGCAAAAGGAAGACCGAGAGATAAGTGGAGGAAACTTTAAGAAATGGACAGGTTACAGTCTGGCAGTGTGTCAAGGCGAAAGACAGAGGATGCTAGAGATTGATTGCAGCCAAACTTCTATGTGGAGACGGCACCTGATGATGATGATATCTTTGTTAAAGTCTATGTGTAGTGTTCTGAGTTATTCGTCAGATTTGTTGTATCGTTTTGCTTGATAAATGCCTTTTTGGTCGAAACGTTGCTGTGTATTGTCATTGTTTTTGTACTTTGTAAATCTACAGTCTCTGTAGCTAAGTGGTTAAGCTCTTGCCTTGTGAGTCGAAAGTCGTGGGTTCGAACCGGCAGCGCCGTTCTGTTCACGAGTGCATTTTTTCCAGAGACCCTAGGATTGTTGCCGGAGCTACAGAGGTCTTGCTTTGTGCAATACTCTCGGCAGATGGCGTGCCATTGCTGCGGAGAGGAACCGAGCCATATGGGGTAAAAACCCGGTGCAATGAAGTCAATCCTTCGGCTTTTTTTTTTCCGATCCAGAAGCACTTGAGTTTTCAGCTCTTCGGCTCGGTGCCATGAACATCGTAACCCTTCGGTTCGGTGCCACGAACACCGTGAATCTGGGAACCTGTGGCTTTTCTGCCAGCCCGCGGAATTGAACCCGCACACACAGAGGGCTGTCACCCGCAGTCCAACGCTCTACGAATACGCTGGGCAGGCGGGCATCCTTCGGCTTTAAAACCCCTTTAAAAAAAAAACTACAGTACTTTGTTATTACGTGTCTCAATTTAGCAAAAACAACAATAATGACAACGGATCAAACGAACATGACAAAATATATTTTTATCAACAGAGAGAAAGTAGAAAATGTGAACAGTTTTGAATATCTTGGTTCACTACTAACAACAGATGGAAATGTGAACAGTTTTGAGTATCTTGGTTCACTACTAACAACAGATGGAAATGTGAACAGTTTTGAGTATCTTGGTTCACTGCTAACAACAGATGGAAATGTGAAGAGTTTTGAGTATCTTGGTTCACTGCTAACAACAGATGGAAATGTGAACAGTTTTGAGTATCTTGGTTCACTGCTAACAACAGATGGAAATGTGAAGAGTTTTGAGTATCTTGGTTCACTACTAACAACAGATGGAAATGTGAACAGTTTTGAATATCTTGGTTCACTACTAACAACAGATGGAAATGTGAACAGTTTTGAATATCTTGGTTCACTGCTAACAACAGATGGAAATGTGAACAGTTTTGAATATCTTGTTCACTACTAACAAAAGATGGAAATGTGAACAGTTTGAATATCTTGGTTCACTCTAACAACGATGGAAATGTGAACAGTTTTGAGTATCTTGGTTCACTGCTAACAACAGATGGAAATGGGAACAGTTTTGAGTATCTTGGTTCACTGCTAACAACAGATGGAAATGGGAACAGTTTTGAGTATCTTGGTTCACTGCTAACAACAGATGGAAATGTGAACAGTTTGAGTATCTTGGTTCACTCAACAACAGATGGAAATGTGAACAGTTTTGAGTATCTTGGTTCACTGCTAACAACAGATGGAAATGTGAACAGTTTTGAGTATCTTGGTTCACTACTAACAACAGATGGAAATGTGAACAGTTTTGAGTATCTTGGTTCACTACTAACAACAGATGGAAATGTGAACAGTTTTGAGTATCTTGGTTCACTACTAACAACAGATGGAAATGTGATGAAGGAAAATAAAAGAACAAACTAACTGTACAAAAATTGAACAACTAAAAACAGTATGGAATGGAACTGATAGAAAAATAAAGATCAGAATACTATGGGAATGCATATTCGCAGTGGCAGCGTATAAATGTGAAGAATGGACATAACTAGGCCGTAGAAAACATGTATGCTTTTGAATATACGTGTTACAGAAGAGTCCTGTGTATATCATGGACATACAACATTCCACAGAAAACTATACGGACTTATGTGTGAGCTACAAAAGAAAGTGAAGTTTATACAAGAGACAACATTGAATATCTATACATTATTCCAAGCGAACGAAAGGAAAGAAGGATTATGGACAGAGAAGAGAATAAATATATAATTTAAAAAAGAACTAAAAATCAAAGAAAACCGGCTAATGCTACAAATACGAAAAGTTAGGTATTTTAGACATATAAAGAGACATACATTTATACAGAACATCAGGAAAGAGACAAGAGGAAGACCACGAAAAAGATGGTTAGATGGCATAGCAGAATCATGTCAAAGAGCAAAAATAACAATCACCCAAACCACTAGAACAACACAAGACAAAAACAGAAAACCACGACACTGGGCAACAACCCGGTAACAGTGTGAAGACAAAAGCAGACGAAGAAAGAGACACGAAGGGATGGAAAAGACCATCATGAAATGAGGCATCCTGGCAAAGAAAAGAGAAAGACCACGGAGAAGATAGATTCGGGATGTAACTGATGAGTTTGAGCATGACTGCTCAGAGGCAGGACATCTGGCCTATAAGAGAGAAATTCCAGTTAAGGTGACAAAGTTTTACTCAGGACAAGCTACTTGATGATGCTGATTTAGTTAGCTGGTATCGATCACTTGCACAGTAACTCCGTCTAATACTACTCTGAAATTATATGAACTCAGTTACTTCAGGTAAATATTGTCACGTGAACATATTAAGAAGATAAACATACCGGATGTGAACTCTGCACTTTCATAAGAGAAAATCAGAGCCAACTATAAACTAATAGGCCTTCGGACTCGGTTAAGAATTATGGGAAATCAGACCCAACTACACCACGTGACCTCGCATTCCAGTATTGTTGTATATAGACAAATTCATTTTAAAATCAACACAAAATGCTAAATCGAAGTTATATTATGCAACAAGTTAAGTTTAACAATATGGAATATCAATATTATGAATATTTTTCACCAGTAAATAACCATAGACTCACAGAATTGAGTAAAATTGCAAAGAAGCTTGCAGTGTTCTATCAAATATATATAAACATTCCAGCCCCCTTCTCTGATCTAGGTAAGGGATTCCCCGGTCAGTTGTCTGGCCTAGGCTGTGGAGAAAACCGTGTTCTTGACGTTCCTCATAGTCTACCTCAATCTATTCTCTAATTATGTTTTGTCTTTCAGCGTCACGTACCTCTCTTTGCATCTTGTCTTTATTTCTCTTCTCCAATCATGATTTGCCTCACAGCTTCAGGGCAATAAGATATTTCTAGAATGGGCCTTTCTGTGCGCTTCATAAACAGTGTCTTTCGTCACCTCTGTTATCTCTGAGTTCCAAGTTTTGCGAGGCCGGAACTTTGCTTTGTATCCACTGTATCGGGGTAGCATTGCTCTTTGAGGTGCACTGTCTGTTGATATCTGCTTACGTGGCTGAACTATTTAATTTGATGTTTCTTTGATGAAGTTCAGTACTGATGTTGTATAATAATATTCCTCTCGTACCGTTATACGTTACATAGGACCTGCAAGTAATTTCTCCATATCCCTCTATTCTGGGCAACTCGTTCAATCTCATCCATGGAACTGAGACCGATATTTCTTGCCTCTCTCAGCAAAGTTCGTTTCAGGGTATCCTTAGGTCGACCTCTCTTTCTTGAACCCTTTGCATCCCACTTCAATGCCTGCTTTGATATTCGTTGATCATTTCTCCTCAATGTGTGTCCAACATATCTCCATCTTCTCTTTCTTATAACAGTTGTCACTAGTGGTTGACCAGACATGTCTCTGATTTCATCACTTCTTCTGAATTCGTTCCATTTTATATTCATTATTTTTCGTAGACATCTATTTTCAAATGCATTAAACTTGCTTTCTATATTACCTATGTACCCACAATTTTCCTGATGTCTTCATTTTTAAACCGGTCTCTTCTTGATACTTCCAGCATTCTGCGTAGTCACTTCATCTCTGTGGTGACTAGTTTTTTTGTGGTCATTTAATGTCAGCGTCCAGGTTTGGCACTGGTAGCATAATGTTTGGAGAATTGTAGATGCGTCTATTTTGGGGAAAATGAGGTAAGGGAAACAACTGTTCCAAAATTAATTTGTGTTGTAAACTTAATGTTGTTAGCTCCCATAATGTGTATTTTGTGACAGCGAGTATTTCAAGTTTGGAATTCCCCAAAGAAATAAACATTGCTGTATTTTGTCATTGTTTTTGTAATTTGTAAAACTACAGTACTTTGTAATTACGTGTTTTGCCAAAGAAATAAACAATTTACAGATAAATTTCATTCAAGCGAAATGCCTGCCGGCGTAGACGATCATGTCTCACCACAACTCTCTCTCCTTGGTGCCACTAATCAGTTCTGACTTTGATCTTTTGTCGAACCACGATGTCAGGCCATCCAACATCCTCTCCCTCTGTCTTCGACGATCTCTCCTTCCCTGAGTTCTACCCGTTGTCACCAAATGTTCTAAATCTTCTCTTCGCATTATATGCCCGAAGAACCGTGATTGTCGGATTCTTATTCTTTTGATAAGTTTCTTTGTGTGCAGGCCTGATTTAAAACTTCATTTGTTTTCTTCGCTGTCCATGGAATTTTCAGCATTCTTCTGTATAACCACATATATGTAGCTTCCAATGGTCTTACTGATTGTTTGTTCATTGTCTATAATTATCTGCCATACATAAATATTGGTTCAATATAGCACTGGAGTACTCGTTTCCGCAGCGTCATTGTTAGTGAATTCACGCATAATGTGTTTTTCATTTTCATAAATGATGCATAAGTTTGAGCTATTCAACGTCTAATCTCTATTTTAAAGATATATTGGAGAACTTATCCGGAAAGTGCAAAAAACGAATGTAGTTTCTGTAGGTTCTTTTGTAATGATGCACTTTCTTTGTGGATTCTATTGCATTGATGGATATAATTTTCTGCATGGATTTTATTGTAGTGATATCATTTCTATGTGAAATTTATATTATAGTCATATCATTTTCTATGTGAAATTTCTATTTTAGTGCGTTTTTTCGATCCAGAAGCACTTGAGCTTTCAGCTCTTCGGTTCGGTGCCATGGAAATCGTAACCCTTCGGTTCGTTGCCACGAACACAGTAAATCTAGAGAACCTGTCGCTTTTCTATCAGCCCGCGAAATTGAACCACACTCACAGGGGCTTGTCACCTGTCGTCCAGCGCGCTACGAACACACGGGGGATTGCAGTGTTTAAAGACACTCTTAAAGTGTCTCTGAAATGCTTTGATATAGACACCACGTGCTGTGAATCCCTGGCAAAGGATTGCCAAAATGTGGCGCTGTAACAACACAAGAGAAACTCGTCGGGCCGTTGAGACACAGAAAAAACGAGCTGCGAGAAAAGACAGAACACACAACACTCACATGTCTAACCTTGATCATGTCTAACCTGTGGTAGGGATTGGGTTTTTGACAGTCACATCCGCACACACAGAGAGTGCAGCAGCACACATCATCGGTTGTTGTCATCATCGCTTGCTATGGACGGTTATTATTAATAATATAATAATTCCTCTCGTACCGTTATACGTTACATAGGGCCTGCAAGTAATTCCTCCATACCGCTCTATCCTGGGCAACTCGTTCAATCTCCTCCATGGAACTGATACCGATATTTCTTGCCTCTCTCAGAAAAGTTCGTTTCAGGGTCTCCTTAGGTCGACCTCTCTTTCTTGAACCCTTTGCATCCCACTTCAATGTCTGCTTTGATATTCGTTGATCATTATTATTATTAAAAAGGTAAAGTAAAGGAACCGTTTCATACCTCGTGGTATATAGGCAATACAGTGTTAGGCCTGTATTTTTCATTGACCGTCGGCACACGATGGGTGATGTGGTCAGCATCACGCCTGCCGCCTTTACTTTCCCAGAGCATGTCTGGTACCCAGTTGAGGCTGGGTCGACCTGAGAGCCGTCGCGGTCGGGAAAAATTCCACGCGCATTGCGGAAGCTGAACCCAGACCACCAGCCTTGCGAAGCGAGTTCACTAACAACTACGCTACAGCGGCTCTCATTATTATTATTGCCCTGATATAATTTTCGGTGTGAATTCCAATGTAAGAAAGTATATTTTTCTGGGATTAAATTGTAATTATTTAATTTTTCTATGCGGAATCTTTTTTAAGGTTACAATTTTTTAAGAGAATCTATGTCAGTGATAGATTATTTAAAACAGATATAAAGGGTTTTAAGCCGAAGGATTGACTTCATTGCACCGGGTTTTACCTCATATGGCTCTGTCCCTCTCCGCAGAAATGACACGCCATCTGTCGAGAGTATTGCACAAAGCACGAACTCCGTAGCTCCAGCAACAATCGAAGTAGGGGTCTGGGAAAAACTGCACTTTGAACAGAACGGCGTGGTCCAGATTCGAACCCATGACCTTCGACTCACAAGGCAAAAGGCTTAACCACTTAGCCACAGAGACCTTCGACTCACAAGGCAAAGGGTTAACCACTTAGCCACAGAGACCCCAGATAGAAGTAACAGAATGATAGACACGTTGGTAATAAGTCACGTGTGTTGCTGGGGCTCTCAATGGGAGCAAAGAATAGTAACACTGTGACCCACAAGGCATGTCGTAAGAGGCAACTGAGGTAGGAGCCTAGGAAAGCTACCCTAATTTATGTGACATGGGCACGTCTCAGACACTGGAACGAGTTCGAGAATTAAGCATTAAGTTTGGACATGCCAGACAGTGTCGTCTTCGTGGTAGAGAGAGAAGATATAGTAATCAACTTCTCATGGGTACGATGAGCAAATGGACTTTGGGATGGCTGCTGCAGCGGAGGACAGAGCACGAACAGGAATGCCCAATGTGCCGTGACGTCGATCGCATAACATAACATAACCAACCCTAATAAATAAAAAGCGTCGCAGAAATCGGACGTGACTGCCTACTTGCAGGCGCATAACTGGCACAACTTACAATCGCTATTAGGCTCAGATCACATACAAATCTCATAGAGTGGTTTAACAAGTGGTCGATATGGAGCGTTAGAAGAAAAAGAAAATCAAATGCTATGTAAATTTGGTAATAAACACCTACTTTCAAAGTAAATAAAATTCCTATAAAAATATCTTAACCATCTTCAATATTACATAGGGAACCCTCCCTAGTTCTACGGGGTTCGTCCACTGCAGCTGAGATCTTCCTGTGTAAGAAAGAGATCCGAGCACAGATGGTTACTCACCGAAGTGCAATGATGATGGTCCTATCAATCAATCAATAGAAAAAAAAATCATCAATCAATCAAGCATCAATCAATCAACCATTCAATTAATCAATATCAGAACTGATTATCTTCAACAAGAGAAAAACAACAACAAATAAAATATGCACTTTGGAAACCATTTATTATCACACTTACATATACCCCTTCATCTTCTATCTCAACATTATCATCATCGATAACGTAACACTTATTTCCCCTGCCCCCATCTCAGTATCATAATATATATATACTTTTATATATAAAAAATAATGTGTAGAAATAGTCATCATTTCTTACGGTCAACAAAAGGAAAGTTGTTGGGTAAACATTTCATAGAGATGGAAAGGAAGTTGTTGGGTAAACATTTCAATAGTGATGGAATGTTTTGGAAGAAATTGAAAATGACCACAATATAAAAAAAAGGAATACTTTAACCCATTCACACCTCTGAGCTGATACAACGGCTCCTGGTATTTTTTTAGGATGACGTAACTCCAGTTTGGAATCCAAAATGATAAAAATAACAGAGCAGTTCACCTATTTAGGTAGCAATTTCGATTGCACAGGAAATGTTAAAAAAGAAATTGTGATACGAATTGGCAAAGGAACATAGCTTTTAAAAGTCTAAATAAAATTAGGAACTGTAAATTATATAGTTTTAAAACTAAATTAAGAATTTTCGATACCAATGGTGCATCAATTCTAACAAGTCAACGAGAGTTTGAAAATGACTAAAGATGTTGAAAGTAAGTTGAATGCATTTGAAAATAGGTGTCTGCGAAAAATAATGAATATAAAATGGGACAAATTCAGGAGAAGTGATGAAATCAGAGAAATATCTGGTCAAACACTAGTGACAACTGTTATAAGAATTAAGTTAATTGCATATCATTTACATGACTTTGCAAATCAACCCCATCTTTTAACGCTGTTTGTGATTTTTCTAGGCATTATTACGTTCAGTAGTTTGCTATTGCTTTCTGAACGGGTGGTGTTATCGTCCTTTTGTAAAAATCCACGCAAAACAATTTGCAACCAAACTGTCCGCAGCGTGATTCGAACTCAGAATGTTGGGGTTAATAGTTCTAAGCCACAGACGCCACCAACAACTGTAATAAGAAGGAAACGATAGAGATATGTTAGGCACACTCTGAGAAGAAATTATCAAAGAATACCAAAGCAGGCATTGAAGTGGAAGTAGAAGAGTTTAAGAAAGAGAGGATGACCTAGGGAAACACTGAACTTTGAGATGAGAAATGTAGGACTCAATTCCATAGAAGAGATTGAGTGAGTCGCCATATAGAGCGGTATGGAGAAATTACATGCAGGTCATATGCAATGTAAAACGGTATCGTAAACTGGCAGAAGTATGGACAAAACTGATGTCATCAATGCTGTTTACACTCAGTTATGTTATATTGTTGAGTCTCAGACAACGGAATGATTGTGAGAATTACAAGTTCAATCCGTCGAGTGGTTACGGGGCCCAAATTTGGGGTGTAAATAATAGAACCACTGTTACCTGCCACGCATGTCGTAAGAGGCGACTAAGGAGGTTTGGCTGAAATCAGATGCATGTGTCCTAAACGTGTAGAAGTCTTATGCGTTTAGGGTCTACCAAACCAATGTGCAACGTATACACGTTCTTGGCAAAGATCAAACATATCACAAAGAGTGATTAAAATTGGTCTAAAGAACGAACGCAAAGAAGTAGTTCAATCTGGACATACCAAGAGACAGTATTGTCTCTGCAGTAGAGAGAAAAGATATAATAGGTGACCTTTGGGATACCTGCTGCAACAGAGGATGGAGCACGTACTGGAATTCCCAATGAGCAATGATGTTGATAACATACTCAATTCAAGTGCTGTGCCGGTTAGTGTAAGCGATCATGTCTCTCCACATCTGTCTCTGGTACAATCCATCAACTCTGTCACAGAACCATTGCTGCTAGTTGTGGTAGCTTGACCGGAACAGCGACGTTTCAAGACATGATCAACTTTCTAGGGAGGATATACAACGGTAGTTTCCCGTTCCTTTCCGTTGTTTCAAACCTGTCAGATTGGTCACATGTGTACTAGCCTATCACTTTCAGGTTAACAAACACAAATTGCATCCGAAGACATCTGAAAAAAAGAACTCCCGTTCAAGACCGGCAGAAAAACACCTCCATCTTGCCGCATCATCTTGAACGGAAGTTATGATAGCATAACATAACATGAAAACAAGTAAAAAAAAACCGATTCAAATATAGAATACATTTTTTATAAAAATAACTAATTGTGGAATCTTGATTTTCATTAAAAGATTCTGGATATTTAAACATAATGACAAGACTTGTACTGTCAATGATATATTATAGATATGTACTAGTACAACACCCACACATATTGACAAGACTCCCACAACTGATGATACAACATCCACACATATTGACAAGACTCCCACAACCGATGATACAACATCCACACCTATTGACAAGTCAAAATTGATTGATAGGACCATCATCATTGCACTTCAGTGAGTAACCATGTGTGCTCTGATCTCTTTCTTACACAGGAAGATCTCAGCTGCAGTGCACGAACTCTGTAGCACCGGCAAGGGTCCCCAATGAAATTTTGAAGATGGAAAAATAATTTTTTTTAAGAATTTAAAAAAAAACTTTTCTAATGAATTTTACCGTAGCATCGGCTTTCCAGTCTACTCTTCTCAATTTTAAACTGTCAAAGGGTTCTTTCACGTGCTAAAATTTAACACATAACCTATGTTTTATTGTCCGTCTCCGATAGGACTGGGAACTTGATCGCGCCTACACTGAAATCAGGGATCTCTGAAAAGATATCCAGATGGCTCCATGAGGGAGCGAACCTGGTACCTTTTGGCACGAGAGACAAGCACCTAGCTTCTACGCCACAGAGACCATCGATCTTATTGATTGCCTGTTCATTGTCCATGATTCACTGCCATATTAATGTATGATACATAACAAAAACATTCATACAAAAGTTATCATTTCACACAAAAGTTGCATATTCAGAGACTAGCTGCAGGAAGTTACAAAACATCAACAAACATGGAAATCAACAAAACAAAAATTGTAGCAAAATTATGTTAAAAACATATATATATATTTCAGTCGTGTCCTTTGTCGAATGCACTCAAGATTCATACCACAAACTTTGTCTCTGTGGCTAGAAATTGAAAAATTAATATAAATGTTAGTGATTAGTTGCAACCCTGTGCTTCTTTGGCAACAGAAGGGGTATAAGAGGGAAAGATACTTATCATTCTAGGTAACCTCTTCTTTCCCAGGAACTATAGTACTTTTAAAAACCATCTTTGTGTATTCCCTGGTTGTCTGTTAGATGAGGACACTAAAATCGATGCTGAATCAATCCAGCAATTTAAGCAGTTTGGAGTTACCCATTGTTCAAGTAGAACTGGATGCCTGAGGGGCAAAGTGAGAGGTGTGTTTAATCAGCGAGCCACGGGAACCATCAGTATGCATACTCTTCGATATCTGTTGGGGGTGACTGAGCACCTATGGGTCTGTACGAAGTGCAATGATGTCAGTTTAGTAACCAATAACCAATAGCAGGTCAATAGCAGAAAATAAAGATTGTGACATATCTTTTAACAGGGTGTCACCACTTATACGTTCAGTAGTTTACCATTGCTTTCTGAACGGTGAGGTGTATTTTTACCATTCATAAAAAACACGGGAACAAACTGCCCACCGCGGAGTTTGAACCAATTACTCACAGATTGTGATCGAGCTCACTACCGCTTAAGCTACAGACGCCCACAATAGCACAGCTTATATAATGTTTATAAAGATTTCTGAATACAAGGTTGAAGCATACGGAAGGATGTCTATTGCTTGGAGGTAATAAACCACCCTCCTCCCCCCACCCACATTGACCAACACATGCTGCCCTGTTCAATCACAATAACAATCCCCACCAACGTTTCGATCAAAAAGCCTTTATCAAGCAAAGGATATAACAGTGATGTAGTTAGGTTAGATTTAGTTGTTGCATTTGTCTGTTCGCATTTATTTAGTTATTCGTTATTAGTCAAGAGATTTTCATTTTAGGGCCGTTAGGAATTTATTGTCCGATTCTATGTGTTCTGTGCCATGTAAGAAGTGAATCTCTTCACTTTTCTTGTATCCTTTGCTTGATAAAGACCTTTTGGTAGAAACATTGCTGTGTATTGTTATTGTTTTTTGTAAAACAACAGTAATTTGTTTTTACTTGTTTCGCCATTGTTAAATAATCATTTAATACAAGGCCTCATGAATGTTCAATAAATAATATGGAACTAATCTTAGAACATTTCATTAACTCTTAGTTGACCAGGGCAAAAGCCATGTTTTTACAAGCCATTAATTTTACAATAAAAATGCCTTTTAGTGTGGCTCCTGGTAAAAAATGCATCTAACCCAAAGCCATATAGTGCGACATTTGGTTCACAAGCAGTTACAGTTCTTGAAATGTGTATAAATAATTTTATATATAGAACAATTAACGGGTGATATAAATGTATGTTATAAACATATTCTAATGATATAAATGTATGTTAACATATTTTAATGATATAAATGATATGCTTATATTTGAAGACATATAAAACTTGTGACTGAAAACAACATAATGGAAAGATATATTGTTCATTTGAGGATCATCTTCATCGGACATGTCCATAATTTTTCCAATCTCCTCCCAAGCATGTATTTCAGTGTGTTTAGACTCACAACTTTTGTTCTGTGTTGATTGATGTATCTACTGGGGTTTCTCTAATAGGGTTTCTCTCATGGTTTTGCCGCAAATATCGGTATGCATATCTTGTGCAACCGAGATAGTGAATACCCTTTAAGTTCGTTGAAATCTTCAAAGTGTATGTTTTCTCTTAGAGCATTGATGACTTCACTTTTGTCCATAGTAGGCTGATTATCGATCGCAGCATTGCTAGCCAGTGTTTCTGCTTTCTCATTGCACATCACCCCAGAATAGCGTTGGACAAAAATTAAGGTGAGTGACTGTATTTTCGCATTTTGCGTTAATTGTATCCACTGTCTACGTACAGAACTGGTCTTGATCTTCTGTATCCTGCTCATAGAGTTGCTGAGCATGCATGCATGAGTGAATGTTTGTATCTTGAGCTACTCAAGGGAGGAAAGTTATATATGTTAGGAATAATATGTTATGACAAAATAACGGATCATACAGGATACTGTTTCCAGTATGAGAATGGAGGTTGAGGCCATTACTGCTGCCATTCAGTGGCTCTCTGTTTACAGGGGTCGTTGTTGTTGTATCTGTTTATAGGGGTCGTTGTTGTATTTGATTCAGAAGGTCCAATAAGGCAGGTTGCGGTATGAATGAGCTGAAGATTTTTAGTACAGGTTTTCAACTTCCAGACGCTTATGTAGATCTACTGTTCTGGACCAGCAAATATGAAATTACCACCATCTAGATAGAGCAAGGCAGATGATATTGTTCTGACTCAGAACTGGACACAATAGACTAAACAGACACCTATACAGACTAAGTTTGGTTCCATCACCCACATGTGCAAGTTGACAGACAGCTGAACACATTCTGCAAGATTGTCACCGGATGAATCAACTGCGGAAATAACACGGGCCAACAGAGATAAACATCCATTCAAAGCTATTAGGAAGCCTTGATGAACTAACAAACACAACAACATACATCCAGAGAACCAGACTCATTGTGTAGACATTGAAATAATAATAATAATAATAAAGCCCATAACCCATTAGGGTCGTAGGGGTGTCACTGTGGAGACATTACCACAAAAAGCATGCCATGAGTCTCTGTCTTCAACTCTTCGAGCAAGTGTGAAGAAACTCTGTCCTGACTGGCTCTTGATGTTGTCAAACCAGGATTTTCTTTGTCCTTCTGCCACCTTCAACAGTTCTCTGTAGGATAATCTTGGAGAGTGAGCCATGTCTCATCATATGCCCAAACCATGCAAGTTTACACCTTTTCACGATTGTCAAGAGTGACACTTGTCGACCTGCAAGGTTTACATCCTGAATCCATCTCCGTAACATTGAACATCAGCAAGAAGACTGTTCGAACATAGGTTTGCATCAATACCACTGATTGTCTGGGAGTCAAGGAGAATGATCTTCTGTCTCTTGTCAATCATCTGTTGAACACTAAAATTGATGTTAAATATATCCAGCGATTGAATAAGTTTGGAACTACACATTGTACAAATAGAACTCGATGCCTAAGGGGCAGACTGAGGAGTGTGTTTAACCAGCAAAACATCAATATGCATATCCTTCGACATCTGTTGGTGAAGACTGAGCACCTATGGGTCTGCCGGACTACTATAGCATTTGTTCATTGTTAAAAGAATGTCAAACTAGCATATGCTGTTACATATCATCCATAATTATAGCGTGGATCAACCAAAATGCTCGAAACCAATGGTTTTTTAGATATGAGTCTTGCATATATGATCCTTCTAAATAGCAAAAATTTCCAACTTGGAACAGGACTATCTGTGTTTACATACAACTTAGAACAGGAATGTATGTGTTTACATACAACTTAGAACAGCAATATCTCTGTTTACATACAGCTTAGAACAGGAATATCTGTGTTTACATACAGCTTAGAACAGGAATATATGTGTTTACATACAACTTAGAAATAAAGTGAAGGTTCACACTATAATTATGGGTGATATGTACATCATATGCTGGTTTGGCACTCTTTACACTTCTTATGTTAGTGAAATCCACTCTACGGTGCATGGGGTTTTGCTTTAATTTTTTCACAACTTCAAGGTCATTAATTATTTATATATAATGAGACAATATAACTGAAAATGATAGAAATTATAAATGAAATAATTCATGGTAAGGCCAAGGACTTTTTCTGTCTGGGACATAAAAAAAAAATCCTAACCGAACAATTTTGTGGTGACTGCACTAGTTATGCAGCCATTAAATTCGTCAGGCTATGGTCCCCCCTGTCCTACACTGTCCTAAATATCGATATTGCAGGCAGTATATGGCATTCATCTTTACAGACGGTCAATTGGCAAGTGTTTTACTGTGACAACTTCTGATTTTTGCTTTCTCTCTTGCCGTTCAGCTCGTACATAAGTCTCTTCTCAAAAGACTCTTGCAGGCAGCAACGACATCAAAAAAATATATAATTGAAAATGATATTACTTTACAATTTAAAAACCACATATGATATATTGAAGAATGAAACACAACAACAAAGTCAAAAACATCAGCAACTTGGTTCAGAATTCGGTTATCTCAGAGAGTGGCAATGATAATTATAATTTGAAAATGAAAGTCACTGCATATACTTTACAGGACGAAGCCATCAACCACAGTAAACGAGTCATTGATTTTCTAGGCACAACTTATACGTTCAGTAGTTTGCCATTGCTTTCTGATCGGTGATGTCTATTTTTATTATTTGTAAAAGTAAAATTCAAGGAAAAATTTTCTTCTAAACTGCCCACCACGGAGTTTGAACCAGGTTCTCTTGGGTTATGATCGAGCTCACTACCACTACACCACAGACGCTCAATTGTAGTTTAGAATCATTAATAATAAAACAATAAATGAACAAGGCAGTAAAGATTTTAACATGGAATCAAAAATGGAACAAATAATTTCAAACAGTAGCTGCTTCTTCTTCTTCTGCGATTAACTTCTGTATCAACTTCTACTATGTGACTACTTCAGTATGTGTCATAAACAGGGAGGTGTGTTTAAGGTCTTCTGTGATCAACTTCTGCTATGCGACTACTCCAGTATGTGACTACTTCAGTATGTGTCATAAACAGGGAGGTGTGTTTAAGGTCTTCTGTGATCGACTTCTGCTATGCGACTACTCCAGTATGTGTCATAAACAGGGAGGTGTGTTTGAGGTCTTCTGCAATCAACTTCTGTTATGCGTCTACTCCGGTGTGTGTCATAAACAGGGTGGTGTGCTTGAGGTCTTCACCAGTCCCCCATAGTTTGTTTTGTAATGATGTTTCTGTTGGCCAGATTTCCATTCTCACACTGTTCAGGCAGCGGCAGTCTTGCAGGATATGCTCTGGGGACTGCTTTGGTGCTCCATAGGTGCAGGCAGCCGAATCCCTGAGACCCATTCTCTGGAGGTGCGCTCTGAGACCGCATTGTTCCGTTCTAAGTCTGAAGACTGTTGTCTTCGCTTTTCTGTTTAATGTATTCTAAAAGTATCAATGGCAGACGTTACACACTGGATTAGACAGAAACACTACAGCGTACTCAGTGACTCCATGAGCATGATTCGTAAAGTCGAATCAGGGATGGTGAGACGTAACTGGGTGGAGGTACTGGTACAGACAATGATCAGAGAAATCACCTTCATTTTTGTCCCTGGGCACGCATGAGTTAGGGGTAATGAACGAGCTTATAGATTGGCTGGCTTGGCTACAATATCAGAGGGAGCTGCCATGGATCGAAGTGACATTCTTCACGCATTGCGAGAGTCTTTTCGAACAGAGGAGTTTCAGGGCTGTGAATCCACTCGCTGACCAGATTGAAAGAGATGGGTGTCAATATTGGTGCAGTCCGAAAAGAGCGACATACTAGGTATGCAAGGAGATTGATTAATCAACATCGAACTGGCGTGTTGGGCCGCTGGACGCTGCTGGATTTGCTGAGGCGAAGATCGGAGCACCTATGGACGTGTCCGGAGTGCTATGATGATAGTCCTCATTTAACTGATAACTACAGCGTATGTTTGTTTTTGATTAAATAATATTTGCTTTCTGTATTGAACCAAACATACTGTAGGACTAGGCAACAGTTGCCATAAGAATAGAGAGTTTGTGGTTCAAATCCTGTGCTTCTTCTTCTTCACCTTTCAACTCCCAACAGAGCACAGCCTATCTCCTGCAATCCAATTCTTTCCATGTTTTACCTATCCTTTTAATATCAGTCTGCAGCTCTCTTCCCCAGATATGTCTACTTCTACCCCTACTTCTCCTTCCCTGCGGGTTCCAAAACAGTGCCTGTCTTGCAATGCTTCTAGTTGGTCTTCTCAATGTGTTTCCTATCCATCGCCAGCATCTTTTTCGTAGCTCTTTCTCCATCGGTATCTGCTTGGTAATTAGTTTTTTTCCGGAAGACCCTAATACTTGTTCACTGTTGTTTTATTGGTCATATTCATTGGCTTTCATGCTTCCCCTGGAGCTCTTAAAACTCCTTATTCTCTTATTAAATCAACATCGAACTGTTGAGTTGGGTCGCTGGACACTGCTGGATTTGTTGAGGTAGAGATCAGAGCACCTATGGACATGTCCGGAGTGCTATGATGATAGTCATCATATAACTGATTCATGTCTAGAGTGCTATGATGATAGTCCTCATATCACTGATTCCTGTCTAGAGTGCTATGATGATAGTCCTCATATAACTGATTCATGTCTGGAGTGCTATGATGATAGTCCTCATATAACTGATTCATGTCTAGAGTGCTATGATGATAGTCCTCATATAACTGATTCATGTCTAGAGTGCTATGATGATAGTCCTCATATAACTGATTCATGTCTAGAGTGCTATGATGATAGTCCTCATATCACTGATTCATGTCTAGAGTGCTATGATGATAGTTCTAATATAACTGGTTCATGTCTAGAGTACTATGATGATAGTCCTCATATAACTAATTCGCTTTATATTAACGATACAAGTAAACACGACAAGTACTAACAAAGTCAACAAATGTTGACCTTATAGATTTCAAAATTTATATGAGAAAACATTTTGAAATAAATGAAAATATATGTTATCTTTTGTAACTGGATACCAGTTTCTTCCTTTCATTCATTCTCTTAAAATATTGTCTATATATTCGGTGCTGTTTCTTGTAAGGGTTAAAGAAGGCCATCATGGAGGCAGAGGTATCTCAGCAAAGTGGAGAAGAGGAAGACTATGGAGATGGATTCAGAATGTAACTGATGGTTTGAGCATGATGACTGCTGAAACAGGACATCTGGCCCATGAGAGACAGAAATTCTGAAGGACTGTTAGGGTGGCAAAATTCTGCTCAGGAAAGTGGAGAAGAGGAAGACTATGGAGATGGATTCAGAATGTAACTGATGGTTTGAGCATGATGACTGCTGAAACAGGACATCTGGCCCATGAGAGACAGAAATTCTGAAGGACTGTTAGGGTGGCAAAATTCTGCTCAGGAAAGTGGAGAAGAGGAAGACTATGGAGATGGATTCAGAATGTAACTGATGGTTTGAGCATGATGACTGCTGAAACAGGACATCTGGCCCATGAGAGACAGAAATTCTGAAGGACTGTTAGGGTGGCAAAATTCTGCTCAGGAAAGTGGAGAAGAGGAAGACTATGGAGATGGATTCAGAATGTAACTGATGGTTTGAGCATGATGACTGCTGAAACAGGACATCTGGCCCATGAGAGACAGAAATTCTGAAGGACTGTTAGGGTGGCAAAATTCTGCTCAGGAAAGTGGAGAAGAGGAAGACTATGGAGATGGATTCAGAATGTAACTGATGGTTTGAGCATGATGACTGCTGAAACAGGACATCTGGCCCATGAGAGACAGAAATTCTGAAGGACTGTTAGGGTGGCAAAATTCTGCTCAGGAAAGTGGAGAAGAGGAAGACTATGGAGATGGATTCAGAATGTAACTGATGGTTTGAGCATGATGACTGCTGAAACAGGACATCTGGCCCATGAGAGACAGAAATTCTGAAGGACTGTTAGGGTGGCAAAATTCTGCTCAGGAAAGTGGAGAAGAGGAAGACTATGGAGATGGATTCAGAATGTAACTGATGGTTTGAGCATGATGACTGCTGAAACAGGACATCTGGCCCATGAGAGACAGAAATTCTGAAGGACTGTTAGGGTGGCAAAATTCTGCTCAGGAAAGTGGAGAAGAGGAAGACTATGGAGATGGATTCAGAATGTAACTGATGGTTTGAGCATGATGACTGCTGAAACAGGACATCTGGCCCATGAGAGATAGAAATTCTGAAGGACTGTTAGGGTGGCAAAATTCTGCTCAGGAAAGTGGAGAAGAGGAAGACTATGGAGATGGATTCAGAATGTAACTGATGGTTTGAGCATGATGACTGCTGAAACAGGACATCTGGCCCATGAGAGACATAAATTCTGAAGGACTGTTAGGGTGGCAAAATTCTGCTCAGGAAAGTGGAGAAGAGGAAGACTATGGAGATGGATTCAGAATGTAACTGATGGTTTGAGCATGATGACTGCTGAAACAGGACATCTGGCCCATGAGAGACAGAAATTCTGAAGGACTGTTAGGGTGGCAAAATTCTGCTCAGGAAAGTGGAGAAGAGGAAGACTATGGAGATGGATTCAGAATGTAACTGATGGTTTGAGCATGATGACTGCTGAAACAGGACATCTGGCCCATGAGAGACAGAAATTCTGAAGGACTGTTAGGGTGGCAAAATTCTGCTCAGGAAAGGAAATCACTTTCCAGACATCATGAGTACATTTCTTTTCAATGATCCATTTAATACCGTATATTTGGGCTTGGACCTACGCCAAAGAGGCTTTTGTACTTTGCAGCCTTTTTTGACTGAGTGTGGCGTTACTTTTCACATCATATGATGAGCACTCTTTAATGATTGCTAACTGGTTCGATGTGTAGTGATGATGATCAGACAACTAAATTAAACTGAGAACTGGTGTTGTTAGTTGCCACACACTGAGAGACATACTTAGGAGGAGATTGGAGGACTTATGGACTAATTGGTTTGATGTGCAGTGATGATGATCTGATGACTAAACTAAACTAAGAACTGGTGTTGTTAGTCGCGACATACTGAGGAGGAGATTGGAGGACTTATGGACTAACTGGTTCAATGTACAGTGATGATGATCTGATGACTAAACTAAACTAAGAACTGGTGTCGTTAGTCGCCACATACTGAGAGACATACTGAGGAGGAGATTGGAGGACTTATGGACTAACTGGTTCGATGAGCAATGATGATGTGACGACTAAACTATAAAGTAGGCAGAGCTGAAAGCTGTATTTGATAAGTTCACCTGCTATATTCTACAAATAAACATAAACAAATAGAATAAAAAGTCTTTGTGAATAATTTTAGTTATATTTAATATACTGATTCATGATGTGGCTTGTTGAAAAATTGATACTGCAAGAACAGCTTGTCAAGTGGCTTATGGTATTGAAAGAGTTAAGATACATGTAACATCCTGTAAATTAGAGTTGTTTCCCATACTAAGATACAGCACTGATCCTATGTAAACTTTCTCTCCAATGAGTTTGGGATTAGGTAAAATTGGGAGCTAAAAATCGTGAAACATCTGTAACATAAAAAAACTACTCAAATTAGTGGACCCAGTTTACAGGCACCCATTGCTGTTGTGTCTTCATGTCATTCAAGGACTTGCGAGAGACGGTAAGTCTCTTCAAAGTTATCGTTGACAATGATTTCATCAAAGTATGTTCCAAATTGTTTCTCAATGAGGCCGCTCTCCTTCATCGTTTTAATAAAATCATCTTCCTGTAATGAGAATAAATATTAAAACCATTTGGTGAGCGGATAGAAACAAGATCAACTGCTAACGGAAGAATGAACAGAAAGAGATGCAGACACAAAGAAGGAACAAATAGAAAGAAGATGCAGACACAAAGAAGAAACAAATAGAAAGAGATGCAGATACAAAGAAGAAACAAATAGAAAGAGATGCAGACACAAAGAAGGAACAAATAGAAAGAGATGCAGACACAAAGAAGGAACAAATAGAAAGAAGATGCAGACACAAAGAAGAAACAAATAGAAAGAGATGCAGATACAAAGAAGAAACAAATAGAAAGAGATGCAGACACAAAGAAGGAACAAATAGAAAGAGATGCAGATACAAAGAAGGAACAAATAGAAAGAGATGCAGATACAAAGAAGGAACAAATAGAGAGAGAGATCGTAACACAAAGTAGAAAGAATGAAAAGAAAGAAAAGATAAATTAATAGAAAAAAGTGGAGCTACTATGGAAAGAAACAAAAGAATACAGAATTGTTTGCAGGTTCGGAGTAACATACATGACAGTACAAGAGAAATCAAATATATAAATTGTTTATGATCATTAAAAGATGAACAACTTACACTTTTTATCTCTACAACTGAAGATCCACCCTGAAAGAAAATAAAACAAAACAAATTAAAATTTTGAAAAATCATGCAGGAAATGAAACAAAATTCCAAAAATAGTTGTGACAAACCTAAATTGGCTGATAAACAACATACTATACAGACAAATTACATACTTTGGTCACATCAAGAGTCACAATGGTTTGGAAAGAACAATACTAGAGGGCAGGGTCCCAGGATGCAGAGGCAGACCAAGAAGATGGCTACAAGATATTAAAGAAACCATGAATATGACCATCGACATAGTGGGTGAACTGGCTAGAGACAGAGTGAATTTCAGATGTGCTGCAAAGAGAGCAATGTCCTATAAAGGATACGCACCTTGATGATGATGAAACCTAAATTGGTAATGAAAATCGTGACATATCCTTTACAGGACGTAACCATCAACCACAGTAAACAAGTCGTTGATTTTCTAGGCACCACTTTTATGTTCAGTAGTTTGCCATTGCTTTCTGAACGGTGAGATCCATTTTTAACTGTCGTAAAAATCCAACTGAAACAAATTTGCTTCCAAACTTGCCCACCGCAGAGTTTGAAACAGGTACTCTTGGGTTTGTGATCGAGTTCACTACTGCTTGAGCTACAGTAGTAACAGGAATAAACACCAAATCAAAATTGGCAAAAATATGATATTTTCTTTTCTCTTCACCGTTCAACTCCCAATGGAGCACATGCCTTCAACAAACGTCTTCCAGCTCTTTCTCTCTCTTGCCATCCCTTCCAATTCTTTCCAACTCCAGCTCTCTTCCAAAGGTATTTCTAGGTCTTCCCCTACTCATCTTTCCCTGCGGGTTCTGGCAATTTTCAAACAGGAAAGAAGGTTAATCAATATCATTGGATCCGTTCCGCTTTCTGTGATACATCACTTCCTCCCTGCTGGGGACCTTCCCTGGATCGAATGGTTGAATTAGGTTTTCTTTCTGTTGTACTGTCCGCGCTTGTTTACAATTTTTTTAGTTTATCATTTCTACAGGGGGAGATAGCCGGCCCCACACCATACCAGTCTCGGTCACCTCTTATGACATCCTTGGCAGGTACACATTGCTGCCTATTTTTTGCTACCCTTTCGTGATCCGGCAGCACACAATCAGCCCCTAGCTTAGTCTCCTCTTACAATATGCCTTCAAGTTGCAGTTACTAGTATTTGCTCACCTTGCAAGCCCCGGCAACACACCAGCGGAAAATATGATTTCACACAACTTAATTTGTAAAAAACTTTACAAAATCAAAACAATTTTCAAACAAAATTTGTAAACAATGTTATAATTCAATAGTTTGTCCTGAGCAGAACTTACCCACATTAACCCTTTCGCTGCTACATACATTCCAAAGGCTGAGCTAAAAATAGCTACTCTTTCTTTATAGGTCACAAACGTGATTGGGAAAAACGTATATATACGTCCTTAGCAGCTAAAGGGTTAAACCCTATTTTCTCAAGTCTGGCACAGAGTTCTAAATTACAAATATGACCTTTTGTTCTGCGATTGCTTTCTACAACAAAATATTGTGCACAATTTTGTTATTCTCAAATTCCAAATATCAAATTTGACAGTCAAATCTGAATAATAGCCGTCTGTTGTCTGAAGCTGTAGCTTCCGCTGTATTTGGATTAAAGTGAGGAAAAGTTGCGTATTCGCAACCTCACTCTCTCGTTCAGGATTATCTGTTATAATCTGAATAATAACACTGCTGGGGTATCTATCATAGTTTACAAGAAAAGAATACAGAGTTAATACAAGAAGTATGGACAGAACCGATGTCATCAATACGGTACGTTCTCATTTATGTGATATGGGCAAGTTTCAGACACTAGAATGAATGCAAGAATTAGAAGTTTAAATTTGGACATATCAGATAGTGTTGTCTTTGTGCTAGAGAGAGATTGATTGATTGGTTCATCATTCGGTGAGTAATCAGGTGTGCTCTAATCTCTTTCTTAAACAGGAAAATCTCAGCGACATTTCACGAACTCCGAAGCAAGGGTCCCCAATGTAATTCAGCAGATTGTTAAAATATTTTGGAAGAATTTTAATTTTCTATCTTCCTAATGAATTTTGCCGGGCAGCAGCCTTTCAGCCTGCTCTCTCAGATTTGAACTGCAAAGGGTTCTTTTATGTGCTAAACTTGAACACAGGACCTATGTTTTATCATCCATTTCCGATAGGACAAGGAACTCAATCTCAATTACTCTGAGGACATGGATCTCTGGGAAAATATCCCAATGGAACCATGAGGGAGCGAACCTAGTATCTTTGGAACTAGAGGCAAGCACCTAACCTCTACACCCCAGATACCCCAAAGAGAAATAAAATATACTAATCAACTTCTCATGGGCAAGTGGACTTTGGGATGGCTGGTGCAGTGGAGGACAGAGCATGAACAGGAATGCCCAATATGCCATGACATCGATCGCATAACATTACATCTGTCATAGTAATATAATTTGATTTGGTCTGAGATGTTTGTACTCACCCGACCACCCCTGGCAAAGCGTCTTCCCTCTTCATACATCACCTTGAGAGCTTCCACACTCGGAGCAGCAATAAAGGCAATGTAGGGCATAAACTCCTGTGTCTTCAACATTTTCAAAGCCTGGATCAATATGCCAGATAAGCTGATTAGCAACATTAAAAATAAAAACACTAGAAATCAGTTGACTTGACTTATTTCTCTACGCTCCTCGTGGAGCATAGGGCCTCAACAGGTGTTCGCTACTCTTCTCGATCTCTGGCTGTTTTTTTAATGGTCTCCCAGGATAGTCAAACACTCTTCAGTTCCTCAAGAAGACTTTGTCTCCAGGTCTGTTTAGGAAGTCCGCTTTTTGGTTTTTCCTTACGGGTTCCATTAACACTTTCAATGCCAGCCATTTTTCAACAAAGCCTAGAACCACTGTTACCTGCCACACATGTTGTAAGAAGCAACTCAGGAGGTTGGGCGTGGGCAGCTGCCCCACCCAGTAAAACCACAACCAGGAAAACACATAGCTCGCCTCCCAAGGAAGAAGGAGCCTGCAAGGAGGGAATCATGAAGCGAAGATGGTCTTGGATAGACAAGCGTAGAAGGCCCTGTGCCTCCCTAGGGACGAAGGGTGAAGAACTATAACCATGTGCTCTACAATCACTTTCTTACACAGGAAGATCTCAGCTGCAACGCATGAACTCTGTAATAACGCAAAGGTCCCAAATATAATTTTGAAGATGATAACATTTTCTGTATGAATTTTATTTTAATCATTTTTTAGTGAATCTTGTCCAGACAGCCTACTGTTATTGTTTGTCCACTCCCAGGGCTCTTCCTGGGAAGCACTTAAGTGCTCAACTTGAACACGGAACCTACATTTTATTGCCAGTCTCTGATATGACTAGAAACTTGCTGTCACCTACACAAAGATCTGTAGTTAATATCCTAATCGTTCCGCAAAGGGAACAATTGAGCACCTTGGAATCTTCTTCCTCTTTGCGTTGTTCTTACGACCAATTTGAATCACTCTTTGTGATATGTTTGATCTTTGCCAAGAATGTGTAAACGTTGCACATTGGTTTAGTAGGCCCCTAAACGCATAGACTTCTACATGTTTAGACGCGTGCATCGATTTCAGCCCTTAGCTCGCTCTCTACGACATGCGTGGCAGGTAACAGTGGTTCTATTCTTTCGCCCAAATGTGGCCCAGGTAACCACTTATGAATGAAACATGATTGGTAAATAACCATGTGTGCTCCAATATCTTTCAAACACAGACAGATCTCAGCGGCAGTGCACCAGCGAGGGTCCCCAATTTAATTTACATGGTGAAAATATTTTGTAGAAATTTTTAAAAAAATCTTTCTAATGAATGTTGCCCTGGCAGCAACTTTCCAGCCTGTTCTTCTTGATTTTGAACTGCTAAGGATTCTTTTTTTTTCAACTTGAACACATGACCTACTTTTATGGTCAGTCTCCGATAGGACTAGGATGCTACACAAGGCAATGGAGATTTTATATCAGGGTCTACTCCCTAACCCCCTTCACAAAGCAGTGAGTTTAACAGTTGCAAATGGTATCGTCTACTCATGTTATACAATACAGAAAACATCTGTGGAAACTTACCACTGGGCTGACATCAAGAACACACATCTTCCCAGACTTGACAACATCCCAGCAGGAATCAGCCCTCGTCCGTAAGCAGTTACCATTGAACTCTCCATATTCCACATACTTGTTCTCTAAGATGTCTCGTCTCCATGGTCTCCGGTCCGTAAAGTAATAACCTTGACCATCAACTTCTTTATTTCGTGGAGCTCTAGATGTATCTGAAATAAATTTAATTAAAGTTCTTTCCGTAAGATTGATTGATTGATAGGATCATCATCATTGCACTTCGGTGAGTAACCATGTGTGCTCCGATCTCTACAAACTAGTATATTGGCCCCGAAAAGTGAAAGGATTAAGAAGAGAAAATGGCGATGGATTGGACACACCATTATGAAACAACTGAATATTTTTTCTTCCTTTTTTTTGTTTGCTCACTATGAATTCAGGGCGTAATCTGACACCTTTTGCATGAAGACTTGCTTTCCATATCATCAATGTCCCTGGTAGGGACACCCATGTCAAACAGCTTGAAGTATAGAGAACAGACAAAATGCGACCTCCTGGTCCTTCAAGATGAGGGTTGGGCAAGAGCTAACAACCCATTACTGTAAAAATTATTGCATTATGGAAACGCAAGCAAGAGATACTTTTTGCTGTTCGGGTGAAGGGATCAAGATAAATCAGGCAATTCGCAAAATATTAGTTGCGCTGATAGCACCTAATGAAAAGACCCTCTATATTAGTTGTTTATGACCTCAGTCCAGTGTTTCCTGGCGCCGGGGAAAATGCAGAGTAGTAACTGCAAACTGAAAAGTGCCGGCACATGCCTCCAAAAGGCTGAGAATGTTCCAACTCCCGTATAAGCTCAAAGTGGTCAGAAAAGTGCCGGCAGGCATGGCACTTCATTGATTGAATGAGACTATTACGTCAATGAAACAGACGTAGTTATTTACCCCGATGGTTCAGTCATTCGCCACAATTTACATTGGATTTTTTAGTAAGCTCACAAGGAAAAGTAATAAGAGTCCAGTGGTGCCAACGTTACAAACATAAGCAGATGACCAACAGACAGTGCCTCTTATAGAGCAATGCTACTCTGATACAACAGAGGCGGTGAGAAACACTATTTATGAAGCACACACAAAGCATGGTCTGGACATTTCTTCTTATCCTGACGCTTGAGCAAATGACGCTGAGGCAAATGACGCGGTGAGGCAAATGACGATGTGAGGCAAATGGCGCTGTGAGGCAAAATAGGATTCAAGAAAATGAAACTAAACTAAACTTTGAAACAAAGACATCCACTACACAAGAATACTATTGACATTAAAGGAATGAGAATCGCAAGCTTAACATATGGTTTATCATTCATCTACAATACCTAAGCAGAACAGACCAGGTCATTATATTTCGACTACGCACCAGACACTGCAGACTCAACAAACACGTATATAGACTAGGAATAAGTCAAACAGCTCTCTGCCAGTGTCAGCAGGCGGAACAGACACCAGAGCATATCATGCAAAGACTGTCCTCTCCTGTGTGAGCTGAGAAGCAACATGTGGCCACACCCAGTTGACCTGAAAACTAAGCTTTGGGGAAACCCGACAGACCTAAAGCTGACTGCACAATCTGTGGTCCACAGTAAATTAAGCGCATGACCAGAGATCGCTGAAGAAGATTCATCTACAATAGAACTAGGAACTTGATCTCACCTACACTGAAATAAAGAAGCAACCTAATGTGTAAAGGTTTTGCAAACGTGTTGTCGCTGCCCGCACGGCAGATGCTGTAAATAACAAATTATTCCACAACTTACGAGCGATGGCTGTTCCAAATCTTCGTGGATCATCCTTGATAAGTCTTTCCTTCAGTGACCTTCGACCAACACCCTTGGCACCAACCAGCACTAAAAATGGACGCTCAAACGGTGCCATACGCCGCACCTCTTCATAGATCAAAACATCTGCTTTGTCAAATTCTGTAAGTAAGAAAGAATGTAAAAAATAACGAACACAAATCTCTGAAAGAATTATAACAGAAAGATTAATGAATACATGGAAAGATTCTTATTGAAATAACAAAGAAAACTTCATCTTAATACATTCTCTTCTTTTGTATTCTTTGCTTGATAAAGACATTTTGGTTGAAACACCGGTTTATCTTGTTCTTGTGATTTGTAAAACTATATTACTATGTTTTTACGCGTTTCGACGAAATCTGCAACCGGCATGCTCAAACCAGCAGTTACATCCTGAATCCACCATCTCTGTGGTCTTCCTCTTCTCCTCATCGCAGAGATGCCTTCTTCCATGATGGTCTTCTCTAGTTCTTCATGTCTCTAAATGAGCCTACAACCTCTTGAGTCTGATTCGATAGGCGAACGCTTACACATTAAGCTAATCTGTCCCACTTGTGTTATATTAACTCTTTCCACGCTTTAAGCCGCACACTGCACCACGGCGGAAGTCCGCTGCACGCTATTAACCACACACTGCGCCATAGAGTAGCTTCCTTTATAAGAAGTCTTTCTAGTTTTACTTCTACTACTTTTCAACTTTGTTATTCTATTAGGTTGTCCAGTTTTCTTCAATTTTGTATATAATAATATTTATATATTTATTTATTGACAGTAGTTAGGATCGCTTTTATTTTTTATTTTTTACCTCCTTTGAATTAACTGTTTAAAAATTGAGGAAATAACTCTGTGTGGAAAGAGTTAAGCTAATCTGTCCCACTTGTGTTATATTAAGCTAATCTGTCCCACTTGTGTTATATTAAGCTAATCTGTCCCACTTGTGTTACATCAAGCTAATCTGTCCCACTTGTGTTACATCAAGCTAATCTGTCCCACTTGTGTTATATTAAGCTAATCTGTCCCACTTTTATATTGCTTATGTGATTAAGCTAATCTGTCCCACTTGTGTTATATTAAGCTAATCCGTCCCACTTGTGTTATATTAAGCTAATCTGTCCCACTTGTGTTATATTAAGCTAATTTGTCCCACTTGTGTTATATTAAGCTAATCTGTCCCACTTGTGTTATATTAAGCTAACCCATCCCACTTGTGTTATATTAAGCATATCTGTCCCACTTGTGTTATATTAAGCTAATCTGTCCCACTTGTGTTATATTAAGTTAATCCGTCCTACTGGTGTTATATTAAGCTAATCTGTCCCACTTGTGTTGTATTAAGCTAATATGTCCCACTTGTGTTATATTAAGCTAATCTGTCCCACATGTGTTATATTATGTAACTAACATACTTGTGTTATATTAAAGGATGAATCAGTCCCCATGAATTTATAAATAAGCTAAAAATTGGGCCATTCTTAGATTCATATTAAGCTAATCTGTCCTGATCACAGTGAACTATACTTAAGACCACTCTGTCCCTAAAATTTGTGTAAACATAAGCTTCCAACTCTCAAACTGCAGTCAATAGAGTCTAATCTGCCCTACTTGTGTTAATATTGCTAATTTGTCCTAACTGTATTTAATTGTCTTATCTGTGGCCACTCTGAGATAAGATATAAGACTTAATCAATACCATCCCCTTGTCATGTAAGCCATATCTGCCTCACTGTGATTATTTAATAACTGTCTCCCAGATTATCAAAGCCTAAGTCTGTCTTACGCTGTGTTATAATTTCTCTAATCTGCCCCAGTTGTGTATAAATTCTAATCTGTCCCTGTTTTTGTTATTTCAAGTAATTTGTCCACCTTGTGTTATATTAAGGTTGCTAATCCTCACATTGGATGTTATGAATAGCTACCCATTCCACTTGTGTATTGAACCATGTTATCTTTCCCCTTGTGTTTATTAAGCTTTATCTGTTGCACTTTTATAATTGCATCAATTTAGTCCAAACTTGTGTTTATTAACTAATCTGTGCAGTAACAGTGGTTTATTTACACCCATCACATTTGGCCTGTAATACTTGAAGCATAAAAAGACCAAATGTGTTTATTAAACTAATTTCCATTTTGTGTCTATTTGCTAACTGTTTCCACTTGTGTTTATTAACTAACTTATCTCATTTCTGTGTTATTTTGCTCATCTGTCAACTGTTTGCATTTGTAGCTAGTTTCTGTACTGCATTTTGTGTTATTTGTGACTCATCTTGTGTTCAGTTTACTATCTGCCATTGTGTTATATTAGCTAATCTGTCCATTTGTGTTATATTGGTCATAATGTCTCTTACTGGTGTTATTTAAGCTCAATCTGTCTCATTTGTGTTAGTGGACTGCATTATTGTCCCACTTGTGTTATATTAAGCTCAATCTGTCCACATGTGTTATATTATGTAAAACTAATTATACTTTGGAAGCTTGCAAAGTATGAGAGACAATACAGTGAGAGATAGAACACAGTAACAACCCGCATCAAATTTTATAAGAAGATGAAGGTGGAAATATTTAGGTCATGTTCTTAGATCAGACGAAAAGAGACTAAATCGACAAGTCCTTATGTAGTCACCAGTTGGGAAAAGAAAACTGGAAGACCTAAGACCACTCTTCGAAGAACAATCCTACAAAAGTAAATTATTAGGATGTAAAACCATACAAGATCTCCAACTGCTAGCAAAGAACCGCATCACATAGAGATCTAAAACCTCTGCCCTATGTGCGCCTTTGGTACAAAGGAATAAACTAACTAAACTTGCAAAATACTTACCTTTGTTGTCCTTTGAACTGTATTTAATTGTTTTCTTTTCTTTTGGTTAGGCCACAAACTGGAAACAAAAGATAAGAAAAATAATAAGACTTAATCAGAGATTAATCATCATCAACAATCCTTGTCATGCCTAAGGGCACAAAGAAAGTGACTTCATGCTTCTCACTAGATTGGGATTTTGGATTCTCTAATAAAAGCAGCTGTCTGCCTCAGATTATCAGCCACGCCATACAGTTTGTCTTGGACGCTAGTGTAAGTGAGCCACCTCTTTCTTCTCAAGTCTGCACACTGAGGGCAGTTCTGTAGAATATAATTCCTATGATTTCTGCTTCCCTGTTTGTGTCGACCTCTTCCATCAGTAAGTTTTGGCCACCCTTGTGATGGTAGGTCTGACATTCTTACTGTGTTGCTAAATCTCAGAGGCAGATTGGCGAAACGTAGAATCCGCTATCCCATTCCTCATTGTGTGAGTTGAACCATGTTATGCGCTTTACGGCCTGGTGCATCCGTTTTCTGCAAGCATTTGTTTTGGGTTAGCATTCTCTAGTGGACACATGCATCCAGTTTCAGCCAAACCTTCTTAGTCGCCTTTTATGACATGCGTGGCAGGTAACAGTGGTTTTATTCTTTACACCCCACATTTGAGCCCTGGTAACCACTCGGACAGAAAGAAAAAGACAAAAGTGTTTATTAAACTGAGCAGTTCACATTTTTTGTGGTCTCAGTTTCTGTGACTGTTTGCATTTTGTGGTTTCAGTTTTGACTCAGGTATTTCTGTACCATTTTTGTGGTCTCAGTTTCTGTGACTTCATTTTTGTGGTCTCAGTTTCTGTAACTGTTTGCATTTTTGTGGTCTCAGTTTCTGTGACTGCATTTTTGTGGTCTCAGTTTCTGTGACTGCATTTTGTGGTCTCAGTTTCTGTGACTGCCATTTTATGTGAGTCTCCAGTTTCTGTAACTGTTTGCATTTTGTGGTCTCAAGTTTCGGTGACTGCATTTTTGTGGTCTCAGTTTCTGTGACTGCATTTTTGTGGTCTCAGTTTCTGTGACTGCATTTTTGTGGTCTCAGTTTCTGTGACTGCATTTTTGTGGTCTCAGTTTCTGTGACTGCATTTTTGTGGTCTCAGTTTCTGTGACTGCATTTTTGTGGTCTCAGTTTCTGTAACTGTTTGCATTTTTGGAGTGAGTGGAGAGATCTGGCTTTGGATAGGAGGGATTGGAAGGCCTTAGTTGCAAACATATGACTCTCAAGGGTTTAAAAGCTGAAGGATTGACTTCATTGCACCAGGTTTTATCCCATATGACTCGGCCCCACTACGCAGAAATGGCACGCCACTTGCTGAAAATATTGAACAAAAGCACGAACTTGTAGCTCCAGCAACAATCTTATGGGTCTCTGAAAAATTACATGGTGCTGTCCGGATTCGAACCCACGACCTACGACTTGCAAGGCAAAGGGCATAACAACTTAGCCACAAAAAATACCTTCCTTCGACTTGCAAGGTACGAAGGATGAAGAAAAGGAGAAGATTTAAGTACATTATTCATATCATAACTACACCAAATACAGAACAGCAAGAATGAATAGTAAAAATAAAGTAAAGTCATCAAAATCAGAATCTTGGGCAAAATATGGAGAACATTTAGCGGAACTATGCACTAAGACACCAAGAAAATTTTACAGAAGCATCAAGGCAATGAGGCTAAGAGAAGAACAATTCAATCCAGTCACCATTATAAATAACAAGTCTAGGAAACCTCTTACCAATAGCAAAGATATTAAAGACAGATGGAAAGAATATTTTACGGAACTGTTAAACTGTGAAACACAAGGTACAGAAACATTTCAAATGAAACATGGAAAATATCAACAATTGAATATTTAGAACCCAAGTTGAAATGGACTAAACAAAGCAAAAGAAGGAAGGCAGCAGGGATAGATGGTATAACAACAGAAATGTTACTTGGTGTAAGACAACAACAATAACATGGCTGACAGAATTTTTAACATAGCCTGGGAGGCACAAGAGGCTCCAGATAACTGGCAGAGAGCTATTATAGTCCCAATATGGAAGAACAAAGGAGACAAAGAGAGTGTGAAACATACAGGGGTATCTTTCTTTTGAGCCATATAGGAAAAATGTTTGCAAAAATATTGGAGCGAAGAGCAAGACATATATTAGAGCCCCAGTTAAGCAATAGCCAGTTTGGGTTTAGGAGGGTAAGAGCTGCACAGACGAAATATTTACACTAAGACAGATCTGCGAACAAACAATTGAATACAATCAAAGTAAACAGCTTATATTTATAGACCAAGAAAAGGCATTTGATAGAGTAAACAGGTGCAAACTATGGAAGATCCTTGAAGAATATGGCGTCCAGGGACAACTATTAGGTAATATCATGGCCTTATATCAAGATAGCCAGAGTACAGTAAGAACAACAGAAGGAATGGCCGACTGGTTCTCCATTACATCAGGTGTTAGACAAGGTTGTGTCCTCTCACCACTACTCTTTATTGCATATATGGATAAAATAACTCAAGAGTCAAATTCAGATAATGATGAAATAAATGAACTGCTGTTTGCAGATGATCAGTGCCTGATACATCAAAATGAACAAGATCTACAATATCATATTGACACCTTGAACAAAAATTGTGTAAAACATGACATGAAAATCAACAACACTAAAACAGAAATAATGAATATGGGAAGAAAACATAATAATCTAGACATCCATGTCAATGGCACTAAAATAAACCAAGTGAAAGAATTCAAATACTTAGGAAGCATATTCACAGAAGACGGAAAACTGGATAGAGAGATAGAGGCTAGAGTACAAAAAGCAAATGCTGTAACCTACCAGCTAGCCCCATTGTTAAGGCACCCAAAAATTTCAAGGCAGCTAAGCAACAGATGATCAACAGCATTTTATACCTACTTTGTGTTACCAGAGCCAAACATGGACATTGAGCAAAGCGCAGTCACAAAAATAACTACATGTGAAATGCGTTGCCTGCAAAAGTTACCAACAACACAAGAAAGGACAGAATCACCAACATCAGCATAAGAAAGAAAGTTGGCACAAACCGTGCTTGAATTACATAGATAAACAAAGAATGAAGTGGTTTGGCCACTTAATAAGAATGCATCAAAACTCCAAAGTATACAGAGTCTTCTACAACAGAACATCGGGAAAGAAGGCAAGAGGTAGACCACGGAAAAGATGGTTAGATGGCGTAGCAGAATCCTGTGAAAGAGCAAAGATAACAATCACACAAGCCACCAGAACAGCGCAAGACAAAAACAGAAAACCACGACACTGGGCAACAACCCGGTAGCAGTGTGACGACAAAAGAAGAAGAAGAATTCATATCATATGCAAGCGAATCATGGATAATAAATTGTATATTGTATATTGTGTGTGGAAGGAGGTTGTGGAGGAGGAGATAGCGGAGTTGATAAAATTCTGATCTAGTAACCATGTGCCGGGAAAATAACCAGCATTTGAGGAAAGTTTAGGCCAATACATGTTGATGTGCACAAGGAACACGGTTGGACTACAGAAAAACCTGATTCTTCAATTGGAGATCTAAACTACAATTACCTCTGAAGTCAGAATAAAGCTCACCTGAATGTTTAGGGAGACTGGGGATGAAGAAAGCATTCCTTCCTGCAGATATCTGTCATAGGCGCGATATTAGAATAGAAAAAAAAAGAAGAAAATAACTCATATTCTTCTTTTCCACCATTGACTACTTTATAGAAGTGTTGGGGTGAAACGTAGTGATCTTGTGTGTGCTTGTTTTAAGGCACTTTGTAAGCTGATATTCATGTTCGTAAAGCTGTTCGTGATGCCGTCGCTCCATCTTTGCGTGGTCTTCCTCTTGCTTTGTACTCATTATACTTTTTCTGTGTGGCTCTCTGTGGTAGGCGATACCAGGGCATTCTGGTCAGGTGTCCAAACCATTTAATCTGTTGTTCTTTTAAGAATTGCAAGACTGGTTTCATATCCAGTCTCCTTCTGATTTCTTCATTTCTAATTTTTCTCTTATTGTCACACCTGCAGCTCTTCTAAGACACCTCATCTTTGTCGTTATAATTTTCCGCTCATTAGCTGCTGTATTGGCCATGTTTGACACTGCTAGCTTTCATCAAATAACTAAACCATATTCAAATACTCGCATCAGGTATTGAAGTCGGAGGAAATGGGTTCAAGAAAGAGAGGGCGCTCTAGGGATGACCTGAAATTAACTTTGTTTAGAGAGGCAAAAAATATCGGACATTTCCATGGAAGAGATTTAGTGAGTTGCCCTGTACAGAGCGGTATGGAGAAATTACTTGCAGGCGCTATGTAACGTATAATGGTTTGAGAGGAATCTTCACATATATACTCACATAAACTGCTTTTAGAATAGTCAAGGTCTGGACTGACAAACGATTTTCTTTTCTCCTCGAGGGCTTGAGATGGGACAAGGCCCACAGGGCCATTAATATCTGCAAGTCGAGCCTGTTCAGTGTGGCAAAAGATACAATATGAAATACTATTGTTTAGCATTTTTTAAACATGCCACAAATAGAATTCCTATCATATAAGATCAAAACATAGAAGAAAAATATTTTTTTTAAATCAGACACAAAGTAAGAAGAATCAAGAAACAAAAATCTGACACAAAAAAATTAAGAAGAAAACATCTGAAAAAGAAAGGAAAAAGGAAACAAAACTATCAGATACAAAGAAGAAATAAAAATCAGACACAAAGAAGAAATAAAAATTAGACACAAAGAAGAAATAAAAATTAGACACAAAGAAGAAATAAAAATTAGACACAAAGAAGAAAGAAAAATTAGACACAAAGAAGAAAGAAAAATTAGACACAAAGAAGAAAAAAAATAGACACAAAAGAAAATAAAAATGAGACACAAAAAAGAAAAAAAAAATAGAGACACAAGAAGAAATAAAATAGAAAAGAAGACACAAGAAGAAATAAAAATGAGACACAAAGAAAGAAGAATTTAAAAAAAGAATCAGACACAAAGAAAAAATCAGAAACAAATAGGAAAAATAGGTACAAAGAAGTATGAAGGAAAAGAAGAAAAATTTAGATGCAAAGAAGGAAGAATGAAGAGGAAAAAAACTGGAACAAAGAATGAAGATTTTTTTTTAATATGGCACAAATAAGGAAGGATGAAAAACAAAAAAAGTCAGACACAAAGAAGGAAGGCTGAAAAGACAAATGATACCACTTCCCCAACTAAAAGAAACTATAAGAATACTCAAATGCCACATTTCTAAACTCCGCCTACCTGCCACCAGTTTGTATCGTCACTGCTGAGAATCTCTAGAATATCACTATCAGAGAACGGTAACCCCGCCTCCTTACATGGCAGTAGACGGTCTTTCATTGGGTCCCAACTGAAATGTGCTTTCATGAATACCTGAAAGCAATAATAAAAACTATACAAGACATCTCTCATATCTCTCTCTAGTCTACGACGCAATTCATGATTAGGGCAGCAACAAATGTACACCAATTTTCTCCGTTAAAGAGGTCTCTGGGACTACATTTACTGGGGCTGTTGTTGTTCTTCTTCTTTGCAGTCTTCTTACGACCAATTTTAATCACTCTTTGTGATATGTTTAATCTTTGCCAAGAACATGTGTACGTTGCACATTGGTTTGGTAGGCCCCTAAGACTTCTACATGTTTAGGACATGTGCATCTGATTTCAGCCAAACCTCATTAGTTGCCTCTTACGACATGCATGGCAGGTAACAGTGGTTTACACCAAATTTGGGCCCTGGTAACCACTTGGGCGGGCCGTTGCTGTATCTGACTCTCAGTCGATGCTTCACAAGATCCAAAAGGCAGGTTTTGGTATGAGGGAATGTCATCTATAAAGATTCCAACCTTCAGAGACTTAGGTGGATCTACTGTCCGGGCCTCCGGTGTAGGAATGAGAGCGGAATGCTTGCATCAACAGCTCGATTGTTGGGGAGTTGAGATGGATAAGGGAATGTTCTTCGGACACTAAATTTGATGTTGAATCGATCCATCGATTTAAGTAGTTTGGAGTTACCCGTTGTGCAAGTAGAACTGGATGCCTGAGAGGCAGAGTGAGAAGTATATTTAATCAGCGAGCCACAGGTACCATCAGTATGCATACTGTTGGGGGAGACTGAGCACCTATGGGTCTGCCTTAAGTGCAATGACGTCAGTTAAGTAACCAATAATGATCATCTTGTGTATTGAGTTCCTGATGTGATTCACTTCTTTCAGTTGTTGTTCTTCTGTTCTTCAGGTAGCTATGTGTTTTTCACTTTTCCGTTTACCCTCTTGTGTCCATTTCATTCAGAATGACAGACATGTTCCCATGAACACAAAAGAGCATTGTTCAATATAATCTTCTCTCAATATTATACTATCAGTGTCAAATTTGGACGCTGACATCAAATAGAAGAAAACTAGTCACAACAGAAATGAAGTGTCTACGCTGCATGCTGGGAGTATCATGAAGAGACCAGTTATAAAAATGAAGACATCAGGAAATAAAAGTAGGTACAACATCAGCACTGAACTTCATCAAGAAACAACATATTGAATAGTTCGGTCACATAAGCAGATTACCAATAGACAGTGCAATTTCCTCAAATAAAGCAAAAAATGCTTAAAAACCGCTGAACTACATCGAACATAGAATGAGAGAAGACTCTGCAATCTCAATGGACACAGAAAAAGCCAACCTCTAGTGAAATGGCAGTAAAAAACTCATATTGATCATGACTTGTATCACAGAAGAGAAGACCATGTTCTATAAACTTTCTTCCTTTTTCTGACAGCTTCTAAAATGATGCGGGGAAACATGAATCAAGAAAGAAGATGATGCATCGTTCTCATGAGATAATTTGTGAAAACGATGCAAATTAGAAGCACACGGTCAAAGGGAGATAATCATGAAAATGAATTTAGACGTACAGTCAAAGGGAGATAATAATGAAAATAAAGCCGGAGAAACGTTGGTGCGGCTGAAGATTTAAATGTGTTAAATTAGCTAAAGTCACAACATGTGAAAGATTTATAAATTGAAAGTGTATCCTCAGTGAGTGTCAAATTTTGTTAAATATCAGTGCCAAAAGTCAGCCGGTTCATGATAACACAATATTGTGCTTGTCATCATGAATTTTACAAGCTAATTCATGTTCTGAATTCTATTTTGCCTGCAGTGTCAGGATAAGAAGAAATATTTAGAACAGGCTTTTGTGTGTGTTACTCTATTATCTCTGAGGTCCACCTTTCGCGTGGACGGGCTTTTGCTGTGTATCAACTGTATTGTAGTAGCATTGTTCCAGTATCTCTACCATGTGCTGACACTTGGAGAGAGCTGTTTGACTTTTCCTAGTCTATGTAAGTGTCTGCAGTGTTCGGTCTTCTTCTCTTCCACCATTTACTTCTTAAAGCCGCCCGAGTGGTTACTGGTGCTCAAATTTGGGGTGTAAAGAATAGAACTTCTGTTAACTGCCACGCATGTCGTAAGAGGCGCTAAGGAGGTTTGGCTGAAATCGGATGCATGTGTCCTAAACGTGTAGAAGTCTATGCGTTTAGGGGCCTACCAAACCAATGTGCAACGTATACACGTTCTGGCAAAGATCAAACATATCACAAAGAGTGATTAAAATTGATCGTAAGAACAACACAAAGAATAATTCTTTATAGAAGTGAGGGAGTGGGGGTGTAGTGATCTTGTGTTTGCTTGTTATATGGCACTGTGTAAGCTTCTATTCATTTTATTATGGCTGTTCTTGATGCAGTTGCTCCATCTTTTGTGTGGTCTTCCTCTTGCTCTGTAGGTATTATACATTTTTCAGTGTAGCTCTCTGTGGTAGATGATAGTTAAGTGTGAGGCACATAAGAATGCGATGTACGAAAATCAACATATCTGAGGTGGTCAGATTGGATCAGATCAGATCTGGAGAAAATCGTTAGGGTGGCTGCGGTAATACTGAGGAAATAGGCGATAGAGCAAAGACAGGTATATACAGTATTACATAAGAAGGGGAAAATTAATTATAAGATATGAAAAAAACACACTCAACGTTTGATGCTTAAGACCTTTATCAAGAACACAAAAACTAAATTAACTAAAACATGATACTAACAAATGATCTGAATCAACACGTTTTAGTTAATTTAGTTTTTTGTGCTCTTGATAAAGGTCTTAAGCACCGAAACGTTGAGTGTTGTTTTTTTCATATCTTATAATTAATTTTTCCTTCTTATGTAATACTGTATACACCTGTCTTTGCTCTATCGCCAGGCACATAAGAAGAAAGAAATGAAGAGAAATTCATCAGATGACATATAAAAACTGTTAGGATTTATCGTTGACTATATCTGTAATGTCTGCTGTATAGGAAGTCTGAATTTCTTTCTTTGTTTTGTATCCATTGCTTGATAAAGACCTTTTGGTCAAAACATCACTGTATATTGTTTTTGTAATTGGTAAAATTACATTATTTCATTTTTAAGTGTTTCGCTGTTGCTAAATAATCTTACACCAGTCTACCCTTTATATCGATAACAGTTATTCGTTATTGAACTGACAACACAGCACTATGGGCAGACCCATAGGTGCTCAGTCTCCGCAACAGATATCGAAGAGTATGCATACTGATGGTTCATGCGGTTCGCTGGTCAAACACACTTCTCGCTCTGCCCCTCAAGCAACCAGTTCTACTTATACAACATGTAACTCCAAACTCTCTAAATCAATGGGTTGATTCAATATCAGTTTTAGTGTCCCCATTCAGCAGGTCATCTAGAGACTGAAGAACATCCCCCTTATCCATCCTTATGTTATGTTATGCGATCGACGTCATGGCACATTGGGCATTCCCATTCGTGCTCTGTCCTCCGTTGCAGCAGCCATCCCAAAGTCCATTTGCTCACAGTACCCATGAGAAGTTGATTACTATATCTTCTCTCTCTACCACGAAACGACACTGTCTGGCATGTCCAAACTTAACGCCTAATTCTCGAACTCGTTCCAGTGTCTGAGATCCGCCCATGTCACACAATTGAGAGCGTACCGCATTGGTGATATCGGCTCTGTCCCTTATCCATCCTAAACTCCCCAACAATCTCTTCAAGACCTCTCGCTCTCTTGTTGCCACGAACACCCTTATGACCAGAACAATAGATCCACGATTTTCTGGAGGTTGGAAACCTCTATAGATGACATCCACTCATACCTCAATCTGCCATTCTAGACCTTTCGAAACTTGTTGATTGATTGATAGAGCTATCATCATTGCACTTCGGGAGTAACCATGTGTGCTCTGATCTCTTTCTTACACAGGAAGATCTCAGCTGCAGAGCACAATCTCCGTAGCAGCAGTGAGGGTCCCCAGTGTCATTTTGAAGATGGTAACAATATTTTAAAGTAATTTAATTTTTTTCTAATTAATGCTGTCTGGACAGCGGCTTTCCAGCTTACTCTTCTCAATTTTTTTAACTGCCAAGGGTTCTTTTACGTGCTGAAATTGAACACGGGACCTACATTTTATCATCAGTCTCCGGTAGGACTAGGAACACGATCTCACCTACACTTCTTCTTCTTTGCGCTTGTTCTTTACGACCAATTTTAATCACTCTTTGTGATATGTTTGACCTTGCCAGAACGTGGATATGTTGCACATTGGTTTGGCAGGCCCCTAAACACATAGACTTGTAATACCTACACTGAGATCATGGATCTCTGAAATATCCCTATGGTCCCACAAAGGAACAAACCGCTATCTTGGCTACGAGGGGCAGATTTTACCTCTAGTTACAGACACCCTTCAGAAGCACTGAACTAAGAGTTGAGATAAAAGTTAAGAGAGGCGAAGCTGGACATTGACTTACAGGTTCTGATTTGTTGAAGTGTTGGAAGGATGGAATAATCTTGAGGGTGATATCCGGGTCAGACTCAATGATCATCTCCATCATCATCTCTGGTGTAACAACAGGCATCCCATTTACTTCACGGATAATGTCTCCGACATGAAGCATTCCTGAAGAAGAAAAAAACACCTAAAACTGTCATTACTGCAAGTAATACTACTTTTTACGGTTGTAGGACAGTGGAGACTGTAATATTGCTGTTTATTGTGTTGTAGGGCGGAGGGGGACTCTAATACTGTTTTTTATGGTGTTGAATGTCAGGGTTGGACTGTAATACTTCTCTTCAAAGGTGTTGTAGGACAAGGTTGGACTGTAATACTTCTTCTTTTCAAAGGTGTTGTAGAACAGTGGGGGACATGTGCCTATGGAGATTAATGGATTACAGTGTGGCTCCCATGCGAACACCTCGTGTTCAATTCACGTTACGGCCAAGGATTTTTTCAGTTGTGGGCATAAATGAAAAATCCTAACCTGAACAGCTTTGCATGACTGCGCTAGCCATTAAATTCCTCTGGTTCTCATCCCACTTGTCCTAGTAAGTAAAAGTAAAGGAACCCTTTCATACCTCGTGGTATATAGGTCAATACAGTGTTAGGCCTGTATTTTTCTGTGACCGTCGGCACACAATGGGTGATGTGGTCAGCATCATGCTGGCTGCCTTTACTTTCCCAGAGCATGTCTGGTACCCAGTTGAGGCTGGGTCAACCTGAGAAGCCGCCATGGTCGGGAAAAATTCCACGCGGGAGCTGAACCCAGACCACCAGCCTTGGAAGCGAGTTCACTAACAACTACTGTCTCCAGCCTCCCACTGTGTCCTAAAAAACACCACTCTAAAAGTAGTACTACAAGTAGTAATGACAGTTTTGTTTTACAACTAGTGTAATCCAGTGAAACTATTCAGCTTAGGATTTTATTGGCGGAGGACACCAGTCAAATAGTAGAGGAGGACATGCATGTAAAAAATCAGTCAGAAGCGCCATACCAGTCATCATGGCTTAACATCTGAATTAACAGCAGGCGAATTCAGAAGAAGAAGAAAACCACTCCTTGGCCATACTTGGGATTGAACCCGGGTTAGGTGGATACAAAGCAAAAGGCCGGCCACGGAAAATGTGAACCTAGAGATAACAGAAGCGATGAAAGATTCTGGTTATGAAGTGCACACAAAAGCCTGTTCTAGAAATTTCTTCTTACCTGAAGCTGTAAGGCAAATCAGGACTGGAGAAAAGAAAAAAAGATAAGGTGCATAGAGAGACTTGCTCCAGGTGTCTCCATTTTCAACCTGACACCAAAAGACAAAACAGGATTAGAGAATAGATAGATAGTAATGAAAGTATTTTTTTTATTTTAACAGGAATGCTTCAAGTTGGATACATTATAGCAAGATGGAGATTCAGAAAAGGACATTATCAAAAAAACCAAGAAGGCAAGGCAAACTTTTGCCATGGTCAACAATATCTGGAAAGCAAAAGACTAAATCTTAGGATAAAACTTAAAATATATAAAAGTAATATACTGGGAGTGCTATTATACAGTGAATGCTGGAAAATGACCCAACATATAATACACAAGTTGGAGACATTTCAGAATAAATATTTAAGAAGAATCATGCAAATTTTCTGGCTAAATACCATAACAAATGAGGAGCTTTTGAAAGCGAACACTATGCTCCTTGGAGACCATCATTAAGAGACGAAGATGGAGGTGGATTGGACATGTATGTCATATGCCAGTAGGGGCATTGGCTAGAACAGCTCTCAGATGGACAGCAGATGGGAAGAGAAGGCCTGAACATCCAAAGGAAACATGGAGAAGAATGGTGGAGAGAGAGTTGAAGGAGTGTGACTTGACGTGGAAGGCGGTTGGTAGAAAGGCAGCAGAACGGTAACAGTGGAAGTCTCTTGTGGAAGCCTTATGTGTCAATCGGGATACGAAGAGGATATAGAGAGATAGACAGACTGCAGTATAAAATTATATTTAGTACCTTGTTTGTCCACAATACTGCCTTGTAAAATTCTGGCTACTTGAAGGTCATTCATTTCATCTAGTTTGACTGTGATTCCCTAGGAAGAAAAAAGAATATTTACAAATTTGAGATTTTTTCAAAATGTTCAAGTGTGTTCTGAAATAAAACCTCATCTTAAAATCCATCCATCGCAAGTGGTGATGACAATAGCCTCAGATGTGTGTTGCTGCACCTCTCTGGTGTGTGCAGATATGGCTGTAAAGTTCAATCCTCAAACTCAATCCACTACCACAGGTGGGGCATACATGATGGTTAGAAATGTGGGTGTTGTTTGTTTTGTATTTTTACGCAGCTTGTTTTCTCTGCTCCTCAACAATACAAGTTCCTCTTGTGTTGTTACAGTGCCATATTTGGCGATCTTGCGCAATGAATTTCCAGCATGTGGTATCTATATTGATAGATGCCGTTTGTTTTTGGTCGTCCATTTGTTTTTAAATTTGTCACTCCTGTTGTTCGTTTGCTTGATAAAGGCCTTGTTGGTCAAAACGTTGCTGTATTTTTTCATTGTAATTTGTAAAACTACAGTACTTTGTGATTACATGTTTTGCCAATCAAATAGTTTTACTGCAGTCTCATCTATTTTGTGAATATCTATATTGAAGCATTTTAGAAACCCTTATCTTATACTTACATGATTCATCTACTGTGGTTTAACTGACTTTTAATTATGTTGGCTCTAATAAATCTCTCTAACATGAAACTATGGACTCCCCATTTGTTCACCCTAGTATAACCACTTTATAAACCAATCTTTGTTCGCTCTAGTCCTTCCTTCCTTTCGTTCACTTTATATATTGTCTATATATTCAATGTTGTCTCTTGTATAAACTTCAGTCTTTTTGTAGTTCATACTGAGGTCTGTGTAGTTTTCTGTGGCCAGTAAGTTTGCCTCAGTATATCATATTTGGGGCAGTCTAAGGCGCAGAACGACAACTTGTTCCAATCTACTCATGTTTGCTCTAGTATAACCACAGTATAAATGGCTCGCATTGCTTGGCATACATATCAGTATGCAACGCCAAGATAGAGAATAACATTTATCTTTGCTGAAATTTTCAGAGCGATGTTTCTCTTAGAGCATTCATGATGTCCCTTTTGTCCATTATATAAATTTGTGTATATTATTCAAGTTATAGCATGTCTCATGCGGAACGTCGATTTCCTCATAGCCCGCCTGAAAAATTTGGTCTCTAGCAAGTTTTCCTGCCTCCTCCAGCATCACATTGACGGTTTCTTTGATGTCCTGCTGCCACCTTAGTCTTGGTCTTCCCTACATCGTACTCCAGGAACCATGCTCTACATTATAATTCTCTCCGAACCATTGTGATGTTTAATGTGACCTAAATATCTCATCTTCTGGGACATGATATTATTTATTTTTCGTCAATGACCTCCTCGATATGTAGGTCTTGTAGGATGTCTTTGTTTTTTCTCTTCTCTGCCCAGAGTGTTCTAAAAACTTTTCTGTAACACATTATTTCAAAAGCTTCAATTTTGTTCTTTAATGTTAGTTTACGGTCCACGATTCACATACATATGTTGCCACAAGAAATATGTATGTTCTCAGAAGTCTTGTTTCTATTATATAAATACTAAATAAATACCATATACATACCAACGGCTCAGTCTGTGATTTCTTAATGTTAACGTAGCGAACTTGCTCCTGGGAGTCGTTGAACACTGGAGGTAGAGGCCCCAATAGCTGAGGGCCCTTTGTAATTATCTGAGTTCTGTCGATTTCTCCCTCAAAATTTTTATTTGTTATATCATCATGTGCAACCAGCAGAGCCTAAAATTTGAGCCAAAAAAAAAGATGTAAATTAGATGACATGTATAAGTGAAGAGATGTTTGACCCTTAGATTCACATATAAGTGAAAGAGATGTATGTCTTAGAGACATGTATATGAAAATGTTTGCCTTAGATGACCCATTGTATATAAGAGATGTTTGCCTTAGATGTTACATGGAGTAGGAATAGTGAGGCCTTAGATGACATGTATATGAAGAGATGTTTGGCCTTAGATGCATATATAGTAAAGCAGATGTTTGGCCATTAGATGACATGTATAAGTAAAGAGATGTTTGGCCTTAGATGACATGTATAAGTGAAAAGATGTTTGGCCTTAGATTACATGTATAAGTGAAGAGATGTTTGGCCTGCATTTTCTTTAATTCTGTTTTACCTCACAGCATCAGGATAAGAAGAGATTTCTTCAGAGTTAGTCTTACAGTGGATACCAGCACACTCTGACATACCAGGAAATGAAAAGGTTTGTAGTAGGGGTCCATATTGTAGTGATGATTGTGGTATTTAATGATGGTATACTCAGACGATAATATAGACAAACACTGTCTTTCAGACTTCATATATATTTATTTTTGTGATGTTCATCATGGGTAGACAACTCACGTCCGTCCATCTTTGTCTCTCCTATGTTTACTAACTTTAAGTTGCGTGTCCCATATCCTCAGTCACACAGAGATGAACCTGTCCGATATCCTGACTAATACTCATGTCACAACCAACCAGCTGATGCTGTGTGTCTTGAAAATCCTCCTTTGCCAGAATGGAAGAGTATCGGAGAGTAATGGGCTCACCCTTGGACCCCTCGACAACGGATTCTAACGTATAGCTAACTTGAGAATCTATTGCTTCCATACAAAAAAAAAGGGAGTAAGGATTTCGGCTCTACACATGACACATCAATGGATGAAATCCCAGCAATTGGCTCAACATTGGACCAATCTATAACAGATGCCATTGTATCACTATCTTGCGAATCAACTTCTTCTATCCGTGAAAAATGCAATAAATTCGGCTCTGCATTTGAACCATTGACGCTTCAAACTAATTTGTGATTTTCCTCTACACAGGTAAAATCTAATAAAAAATTAGGTATAGTACATAATTCATCAACATCGGAAATAGTCATATCAACAATTTTTTTTTCCTGGCTACACGTCATCCGAAACCTGGAAGAAATTTAGTTGTTCGTTCAACATACTATGGAACAGGTTGACAAGCTCGCAAGGACTGGAGGGAGACTAAGACAACACCACCCAACACAAAGACTCTCATGAAACAATCCAGAAAACTAATCTGGAGAAAAACAAATGGAGGATACAACCCAGAGCATGACAGTATAAATACACTAAACAGAAAAGCATAGAAAAACAAACTTCAGACTTAGACCGGGATACTGCGGTCTCAGAACACACCTCCATAGAATGTGACTCAGGGACTCGGCTGCCTGCACCCATGGGACACCAAAGCAGTCCACAGGGCACATCCTGCAAGACTGCCCCAGCCTGAGCAGTGTGAAGTAAGAATGGAAATCTAGCAAACAGACACAACCCTACAAAACAAACTATGGGGGACCGGTTAAGACCTCGAGAGCACCGCTCTATTTATGACATATATCTGAGTAATCGCATAGCAGAAGTAGATCGCAGAAGAAAAAGAAGAGATTTTAGAACAGGTTTTGTGTGCTTCATAAAGTGTTTGTCTCACAGCAAGAGATTTCTAGAACAGGTTTTGTGTGCAATTTCATAAAGTGTTTTCTCACAGCATGTATCTTTTAGATCCATTTTTGCATTTTATAAACTGTATGGTTATCACTGCCCCTTTAGGTCACTGGTCATAATCCTTTTGGCCATATATAATGTATCTGAGAGTCTAGTCTTGATGTCCACTTTTTCTGAGTAACTTTCATTGCCAAACGTCTCTTAATTTGTATTATTCTCGATGAAGTCTAGTACTGATGTCCCAGTTTTTTTCTTGATGTCAGTGTCCAGGTTTGGCACCACCCGATTAGCATGTCACATTTTCCAGGAGAAAAGGTTATGTTGTACATTGCTCTTTTAGTGTTCATGGTGACATGTTTGCTTTTAAAAATGGCGCCATTTGCTTTATGATTTTATTTGCATTGTTGCAACTGTGTAAAAAAAAAAATTAAAGATCTTTAACTCTTGTGTGATTCCAGTATTAACTTATGGATGCGAGAGTTGGAAAGCAACAAAAGCTCTAGAAAGAAAATTAGATAACTTTGAGAATAAATGTCTTAGAAGAATACTGAACCTCAAATGGTCAGATTTCAGACCCAATACACAAATAAGACAAGAGACCAAGCAAGAAAATGTATCAAATTTCATAAGAAAGCGCCGCTGGAACTGCATCGGCCACACACTTAGAATGGATGAGAGAAGACTCCCTTACCAATCCCTCATATGGACACCAGAGGGAAAAGAAAACGAGGAAGACCAAGAGAGACTCTGCGTAGAACCATCACCAGAGAAGGCTCAACGATGGGCCTAGTAAACATTAAAGACTTAAAGCAAATGGCACGAACCGCGAGACATGGAGAGCTATGACCTCTGCCCTATGCGTCGCCCACAGGCCCAAGAGGAAAGACTAACTAACTGTGTTGGAATTTGAGAGCTGTTTGTATATATGGGTGTAAAAAAACAACTGACAAAAGATAAAAAGTATCGGCATGACTAAGCCTACCATGGTACTCTCTCAATTATGTGACATGGGCACGTCTCAGGCACTGGAAAGAGTTCGAGAATTAGGCGTTAAGTGTGGACATGCCAGACAGTGTCGTCTTCGTGGTAGAGAGAAGATATAGTAATCAACTTCTCATGGGTACGGTGAGCAAATGGATTTTAGGATGGCTGCTGCAGCAGAGGACAGAGCATGCATGGGAATGCCCAATGTGCCGTGACGTCGATCGCATAACATAACATAAGCCTACCATGTTATTCCTAGTTGAGACAAAATTATCAAATAGCTTATGCAGAACAGAACTTTGCCACCCCAACAGTCCTTCTGAATTTTTCTCTCTCAATAGGCCAGATGATGTGTCTCTGCTGCTACCATGCTCAAATCAATAATTACATCCTGAATATATCTTCTCCTTGGTCTTCTTCTTCTCCTCTTTGTAGGGATGCTTCCTGCCATGATCGTCTTATCCAACTCTTTGTGTCTTTTTATATGTCCAGCATGCTTTTAAGTTTCTCATTCCTATTTGTAGCATCAACTAGTTTTCTTTGATTGTAAGTTCTTTGCCGCCCGAGTGGTTACCCGGGCCCAAATTTAGGGTGTAAAGAATAGAACCACTGTTACCTGCCATGCATGTCGTAGAGCGACTAAAGAGGTTTGACTGAAATCGGATGCATGTGTCCTAAGCGTGTAGAAGTCTATGCATTTAAGGGCCTACCAAACCAATGTGCAAAGAATACACGTTCTTGGCAAAGATCAAACAAATCACAAAGATTGATTAAAATTGGTCATAAAGAACGAACGCAAAGAAGAAGAAGTTCTTTGTGGATAGATCTGTTTGTTCTCTCAATAAAGTACTATATCATACTTAGAAGTAACTAATCAGTTCTCTCAATAAAATACTATATCATACTTCTCTCTCTCTTTTAGCCTGTTACGCCCCTGGCGTTTAGGGCAGCAACAAACGTACACCATTCTTCCCTGTTCATGGCCTTCCTCTGTATTGTGTTCCAGCTATGATTCATTTCCTTCAGCTCTTGCTCTATCGTTCTCCTCCAGGCCGTCTTGGGTCCTCCACGCTTTCGCCTACCCTCTGGAGTCCATCCCAGCGCAGTCCTCGCGTCGAGCCAGTCTCCATGCGCATCACATGTCCAATCCATCTCCAGCGCCGCCCTCGGACGACAGTGCCCACACTCTCTTGCCGGCATCGTGCAAGCAATTCCCGACTCGAGACAGCAGTCGGCCAGCACACGCGTAAGACCCTTCGCAGACAAGTTGTATGAAAGGCGGAGAGTCTGGACATATCCTGTTCTGTCATTCTCCAGCATTCCGATCCGTACAGCAAAGTTGACAGCACACAGCTGTCATAGATACTAGTCTTGGTTCTGATGCTGTATTGGGCAGATTTTCAGGCGGTCTGAAGGGTCATGAATGCACTGCGTGCTTTACTCAGTCTGTTTTTAATGTCAGATCCAGCGCCTCCTTCATTGCTAATAACACTTCCAAGGTATGTGAAAGCGGTTGTATCTCGGAGGGTTTTACCTTCTAGTTTGACTGGTGCTGGGGTTGCTATGTTCAGAGTCATTACTTCAGTTTTCTTCTGATTTATTTTCAGCCCAACCATCTCACTATATTGGTTAAGGCGGCAGGTCTTTTCCTGGATATCTCTATGTGTATGAGATAGAGTGCGATGTCATCTGCAAAATCTAGGTCTTCCAGAGTGGTTGTGAGCGTCCATCTAATACCTCTTGCCTTATCTTCCGTTATATCATACTTAGAAGTAACTAATCAGTTGTTCTCTCAATAAAGTACTATATCATATTTGGAAGTAACTAATCAGTTGTTCTCTCAATAAAGAACTATATCATACTTAGAAGTAACTGATCAGTTGTTCTCTCAATAAAGAACTATATCATACTTGAAAGTAACTAATCAGTTGTTCTCTCAAGAAACAACTATATCATACTTGGAAGTAACTAATCTGTTGTTCTCTCCATAAAGTACTGTCATACTTGGAAGTAACTAATCTGTTGTTCTCTCCATAAAGTACTGTCATACTTGGAAGTAACTAATCTGTTGTTCTCTCCATAAAGTACTGTCATACTTGGAAGTAACTAATCTGTTGTTCTCTCCATAAAGTACTGTCTCATACTTGGAAGTAACTGATCTGTTGTTCTCTCCATAAAGTACTGTCTCATACTTGGAAGTAACTGATCAGTTGTTACTGCAAAAACAAAAGTAACACAATTATTGTTATTGAGACGATAATGACAGCTCTTACTCTGAAATTGGCACTTCCTAAAACCACCTTTAGCTCTTCACCCTCGTCAATATCATGGAAGTCATCCAGGACATCAAGGAGTTCTGTGGCAGCAGAGACTGCATCGTTTGCTTGTGCTGAAGGCAACTTGACTTCCAAATCTTCATGTATCTGAGAATAGAAGCAAATTATGAAACAAAAGTAAGACTTCCGAGAACATGCATATTATCTGTGGCAATATATGGATGTGAATCATGGACAGAAACACAAACATTAAATAACTAAGTTGAAGTTTTTGAAATAAGGTGTTACAGAAACTTTCTTTGAATGGCAAGATTCCTCAAATTGACCTTACAGCCACAACAGATGGTGTGATTCAGCACAGAACAAACTCGAAGAAAACAATTGTCTCTGGATAAAGACCTCGGATGACTTTTTCCTACATTCAAGACAGATTTCCCTTCCTTGTTAAATGTCTCACACTCATATATTCATAGATTTATTCACCAACTAGCAATGTACTAGAAAAGCTTTATAGCTTCATTTTCCTCATATCTATAAACATACTGTGTCATGTCAACATTGCTCGGATGAATGCTGGAGATGACAGAACAGGATATGTCAGACTCTCCGCCTTTCTACAACTTGTGCGAAAATCTTACGCTGTACTGGCGACTACTATCTCAATCAAGATGCTTGCGATGCCAACAAGAGAATAGCACTATCATCCGAGCGCTGAGATGGATTGACATGTGATCGCATGGAGACTGGTCACACAAAACTCATGAGATGGACTCGAGGGTGGCGCGTGAGCCAAGCGACCTGGAGGAGACGAGAGCAACGGGAATGAATCATAGTGGAACACAACAGAGAAGGCCATGAACAGGAGAATGGTGTCGTTTGTTGCTCCTAACGCCAACATACAGGCTAAAGAGAGAGATAGATGTCTGTCACCTGCAAGTGTGATCTAACTTCCTGCAGCATAGACAAAGAAAATCTGCAGTGGTTAGTCAAAGACACGCAAGCGGAAGTGAGGGATGGCCCAAAAATAAAAACGCTGTCACATATGTAGGCAGATAGACCAGCTCCAATCTCATAAAACATATTGTCTCCTGATACAAGGACGCCTGAGGAGGACTCTTCTGTAACTTTTACATTCAAAAGCAACCAGTTTAGAAATGAAATCATCAGGAAAAAAGTGGGTACAACATCAGTACTGAACATCATCAAGGAACAACAAATTAAATGGTTCGTCCACATAAGCAGATTACCAACAGACAGTGTGCCTCAAAGAGCAATGTTACTCTGACACAGTGGATACAAAGCAAAAGGCGGCCACACAAAGGTGGACTTCAGAGATAACAGAGGCGACGAAAGACACTTTATGAAGCACACACAAAAGCCCATTCTAGAAAAATCATCTTACCCTGAAGCTGTGAAGCAAATCAGGACTGGAGAAAAGAAGGAAAAGGTGCATAGAAAGGCTTACTCCAGGTGTCTCCTTTTTCGACCTGATGCTGAAAGGCAAAGATAGAAAATATATATAGCCGTCCATCGCAAGCAATGATGACAACAATCTCAGATGTGTGCTGTTGCACCTCTCTGGTATGTGCGGAGATGGCTCTAGAGTCCAATCCTAGAACAGAATCCCCGACCACAGGTGGGGCATACATGATCAAGGTTAGACATGTGCTTGTTGTGTGCTCTGTCTTTTTGCGCTGCTTGTTTTCTCTGCGACTCAACAATACGATGATTCTAAGCTATTCGGGTTCCTCTTTGTTGTTACAGCGCCACATTTGGCGATCTTGCGCAAGGATTCCCAGCACGTATTGTCTATATCGAGCATTTCAGAGACACTTTAAGAGTGTCTTTAAAGCGTTTTTCTGTCCACCAGCTAACGTCTGCCCCCTTCAAGCTCGCCATACATCAACTGTTTTGGGATGCGTTTATCAGGCATCCGAGCAACGTGACCGACCCATCTCACTTGGGCCTTCTGCAACAGGGTGTTGACGCTTGGGAACTTTGCTCTTGTGAGGACTTCGCTGTCTGGAATTTTGTCCTGGCAAAGATAGATAGATAGATGATAGACAGACAGACATATTCATAGATTTACTTACATCAATAACAGGAAACAAGACATTGTCTGTCAATATAGCTTTGAGAAAATCAAGGTCTGCAGTTCGAGCACCAACATCATACAAGTCTTCAAGCTGATCAATCACAATTTCTACAGCCTCTGTAATACAAATACAGTACGTAGTTTGATCAAAGGTTAAATTAGTTATTTAGTCATCAGATAATTCTCATTGCAGAAGATACAAGTAAAAAAAAAAATCTAAACTTATCACCAGTATATCCATCAGGACGCAGTGATGAACAGGATGAAGTGTCTTCGCAGAATGCGCGGGTATTAAAGTTATATATACATATGCCCGCGTGCCCGTAGCGCGTTGGACTACGGGTGACTAGTCCTCTGTAAGTGAGGGTTCAACTCCGCGGACTGGCAGAAAAGCTACAGGTTCCCCAGATTTACGGTGTTCGTGGCACCGAGTCAAAGGACGATGTCCAGACACCGAGCCGAAGAGCTTTCAGCTCAAGTGCTTCTGGTTCGGAAAAAAAACTTTATATAATTATACAATTAATTTCCCACTCACTCCATCATGGGAAACTTATTTCTCAGTAAAGTACGTTTCAAGGTTTCTCTAAGTATCCTTTTTCTTGAATCCTTTTCCACCCACTTCAAGATTTAAGTGTTTCTTGAACCTGGTGTGCCATGCTTTAACATACTTAGAAGTAACTGATCCGTTGTTCTCTCAATAAACAACTATCTCATACTTGAAGTAACTAATCAGTTGTTCTCTCAATAAATACTATATCATACTTGAAGTAACTAATCCGTTGTTCTTTCAATAAACAACTATATTAAAACTTCGTGAAAGTAACTAATCAGTTGTTCTCTCAATAAACAACTATATCATACTTGGAAGTAACTAATCCGTTGTTCTCTTAATAAACAAATAAAAGACGTAGTGATCTTGTGTGTGCTTGTTTTCAGGCACTTTGTAAGCTGGTATTCATTGAACGAAACAAGACTTAGTTTTCAAAATAGATAGTTGTTTATTGAAGATACAAAAAGTCGATTACTACAAGTTGTTACTGACCAACTTAAAGGCCTTTATCAAGCAAACGATTCAAGGCCTTTATCAAGCCTTGTTGGTCGAAGCGTTGCTGTTTATCGTCACTGTTTCTGTATTTTGTAAAACTATAGTACTTTTGTCGTGTTTCACTATTTACCAAGTTTTACTGCAGTCTTCCCCCTATTTCGATATTCATTTTCGTAAGGCTGTTCTTTGATGAAAGACATATTGAGGAGGAGATTGGAGCAGTTATAGACTAGTTGGTTCGATGTGCAGTGATGATGATCCGACGACTAAACTAAACTTCCTATCAGTATTCTAGTACCCAATTAAGGTTGGGCAGACTGAGAGCGTTAAGTTTGGTACAAGTTTTTATTCTCACTGTGGAATTGAACCCCCAGACCATACGTCTAAGAAGCAAGTGCACTAACCACTTCATTACTGCAGCTCATTTGCTACAAAGTACACACTTTATTTGCTGAAATGCTGCCATTCTCTGATCTATTCTATCCCATATCTGTGCACTACAACATTTATCTGATGTTGTCAGGGAACAGATGATGTTTACTTCAGCTAGTCCCCTCTGATATGTCATAAAGTGTATTGTACTTCTTCAGCTATCTCTGGTCAAGTGCACCACAAACTGGGCTGTCAGCTTTAGGTCTGTCAGGTGTTTCCCCAAAGCTTAGTTTTCAGGTCAACTGAGCGTAGTTTCTCAGCTCATTAAGGAGAAGACAGTCTTCCAGAAAATGCTTCAGTGTCTGTTCCACCTGCTGACACTGGCAGAGAGCTGTTTAACTTAGTCCTAGTCTATGTAAGTGTCTGTTGAGTCCGCAGTGTTTGGTGTGTAGGCAAAATATAATGACCTGATATTGATGACTTTGAAAACATTCGCATGGTACAGATTTTTGCTTGAAGGCTAACTTTCCTTATCATCAGTGTTTCTCACCATTCAGGTGAGTTTTATTCTGACTTCAGAGGTACTTGTAATTTATATCGGAAGTAGAGGATCAGGAACTCATGTGGCCCAACCATGTACTGTGTGCACACCAATAATTTTGGGAAAGCTGGATCCGAACCTCCAAATTTCCAGTATATGGTCACTACCCAAAAGTTGCAGACATTCATCATTAGATACCTGTGCAGGATACTCCATCTGTTATGGTATGATAGGACTACAAACAGGGAACTGTGGGACAGAGCGGAACAACGCAGGAGGAAAAGATATAAGGGGCAGAAGTTGGCGATGGATATGACACACACTGAGGAAACCCCTTGATAGCATCATGACACAGGCTCTTCGATGGAACCCCAGGAAATAGGGGTAATGAAAGACCCAGGAACACCTGGAGACAGAATGCAATGAAATCGGAAGAGAGTGGAGAGATATTGAAAAGATGGCCTTGGATAGGCGGGCTTGGAAGGCCTTGGTTGTGGACCAGATTCCTTGATTGGATTATAATCATTGGACTTCGGTGAGTAACCATGTGTGCTCCGATCTCTTTCTTACAGGAAGATCTCAGCTGCAGTGTACGAACTACGTAGCACCGCCAAGGGTCTCCAATGTCACATAACCTAAGCCTCACCAAGGACGAAGAAGAAGATAGTCATTACCGTTATGTGTTATCAACTTTGTTTTATGTGAACTTGCTGGTCATTATAAAGATTACCTTTAGCACTTAGTGCCTCAGTTGTTGCTGTAGGCATTTTGCTTCAGTAGGCGTCACAATATTTATACGCTGTTGATAAGAAAAGAATTTTACTAAAACATACAGAATAGAAAATAACTGAAGTAATAATTTCTTCTTTGAACGCTCCATATCAACCACTTGTTAACCAATCTTTGTGATTTGTATATGATCTGAGCCTAAGAGAAATTGTACCTTGTGCCAGTTATGTGCCTACAAGTAGGCCAGCACATCCGGTTTTGTGACGCTTTTTATTTACTAGAGTAGCTTCCTTTGGCCCCTACCTCAGTCCCCTCAACATGTAATTGCTTTAAACCGCTCTATCTTGGGCAACTCGCTCATTCTCTTCCATGGAATTGAGTCCTATATTTCTTGCCTCTCTAGGCAAAGTTCATTTCAGGGTTTCTCTAGGGGATCCTCTCTTTCTTGAACACATTGCATTCCCCTTCAGTGCCTGCTTTGATATTCTTTGATCATTTCTTCTCAAGGTGTGCCCAACATATCTCCATCTTCTCATTCTTATGAGGAGATTCATGATCAAGCATAACGAATGGATATAATATTATACTTCTTCTTTTTCTTCCTCCTCGCCCCTAGAGAGGCATAAGTCCGCAATCAAGGCCTACCAAACTCTTTTTTTCTTCACTCCTCGCCCCTAGAGAGGCATAAGTCCAATCAAGGCCTACCAAACTCTTTTTCTTCCTCCTCGCCCCTAGAGAGGCATAAGTCCAATCAAGGCCTACCAAACTCTTTTTCTTCCTCCTCGCCCCTAGAGAGGCATAAGTCCCAATCAAGGCCTACCAAACTCTTTTTTCCTCCTCGCCCTAGAGAGGCATAAGTCCAAATCAAGGCCTACCAAGCTCTTTTTCTTCACTTCTGCCCCTAGAGAGGCATAAGTCCTAATCAAGGCCTACCAAACTCTTTTTTCTTCACTCCTCGCCCTAGAGAGGCATAAGTCTGCAATCAAGGCCTACCAAGCTCTTTTTTCTTCACTCCTCGCCCTAGAGAGGCATGTCCTAATCAAGGCCTCCAAGCTCTTTTTTTTTCACTCCTCGCCTAGAGGCACAGGTCTGCAATCAAGGCATGCCAAACTCTTTTTCTTCACTCTCGCCTAGAGAGGCACAGGTCTGCAATCAAGGCCTACCAAGCTCTTTTTTTCTTCACTCCTCGCCCCCTAGAGAGGCACAAGTCTGCAATCAAGGCCTGCCAAGCTCTCCTGTCAGAGGCCATTTATTCCAGATCTCTCCGCACTGTTTTGCATTGCGTCTCCAACTTCTGTCTCCAGGTGGTCATGTGCCTACCCTTACCTCTATTAACTTGGTGGTTCCATCAGGATGATTGGAGGGCCAGTATTGTAATTCTGTCTAGTGGTCTCCACATTCTGTGTCCTATCCATTGCCACCTCTTTCTTCTTCTTCACCTTTCAACTCCCAATGGAGCATAGGTCTTCAACAAACTTCATCCAGCTCTTCCTCTCTCTTGTCAATTCTTTCCATGTTTCACCTATCCTTTTAATATCAGCCTCCAGCTATTTCCTCCAGGTATGTCTAAGCCTTCACCTACTCCTCTTTCCCTATGGGTTCCAAAACAGTGCCTGTCTTGCAATACTTCTGGTTGGTCCTCTCAATGTGTATCCTATCCATCGCCAGCGTTTCTTCCTTAGCTCTTTCGGAAGTTTCTCCACTGGTATCTGCTTAATTCTTGCTCTGAGTTCCTCACTCATTCATAATCGTTATCGTATCATACCATCTCAGTCTCTCTATTCTATGTAAACATTTAGGAAGGTCTGTACTGTAGTTTTCTGGTGGTTTCTATTGTCTTCCATCCACCTTCTATCCTTTACTTATCTTTCGTTCCACTTGCCGTAAGCCTGTAAAGTTGCTAACTTAATAAACTAGGTAAATAGGTTACTAGCACAAACCGTTTGTCAAACTGTATTAAAATTGACAATTTATCGATAGTATATTAACCTGTTTATATGACAAATCTCTCTAATACAGAGTGAACAAAGTGCGATTAATATACTTTAAATTCACACAATTGTCACTGAATGTGTTGTACTGTGTTACAGTGTGTAGCATAAGTGTGTAAGCGAGTAAACTAACAAAAATCATAAATGCGGAAGTGACCAAATTGATGAGATTGCGTCTCTACATATATAAATATCGAGAGAACCAAACTAAATGCCGGTTTGTGCATCTAGAACACGACGGTGTGTCAACAAAACATTTGGTCACACTATTCATTAATAAACTACACATTTTGTACTTACACAGCTAAAGTTGAAAAAATGTGTTACGTTTTGCGAAGAAATGTGTGTGGAAGATGTACGGAACAAACTAGAACACCTTGTATTGTTAAGCTGACTTACCTGTGCGATTTGTTTATATTGGGCTCTTACAACTGGATACCTGGGGGTCACGTGACGGGATATGATTTGTGAAAAGTATAACAACGCTTCCTTTACCGACTCCCAAAATGGCGAAACAAATCGTTTTTTGCTAAGATCAAAGTGTAATGTTAACTTGATCGCGGTCAAATTGTGGGAGCTTTCGTAGAGACAATAGGCAACTAAATACATTTAAACAAATTTCGAGCAGCTATTATTCGAAAGAATTACCACGCTCGGAGTTTGTAGGCCTACACATTTCAAACCTACCTGTGTCCTCCCGCTGCGGCACTACCGGGTAGGGGCCAATACATTAAAAAAAAACCAGCTGCAATCGTTTTGTTATGTAATACATTTTAAGATACACGGATATTTTCTAATGTTTAGCGGTTCTTAACGTTACTGGTCTGGTACCAATGCTTTTATTTAGACTTGCTCCATTTTCTTGCACATATCTTCTGCGATATAAACCGTCGAGGACTCACTTCCCTAATAGTAATAGCCGCCCATCGCAAGCGATGATGACAACAAGTCTCAAACGTGTGCTGCTGCACCTCTCTGGTGTGCAGAGATGACTGTAGAGTCCAATCCTAGAACACAATCCCCTACCACAGGTGGGGCATACATGATCAAGGTTAGACATTATCGTGGTGTGTGTTCTGTCTTTTCGCGCAGCTCGTTTTCTTTGGGCCTCAAAGACACGATGATTCTCAGCTATACGGGTTCCTCTTGTGTTCACATCCCTAAAGCACAACTCTCACAATGATTGATTGATTTGATAGTACCATCATCATTGCACTTCGTTGAGTAACCATGTGTGCTCCAATCTATATCTTACACAGAAGATCTCAGCTGCAGTGCACGAACGCCGTAGCACAGGCGAGGGTCCTCGATGTAATTTTGAAAATGGTGAAGATATTTTCGTAAGAATTATACTTTTATTTTTGTCTAATAAATTTAGGTCTTGTGTTCAATTTGAAGATGTAAAAGAAACCTTGGCAGTTCAAAATCTAGAAGAGCAGGCTGGAAAGCCGCTGCCAGGGCAAATATTATGTTATGCTATGCGATCGACGTCATGGCACATTTGACATTCCCTTGCATGCTCTGTCCTCCGCTGCAGCAACCATCCCAAAGTCCACTTACTCACCGTACTCATGAGATGATTAGTATATCTTCTATCTCTACCACGAAGGTGTAAGGTGTAAGGGGGAATGAACGTGCGGATAGGTTTGCAGGTATGGCTGCTGTACAAAGCGGGCGAGCAATGGACCAGGCTGATATTATAAATTCCTTAAGGGAGAGAGGGCGTGTACATGATTCACGTAATAGCGGTGAATCTACAACACTAACCAGACTGCAAGAACTCAAAGTTAAGTGTGGTGTAGCTCGACAAGAACGCTATGCTGGCAGACAAAGAAGAATTGTAAACCAACAAAGAACCGGTGTCGTTAGTTGCCAAACGCTGATGGACATACTGAGGGAGAGATCGGAGCACTTATGGACTAATTTGTTCGACGTGCAGTGATGGTGATCCGACGACTAAACTAAAACTAAAACCTTGATTGTCTGTTTCTTATTCGATTGATTAGATTTCGATATGAATCTGTCTCTAACAAGTTCTCTTCATTGGTCTTTCTAGCTGTCCATGGAACATTCAACATTCTTCTGAGAAACCACATCTTTGTGGTTTCCAATGTTTAAAATGATATTTCTTGAAATAAAAATAACAAAGAACCGGTGTCGTTAGTTTGCCACACGCTGATGGACATACTGAGGGAGAGATCGGAGCACTTATGGACTAATTTGTTCGACGTGCAGTGATGGTGATCCGACGAATAAAACTAAAAATTAATCTCTACCACGAAAACAACATTGTCTGGCATGTTCAAACTTAACTCCTAATTCTCGCAATCGGTCCAGTGTCTGAGACTTGCCCATATCACATAAATGAGTATGTAAGGCATTGATGGTATCGCTCTGTCCATACTTTTGCCAGCGAGTTGGGCACTGTTTGCCACGGTTGGGGCACTGTTTGTCAGCTGAGTTGGGGCACTGTTTGCTGCTGAGTTGGGGCACTGTTTGCCAGCTTGAGTTAGGCACTGTTGCCAGCTTGAGTTGGGGCACTGTTGCCAGCGAGTTGGGACACTGTTTGCCAGCTGAGTTGGTACTGTTTGTTAGCTTGAGTTTGGGTACTGTTTGCCAGCTTGAGTTGGGGCACTGTTTGCCAGCTTGAGTTGGGGCACTGTTTGCCAGCTTGAGCTTGGGTACTGTTTGCCAGCTTGAGTTGGGGCACTGTTTGTCAGCTTGAGTTGGGGCACATTTGTTAGCTTAGTTGGGGCACTGTTTGCCAGAAATTCAGCACGTTCGTTGCCCTTCACCCCAGAATGTCCAAGTGTATACATCCCTGTCAGTGTCTTGGGGTGTGATCTCCAAATATTGTCCACCCATTCTGCCCGCAGATTTCAAGATTAAATCCTTTGAAGCACATATTTATCGAGTCTGATATGATAATGTCTCAAGTGACGGCTGTTTCATTCTTACCTGTTCCTCAGGACCGTGAGGTATATTTTTTCAGTATGATGCAGGTCTTCGAAATGCCGCCCCATAAATGTTTTTTCTTTAAAATAAATTTCAATTGTGATTTTGATTTCGGTGCTTATGTCGCCCCCACCCTTATTGTTCCGTCTGATGCGGTCGCCTCTCTGTATCATATCAAGACACGGGCCTGTTCTTCGATGTTTGACGAGCATGAAGGTGGTAGACTACCGGTTAGAAGACATTCCAAAATGGCCTTAAAGATACTCTTCTCTAAAATGCTTCGACCTAGACACCACGTGACGCCCGAATGGTTACCGGGGCCCATATTTGGGGTGTAAAGAATAGAATCACTGTTACCTGCCACGCATGTCGTAAGAGGCGTCTAAGGAGGTTTGGCTGAAATCGGATGCATGTGTCCGCTAGGGAATGCTAACCCGAAACAAATGCTTGCAGAAAACGGATGCACCAGGCCGTAAAGCGCATAACATGGTGCAACGACCCCTCACAATGAGGAATGGGATAACGGATTCTACGGTCGCCAATCTGCCTCGGAGATTTAGCCACGCAGTAAGAATGTCAGACCTACCATCACTAGGGTGGTCAAAACTTACTGCGAGAAGAGGTCGGCACAAACGGGAAGCAGAAATCATAGGAATTATATCCTACAAAACTGCCCCCAATATGCAGACTTGAGAAGGAAGAGGTGGCCCACTTCACTAGCGTCCAAAACAAACTGTATGGCGTGGCTGATAATCTGAGACAGACGCTGCCTTTATTAGAGAATCCGAAATCCCAATCTAGTGAGAACGCAGAAGACAAACTGTATGGCGTGGCTGATAATCTGAGACAGACGACTTCCTTTATTAGAGAATCCGAAATCCCAATCTATTGAGAACGCAGAAGAAGAAAGAAGACACACGTGTTGGAAAATCCCTGATCGCCAGATGTGGCGCTGTAACAACACAAGAGAAACTGCTATAGACGAGAATCGGCGTACTGTTGAGGCGCATATAAACCGCCGCTGCCTGGATTTACAGGGCAGAGAACTTAAGACTGCTGTCCGGACTTATAGGGCATATAAATAAGAAAACTGCATGGAGTAAGTTAATTGCATATCCTTTACATGACTTTGTGAATCAACCACAGCTTTTTAACGCTGTTTGCGATATTTCTAGGCATTCATTATTACGTTCAGTAGTTTGCCATTCCTTTCTGAACGGGTGGTGTCATCGTCCTTTTTTAAATATCCACGCGAAACATTTTGCTACCAAACTGTCCGCAGCGTGATTCGAACTCAGAATGTCAGGGTTAATAGACTGAGTCACTATCCCCTAAGTCACAGACGCCACCTGTCTGGAGTTAAAGGACAAAGAAATTAAGACCGATGCTGTCGCCACGGGTCTATTTAATTTGTTTTCCACAACAAAAAACAATGTTTAACCGTACCAAGTTTCGAACACAAAATGCTGCCACTAGGAAACACTATCAGGTTTAGCTATTTGTTCAGTCACTCTCCAGAGAAAAAAGAAGAAGATAAAACAGATAACGAGTGTTGAACTTTTCCTTTAATCTTTATTAACATTTTCATTGCATCCTTTTCATACAAAAATACTACACAAGCATTGACGTAGCTGTACATATGACATGGTCAACAATGGTAATATCACGATAAACATTAGACATTAGCATAGCAACAGACATATAACCAACATAAACCATCATAGCAACAGACATATAACCAACATAAACCATCATAGCAACAGACATACAACAAGTGGCGGCTCGTCATTAAGGGCCTACGGGGCCGGGCCCCACCAGAATTAATGTAATGTGTATATTTTACAATAAATTAAAATATAACCTAACACAAAACCATTATTTTTCCGAAAATGTTTGTCTGGCCCCACCAACAAAAATGATCACGAGCCGCCACTAAATACAACCAACATGAACGGTCATAGCAACAAGACTTATCCTCTTATTCTTCTTCTTTTGTTGTCACACTGTTACCCTGTTGTTGCTCATTGTCCTGATTTTATAGGGTATATTTTGTCGTGCTCTGCACTAATGGCTTGGGTGTTAGTTATTTTTGCTTATTTTGACAGGATTCTGCTATGCTAAGGATCCATCTTTTTCGTGGTCTTCCTCTGCTTCTTCTTCTTTGCGATCGTTTTTGATGATTATACCGTTAGACGCGTTCTTATGATGAAATCGACTGTTGTCTAGAGCTCATCTTTAGTGCCATGTAGTTTTGAATGTACTGTTGTGTTGTAGGGCCAGCATTCCTTTCTTGGGAGGACATACAGGGGGCAGTCTTGCAGGACATGTTCTGTGGTTTGTTCAGCGAAGCCACAGGGGCACAGAGGGGCTGGGGACAATCGCAGCCTGTGTAGGTGTTTGTTCAGTCTGTTATGACTTATCCTGAGTCGGAAGATGATAGTTTGTCCTTGTCTGTCAAGTGTGTGGTAATCATCGTTGGATAAAAGTAAAAAGTAAAGGAACCCTTTCATACCTTGTGGTATATAGGCAATACAGTGTTAGGCCTGTATTTTTCATTGACCGTCGGCACACGTTGGGTGATGTGGTCAGCATCACGCCGGCCGCCTTTACTTCCCAGAGCATGTCTGGTACCCAATTGAGGCTGGGTCGACCTGAGAGCCGTCGCGGTCGGGAGTTGAACCCGGACCACCAGCCTTGAAAAGCGAGTTCACTAACAACTACGCTACCGCGGCTCTCCATCGTTGGATGGTTTAGGTTATTTTCTAATGTCCATGATAACTTTTTTTTTTTAAAGTATGTGATTTCATTATCTATTTATGGTCTACCTCTCACTTCTTTACTGATGTTCTGTTATAGAAGACCCTGTATACTGTGGAGATTCTTTGCATTTTTCTTAAATGGTCAAACCACTTCATCATTTGTTTCTCGATGTAGTTCAAGCAAGTTTCTCTACCAACTTTCTTTCTTATGCTTCTTCGTCTTCTCCTTCGAACATCTTATTTCGATCACTTATTAAACCACTATTTGTGGTGTGTATGTGATCTAAGCCTAAGAGCGACTGTACGCTATGCCAGTTTTACGCCTACAAGTAGGCCAGAATATCCGGTTTCTGTGACACTCTTATTTACTAAGGTGGCTTACCTGGGCCTCTACCTCAATCGCCTCTTACGACATGCCTTGAAGGTCGCAGTGATACTATTCTTTGCTCCCCTTGCGAGTCCCGGAAACACACGAACGTTCTTATGCTGATGTTGGTGACTGTCTTTTTGGTGTTGTTGGTAACTTTCCGTAGGTATCGCACTAAACATATCATTATTTTATGCCATGTACTTTGCTCATTGTCCATATTTGGCTCTGATAACACAAAGTAGGTAGGAAAATGTTGTTGATCGTCTGTTGTTTAACTGTCAGTGAGAAGTGAGATGAATGCAGTTGAAAGTAATTTAGAGACAAACAAATTAAGAAGAGACGTGTGTTACTGAAAGTATTAGACATGCTTCTTGAAGAAGGTTAATGCCCGTCTGCCCAGCGTGTTTGTAGCGAGTTGGACTACGGGTGACTATCCCTCTGTGTGTGCGGGTTCAATTCCGCGGATGGCAGAAAAAGCCACAGATTCCCAGATTTACGGTGTTCGTGGCACTGAACCGAAGGTTACGATGTCCATGGCACCGAGCCGAAGAGCTGAAAAGTGCTTCTGGATCGGGAAAAAAAAAAAATCTCATTCCTTCTTGAAATAAATAAAGTAATTCGTAAATTCAATTCTTTGAAATCGAAGATAAAAAAAGGTTTGCACAGACTGTAAGCAATGAGCGGTGTAAGGGAAGTAATCACATTAAATAATTATTACAGTTATATCCCTTAGACCGCATATTTGCTGTAGCAGCTATTTTTTTCAGCACGTTGTGTGCAATTTAATAAATGTTCATTCTGAAAAAGAAACGTAAACATTGACGACATTTGTTAACCCTTTCACTCCATAATTTTTTTTTGCATCCAAACGCACTTATATTGCAATGTATGCTAAAATAGTCAGTATATCGGCTTTGCGTCATCTCAAAAAATGATGTGGGCCGATATATCGGCTCAGAAGAGCGAAGGTGTTAACATTATAAATAAAAAAAACAAAATTAATAATATTATAAATAAACATTTGTTAAGATTACAATTGTGACAAGTCATTTTGTTAATATTTGCGTCACATATGACAGCTTTGTTGTTAATATTTGCGTTACTATGACAGCATTATTGTTAATAATTTCGTCACTATGGCAGCATCTTTGTTAATATTTGCGTCACTATGACAGCATTGTTGTTAATGTTTGCGTCACTATGACAGCATTGTTGTTAATATTTGCATCACTATGACAGTATTATTGATAATATTTACGTCACTATGACAGAATTGTTGTTAAAATTTGCGTCACAATGACAGCATTGCTGTTAATATTTGCGTCACTATAAGAGCATTGTTATTAAAATTTGCGTCACTATGACAGCAATGTTGTTAATATTTGCGTCACTATGAGAACATTGTTGTTAATATTTGCGTCACTATGACAGCATTATTGTTAATATTATTTTTGGGATAAAGCCTCTGTTCTCGTTCTTCTGGTTAAGATCAAAGTATAGTATCCACGTGTTCGTGGCCAAAGGGTGGGTGCCTTAAAAAAAATGCAAAATGGCACAATCAAACACGCTTAAACAAACTCCCAGCAGCTCGTATTCGAAAGAATGACGACGTTTGGAGAATACACGTTAAAGCGTACTGGTCCACTCGTTGTGGCACTTACGGGTAAGGAACAAGAAAACTTTTATTAATTTTTTATGTTTGTTGGCCTACACTTCCTGATATAACCAGAACAAGGTTATTTCTTAGGTTGAAAGGAACGTGCCTCGGCTTAAATAGGCTTTAATCCCCTATGTAGCAAGTAAACAATGTTTGGTAATTTTACTATTTGGGTCTTTGTGGCGTAGAAATTAGGTGCTCATCTTTCTTGTCAAAGGTACTAGGTTCGCTCCCTCATAGAACCATATGGATATTTTCCCAGAGATTCCTGCGCTCAGTGTAGATGAGATCGAGTTCCTAGTCCTTTCAGAGACGGACGATAAAACGTAGATCCCATGTTTAATTTGAAGATGTAAAATCATTAGAAGTTCAAAATTGAGAAGAGAAGGCTGGAAAGCCGCTGCCCGGTGAAAATTCATTAGAAAAGATTACAAATAAAATCCCTACAAAATATCTTCACCATCTTCTAAATTACATCGGGACCCTCGCCGGTGCTACGGAGTTCGTGTACTGTAGCTGAGATCTTCCTGTGTAAGAAATAGATCGGAGCACACATGGTTACACACCAAAATGCAATGATGATGGTCTTATCAATCAATCAGTCAATCAATCAATCAATCAGTCAATCAATCAATCAATCAATCTATTGGGAGAAAGCATCTGTTAACATTATCATTGCATCCAGAAGAGAAATGTTAACACCACAATTGTAAGAAGACATTGCATTAATATTATCATCAATGTGGGATTACATTTGTTAACTGTATCACAGTCAAACAACAACTGATAAACTGCATATTTATTCCAACTCTCTGCTATCAGTGCCAAACATGCCCCCTGACTAAGACACAAGAAAGAAAGATTACAACATGTGAAATGAGATGTCTACGAAAAGCTGTCAACGTTACAAGGAGAGATAGAGTGAGAAACGAGAATATCAGAAGCATCGTTGGTACTATACCATGCATACAGTACATCGAGAAGCAAAGACTCAAGTGGTTGGACCATCTAATGAGAATGGAACCACCTTTACTACCATCACGTGCCTATAATAATCGACACTCAGTGCGCAGAGCACGAGGCAGGCCAAGAACACGATGGATAGAGATAGATAACATCTCAGAGTCCCTACGAAAGCATGTACTGACAACGTCAAGCGCAACACACCTGGCACACGATAGAAAACTAACTTTCCTCACGCCGCTTCACGGCAAATGTGGTTAAGATAAGATAAGATAAGATCACCACAGTGAGAATGACAATGATAACATTATTGTTGCTGTGTAAAAAAGAGAAGACAAAATGTATTTTCTGCTTGTAATATCGCTTTTTAGCGTGGTGTAGGACAAGATTCTCATAAGGCTGTGGAATTTAAGACCCTTTAGCTGCTAAGGACGTGTATAGACGTGTTTCCCATTCACTGTTAAAGACGCATTAACACGTCTGTTATTATCGCTCCTCTTTGGGCTAAAAACGTGTTAACACGTTATACATTTCTACTGTCACTGCTATAAGCGTACATTCACGTTTGTGACCTAGAAACAAAGAGTAGCTATTTTTAGCTCAGCCTTCTGAAAGTATGTAGCAACGAAAGGGATATAGTACAGCGGTTCTCAAACTTTGCATTATCGCGGACCCCAAAAGTTTCTATATATGAAAATGAAAAGGAATTAATTATCTGTATGTTATAATAGTAAACAGTATTCTCAGACTGCGGGAAACTTCAAATGATCTTTCATTTTGTCCTGTCAGATATTTAGACGTGGCCAATAACAGCAGATAATGAGTGGAAAATCATAACGACAGAGATGAGGTGTCTTAGAAGATCTGCAGGTGTGACAATAAGAGACAAAATTAGAAATGAAGAAATCAGAAGACTGGATGTGAAACCAGTCATGCAATTCATAAAAGAACAACAGATTAAATGGTTTGGACACCTGACAAGAATGCCCTGGTATCACCTACCCCAGAGAGCCACACAGAAAAAGTATAATGAGTACAAAGTCAGAGGAAGACCACGCAAAAGATGGAGAGACGGCATCAAGAATAGCCTTACGAACATGAATATCCGCTTACAAAGTGCCTTAAAACAAGCACACACAAGATCACTACACCCCCACCAACACTTCTGTAAAGAAATAAATGGTGGAAGAGAAGAAGAAAAGAAGATATTTAGACTCCGGTCTGGTCCGAGTCCTTTGATTTCGCAGCGAAACTAGTTTACCACTGTTTTTGAAATTTATTTTTCTGTTTGAAATATCAAAGATCACAACATATCTTCAAGCCTTTGATGACCCCCTGTGAGTACCTCGTGGACTCCAGGTGATCTCTTGACCCCAGTTTGGGAAACACTACTATAGTAAATTTGATAGCATATACGCTAACATTGTAATCATTGTATAAATGACATTGTTAGCTCTAACAAAATTGCATTGAAAACAACCGTATAGAAAAAAATCTAAATCTACATCTTTCCAGCAACACTTTTTAATTTCTTATTAAATGTTCAATGTACAGTAACTTTTGGGACACTTTGTAACAGTAACTTATGGGACACTTTGTAACAGTAACTTATGGACACTTTGTAACAGTAACTTTGAACGTGTACAGTAACTTTGGGACACTTTGTAACAGTAACTTATGGGACACTTTGTAACAGCAACTTTTGGGACACTTTGTAACAGCAACTTTTGGGACACTTTGTAACAGTAACTTTTGGAACACTTTGTAACAGTAACTTTTGGGACACTTTATAACAGTAACTTATGGGACACTTTGTAACAGTAACTTATGGGACACTTTGTAATAGAAAGTATGGGACACTTTGTAATAGAAAGTTTGGGACACTTTGTAATAGAAAGTTTGGGACACTTGTAATCAAAGATCAATAATCTAAACACTTTGAATGAATACACTTTGACATGAAATCTGACACAATATCTACTTGGAGCACTGAATATCTACTTTGGAGCACTGAATATCTACTTTGGAGCACTGAATATCTACTTTGGAGCACTGAATATCTACTTTGGAGCACTGAATATCTACTTTGGAGCACTGAATATCTACTTTGGAGCACTGAATATCTACTTTGGAGCACTGAATATCTACTTTGGAGCACTGAATATCTACTTTGGAGCACTGAATATCTACTTTGGAGCACTGAATATCTTGTTCTATTTTGTTCATTAAAATCGACGCTGACGCTGAGTAGTGCCCATTATTTACTAATCTTCCAATAAAATAGCTTACAAAATCAATTTACCATGCTCAGAATCTGGACCAGTTCAAGTCTGTATTACACTATTGACAAGATGACCTATTTAAATTAAATTAATAATTCCTCTCGACCTGGTATACGTTACATAGTGCCTGCAAGCAATTTTTCCATACCGCTCTATCCTGGGCAACTCGCTAAATTTCCTCGATAGAAGTGAGATCGATATTTCTTGCCTCTCTCAGAAAAGTTCGTCTCAGGGTCTCCTTAGGTCGTCATCTCTTTCTTGAACCCTCTGCATCTCACTTCAATGCCTGCTTTGATATTCTTATATTTTAATTGGGGATTGTTTATTTAATCACACTGTTTCTGTCTTCTTAAGCTCTTCTTCTTCTTCTTCTTCTTCTCTTCCACCATACTTCTGTATAGAAGGTGAAACTCTGAACTCTAAAAAAAGAAAATATCGTGACCAACATTTATTACACTTTAATTAGCCGTGTTCTAAATTACATCACATATTTAATCACTAAATAGATGTCGTATTTCGTACGTAAACAACGAGGAGTTATTCGATGTGACATATGTTTTTTAAGGCACGTTGGAAACACTTTCAACACCTGCTGTAGAAAAGAAAATGGAGCATTTTTCACTGTGCATTAACTTTAAAACGCTGTATTATATAAATATTATTTGCACATATAGATCTCCTCCTCCTTAGCACAAGTTTCACAGATGAGTTCACAACACCAGATCGTTTTACAGAAGCAAGGTCTTTGTATTATTAGTTTCTGTACGTTGTACCCACTTCCGCAGCATATAGAATCACAATTGTCTTTCTTGGTGCAGTAACGACCAGACGTCCCGGCAGAGTAAGTACTGTTTAAACAGAAATTTGGCGACTTTTCGATATAAGTTAGTTCAGACTTTTTGAGAGGGACTATTTCTGGTTCCGTTAACGGATGCTTGGTGTTAGGGTAGCCAGGGCGGAGTTTCATAAGCTGTGATTTGGCTGCGGCTTGATTTGTGAACGCTATAACCTGTGTCGATTTTTCATATTTAGATTTAAGAGCACTGCCCACGTCTGCAAAGGAAGAGAGCTGTAGCCAGCAAGTTTTTACAGTACAGGATCCAGAAACACCATGACATTTGCATTTTGTTTTGGCACGGTTTTTTACAACCTGAAAATATACGAAAAGTGAAACAAGTTAAGAAACTATTTCCTGCCTCTATAATAATGTTTTTCAAATCTGTCGCTACTGCATGTCAGTGGCGGCTCGTGATCTTTTTTGTTGGTGGGGCCAGACAAAAATTATAGGAAAAATCATGGCTTTGGGTTGTTATGTTTTACTTTATGAAATAATAATAAATACACGTTACACATTATTTTTGGTGGGGCCCGGCTCCAATGGCCCTTAATGATGAGCCGACACTGCTGCATGTAATACCGCTTTTAAGGGCGACGTAGGACAGGGTGGACATGTGCCTGTGGAATTTAATGACCGCATGGCTAATACAGTCGCCGCAAAGCTGTTCAGGTTATGATTTTTCTGTATGCACCAACAGAAAAAAATTCTTGACCTTACCAAGGATTCTCTCTCTTTCTGGCGATCGCCGCCCAGACCCATGTACCAGACTTCCCATAAATTCTTATTCATGTGGAAATCTGATTCATGCAGCCTTAGCATTGGTGTATTTCGTCACATCTTTGACGCTATTTGGAGCACTGGTGCTTATCCTTCGGCGATGTGTCCGGTTTCAGCAAACGTTTACTCGGTTCGCTCTCCGTTCTGTAGCCATCTAGTGTATTTTTACGGTGTGGGGTAGCTAGCCCCTCGCCCAACCTCCTTAGCCGGCTCTTACGACGTGCGTGGCAGGTAACAGTGTTTCTATTCTTTACACCCAAATATGGTCCCGGTAACAACTCGGGCGCCCGAGGATTGAACCCGGGTCGCTCGCATGGGATCCGTACTCTCATCTTTTGACCAGGCGCTCCACCATGACTCTATAACCTATGTACAGCAAAGTTCAAAATACTAAGAGCATGCATATTCCCAGTTGCAATGTATAGGTGGGAAGCATGGGCATTTAACAATTCAGTGGAAAAAACATATATGTGCTTTTGAATATAAGTGTTGCCCGCCTGCTCAGCGTGTTCGTAGCGCGTTTGACGACGGATGACAAGCCCATTGTGAGTGCGGGTTCAATTCCACGGGCTGGCAGAAAAGCCACATGTTCTCCAGATTTACCGTGTTCATGGCACCGAACCTAAGGGTTACGATGTCCATGGCACCGAGCCGAAGATCTGAAAAGCTCAAGTGCTTCTGGAAAGTGATCGGGAAACACAAAAGAATATAAGTGTTACAGGAGAGTCCTCCATATATCTTGGACAGAGAAGAGAACAAATAGATCTATCCAAAAAGAACTAAAAGTAAAAAAACTGGATGACACCACAAATAAGAATGAGAAAAAACACATATGTGCTTTTGAATATAAATGCTACAAAATAGTCCTCAATATATTATGAACATAGAAGAGAACAAATAGATCTAACCAGAAAGAACTCAAAATCAAAGAGAACTGACTGACGCCACAAATAAGAATGAGAAAATTGAAGTATTTTGGGCATATAAAAAGACATGAAGGGCTGGAGAAGACAACTATGCGAGGATGCATCCCGGCTAAGAGGAGAAGAGGAAGATCACGGAGAAGATGGATTCAGGATGTAACTGATGATTTGAATATGACAGCTGCAATCAAGGAGAGAAATAAACTCCGAAAGCCTGTTTGAATGACAAAGCTCTGCTCAAGACAGACTATGTATAAAAGTTAATTGCATATCCTTTACATGACTTTGCGAATCAACCCCAGCTTTTTAACGCTGTTTGTGATTTTCTAGGCATTATTACGTTCAGTCGTTTGCTATTACTTTCTGAACGGGTGGTGTCATCGTCCTTTTGTAAAAATCGACGCGAAACAATTTGCAACCAAACTGTCCGCAGCATGATTCGAACTCAGAACGTCGGGGTTAATAGACCGAGTCACTATCCCCTAGTCCACAGACGCCACTTAGGCTATGTATACAGGTTGTAATACATGAGTGACAAATTACATTTCCCTGGGTTTATAATCGTCAAAAAGCCCGTCTGCCCAGCGTGTTCGTAGCGCGTTGGACTACGGTGACTATCCCTCTGTGTGTGCGGATTCAATTACGCGGGATTGCAGAAAAAGCCACGATTCCCCAGATTTGCGGTGTTCGTGGCACCGAACCGAAGGTTACGATGTCCATGGCCCCGAGCCGAAGAGCTGAAAGCTCAAGTGCTTCTGGATCGGAAATTTTTTTTTTTTTAAATCGTCAAATAATTGGTGGGATCCCTTAGGGAGTCTCTGTGAGGTAGAGGCTCTGTGCTCACCTCTCGTTTCAAAGGTACTCAGTTCGCTCCTCCTGGAGCAGTCGGATATTTTCCAGATGTCTCTGATCTCAGTGTAGGTGAGCTCAAGTTCCTAATCCTATCGGAGACGGACAATAAAAGGAAGTCCGTGTTCAATTTGAGCACGAAAAAGAGCCCTGTGCAGTTCAAAATCGAGAATAGCAGGCTGGAAAGCCGCTGCCCGGACAAAATTCATAAAAAAAATTAAAAAAATTCTACACCATATCTTCACAATCTTCAAAATAACATCGGAGATCTTCGCCGGTTGTACGGAGCTCGTGCACTGCCGCTGAGATATTCCTGTGTAAGAAATAGATCGGAGCACACATGGCTACTCACTGAAGTGCAATATGATGGTGCCATCAATCAATCAATCAATCAATTAATCAATCAGTTAATCAATCACAAAACAAAACAAGACAATGAAACGAGGACGTATATGAAAAGAAATATTAATCTATGATTAAACTAGTTATACAGGGTGTTCAAGATAATTGCAGCCCCATTGACAATTCGAAACTTGCCAGGTACACATTGAGTTGTGTTTATTTACTATTTAAACCGGTTCTGACTAGCTCGTCCTACGTCACATTTGTTCATCGCCCCTTCCCGCACTCCAATTACACACCGTCACACAACCTTGACCTATACTACGTCATAACCGAACCTTCTCATTTCCATACATATATGCCAGATTAGCTCCATTCCCGGGTTGCTTTTAAGTTGAACACCCTGTACTTTCAACATGACAAAATAATGAGAAACACAGAAACAATTGCTACGACGTCTTCTCGTGGCTTCGACGTGGTCTCCCATAACATAAGGCCGGCGGGCTCAGGTATAATTCTAGGAAATAATACCACAACCGTCGAGTGACCTCGCATTTCAGTGTTGTTGTATCAATTATATAAAAACTATCATCATATCACTCCGGACATGTCCAAAGATGTTCCGATCTCCACAAATCCATCAGCGTCCAGCGGCCCAACACGCCAAGTTCGATGTTGCTTTCACGCACAGTTATTTCCTCAATTTTTAAGCAGTTAATTCAAGGAAGTAAAAATTTAAAAAAACGATCCCAACTACTTGTCAATAAATAAACATATATATATTATTATATACTAAATTGAAGAAAACTGGACAACCCAATAAAATAACAAGGTTAAAAAAGAATTGAAATAAAATAGTAGAAGTAAAACTAGTAAGACTTCTTATAAGGGAAGCAACTCTATGACGCAGTGTGCGGCTTAATGCGTGCAACGGACTTCCACCATGGCGCAGTGTGCGGCTAAAGCGTGGAAAGAGTTAATCAATCTCTTTGCTAGGGTTAGTGACTCGACGGTCTATTAACCCGACGTTCTGAGTTCGAATCACGCTGCGGACAGTTTGCTTGCAAATAGTTTCCGTTGATTTTAACAAAGGACGATGGCGCCACCCGTTCAGAAAGCAATGGCAAACTACTGAACGTATAAGTGGTGCCTAGAAAATCAACGACTTGTTTACTGTGGTTGATGGCTACGTCCTTGGGATATGCCACGATTTTTCAGTTGTATAAAGACGAATTTATTTTAAAATCAAAACAACAAACTTACTCAAGGTTATATTACGTTACAAGTTAAATAGTTACGAAACTGTCTGTTATCTTTACACAGATGGAAGATGGAATTGATTTTTCACACTTTCCGTTAAGCGTAGAGGCAGTGGCGGCTCGTTATTAAGGGCCAGTGGGTCGGCACCACGAAAATAATGTATAACGTGTATTTATTATGTTATAAATTATTTGTTTATAATTATTACTTTTAAGATGATACTGATTAGCTTTGAAAGTTGAATATATAACGCTAAAGTATCATATACAGTATGCAATTCATCATCTTTTCTCCCTAATTACTATAATTCACGCATTTCCAGCGCTCTATTTTTTAGGGCCAGTAGAAATGTGGTAGATTTAGACCATGATTTTTGCAAAAATTTGTGACTGGCCCCACCAACAAAAATGATCACGAGCCGCCACTGCGTAAGGGTATGAGCTTTAATTTGTTTTCCAGGATCAGATGCGTCGCCCTTCTTATGTTATATTCGTGTTTATTTAGTGTGGTCTTGATATTATCTATCCATCTTTTCTTGGTCTTCCCTTGGCTCTAGTACCTGATCTCTTATTTTATTGTTTTTATTGCTAAGGAATATCAGTATTATTAAACAATTTCATCAGCAAATAACGTCGAACGCATAACAATTGAGAGTAAAATTGCAAAAAGAGCTTATAGTGTTCTGTCAAACGTATACAAAATCCAGCCCCCATTAAACAGAAATTTTGATTTTCCCGTCTGAGCTAGTCGGCCTTATGATGCCGAGGGCCACGGTTATACTCGACCTGATTGCCCGGTGCCCAGCGTGTTCGTAGCGCGTTGACTACGGGTGACTAGTCCTCTGTAAGTGCGGGTTCAACTCCGGGACTGGCAGAAAAGCTACAGGTTCCCCAGATTTACGGTGTTCATGGCACCGAGCCGAAGGGTTACGATGTCCATGATACCGAGCCAAAGAGCTTTCAGCTCAAGTGCTTCTGGATCGGAAAAAAAAAAAAAATACTCGACCTGACAAAATTATGAAAAACGCAGAAACTATTGCTACGACTTCCTCGTCAACCTGTATCCGGCAACGTGGCTATTCCCACACAGTCAGGCGGAGAGAAAATGTGTTCCCATCACGAAATGAATGAAAATAGTCGAGCGTTTACGCCTATGGAACGTGTGCAGAATTCCAACCGTGGAATCAGGACATTCAACTTTCATTCACTGGACCGGGAACAACTTAAACGAAATTTAATGGGACAACAATACCCGACGCCGAGCTTTGGCGATGGATGAATGGAGATATTTTGTTTGGCTGTCTGGAAAACGTCTCAACACTAGCAGATTTTAAGCTGCTTTATTACTGTCTGTTCAAAGTTTTGAAATATTGCTTGATGTTTTGTGAGGAGTGAGGAGGGAATATTAAGGCAGAGGGGAATGTAAATGAAAAGAAGGTGGGGGAGGGGAGGGTTGATGAGATCTATAATCTATAACTATGGATTGCGCCCAAATTTGCATATTTAAACACATTAACTACCATTCTGAAAAAAACCACTATTTTATATCTTTCTATTTCTCTAATCCTGTTTGAATTGAAGAGTCAGGATAAGAAGAGATTACTAGAACGGGATTTAGTGTGCGTTTCGGTCGTCCCGTGTGGTGTCGGGGCCCGCTAGGGAAGCAAAGGTAGTACCACTGCGACCTACAAGGCATGTCGTAAGAGGCGACTGAGATAGGGATCTAGGAAAGCTACCCTAGTAAATAAAAAGCATAGAAGAAATCGAATGGCTAACTTTCGAATTGCGTATTGTAGGTGCATAACTTTCACAACGTACAATCGCTCTTAGGTTCAGATCACATACAAATCATAAAGAATTGTTAACATGTGGTCGATGGGGAGCGTTCGAAGAAACAAAAAGAAGCACATTAACTGCCATTCTTCTTCTTCTTTGCGTTCGTTCTTTACAACCAATTTTAATCACTCTTTGTGATATGTTTGATCTTTGCCAAGAACGTGTATACGTTGCACATTGGTTTGGTAGGCCCCTAAACGCATAGACTTCTACACGTTTAGGACACATGCATCCGATTTCAGCCTAACCTCCTTAGTCGCCTCTTACGACATGCGTGGCAGGTAACAGTGGTTCTATTCTTTACACCCCAAATTTGAGCCCCAGTAACCACTCGGGCTGCTGCCATACTGAAAAAAAACCTATTTTCATTCTTTCTTCTTCTTCTTCTCTTCCACCATTTACTTCTTTATGGAAGTGTTAGGGGTGAAACGTAGTGATCTTGTGTGTGCTTGTTCTTCTCTTCCACCATTTACTTCTTTATGGAAGTGTTAAGGGTGACACGTAGTGATCTTGTGTGTGCTTGTTCTTCTCTTCCACCATTTACTTCTTTATAGAAGTGTTAGGGGTGAAACGTAGTGATCTTGTGTGTCTTGTTCTTCTCTTCCACCATTTACTTCTTTATAGAAGTGTTAGGGGTGAAACGTAGTGATCTTGTGTGTGCTTGTTCTTCTCTTCCACCATTTACTTCTTTATGGAAGTGTTAGGGGTGAAACGTAGTGATCTTGTGTGTGCTTGTTCTTCTCTTCCACCATTTACTTCTTTATGGAAGTGTTGGGGGGGAAACGTAGTGATCTTGTGTGTGCTTGTTCTTCTCTTCCACAATTTACTTCTTTATGGAAGTGTTAGGGGTGAAACGTAGTGATCTTGTGTGTCTTGTTCTTCTCTTCCACCATTTACTTCTTTATAGAAGTGTTGTGGGGGAAATGTAGTGATCTTGTGTGTGCTTGTTCTTCTATTCCACCATTTACTTCTTTATAGAAGTGTTGGGGTGAAACGTAGTGATCTTGTGTGTCTGTTCTTCTCTTCACCAATTTGGACTTCTAGTAACACTGGGTGGATGAAACTATATCTTTTTCTTCTTCTTCTCTTCCACCATTGACTTCTTTATTGAAGTGTTAGGGGTGAAACGTAGTGATCTTGTGTGTGCTTGTTCTTCTCTTCCACCATTTACTTCTTTATGGAAGTGTTAGGGGTGAAACGTAGTGATCTTGTGTGTGCTTGTTCTTCTCTTCTACCATTTACTTCTTTATTGAAGTGTTGGGGTGAAACGTAGTGATCTTGTGTGTGCTTGTTCTTCTCTTCCACCATTTACTTCTTTATGAAGTGTTGGAGGTGAAACGTAGTGATCTTGTGTGGCTTTTCTTCTCTTCCACCATTTACTTCTTTATAGAAATGTTGAGGGTGAAACGTAGTGATCTTGTGTGTGCTTGTTCTTCTCTTCCACCATTTACTTCTTTATAGAAATGTTGGAGGTGAAACGTAGTGATCTTGTGTGTGCTTGTTCTTCTCTTCCACCATTTACTTCTTTATGAAGTGTTGGGGTGAAACGTAGTGATCTTGTGTGAGCTTTTCTTCTCTTCCATCATTTACTTCTTTATGGAAGTGTTTGGGGTGAAACGTAGTGATCTTGTGTGTGCTTGTTCTTCTCTTCCACCATTTACTTCTTTATAGAAGTGTTGGGGTGAAACGTAGTGATCTTGTGTGTGCTTGTTCTTCTCTTCCACCATTTACTTCTTTATAGAAGTGTTGGCGGTGAAACGTAGTGATCTTGTGTGTGCTTGTTCTTCTCTTCCACCATTTACTTCTTTATGGAAGTGTTGGGGGTGAAACGTAGTGTTCTTGTGTTGCTTTTTTAAGGCACTTTGTAAGCTGATATTCATGTTCGTAAGGCTGTTCTTGATGCCGTCGCTCCATCTTTGCGTGGTCTTCCTCTTGCCTTGTACTCATTATACTTTTTCTGTGTAGCTCTCTGGGGTAGGCGATACCAGGGCATTCTGGTCAGGTGTCCAAACCATTTAATCTGTTGTTCTTTTATGAATTGCATAACTGGTTTGACATATATTTCATTCTTTCATTTCTCTAATCATGTTTTGTCTCACAGCGTCAGGATAAGAAGAGATTTCTAAATATGTGTCTTTCGTTACCTCTGTTATTTCTGAGGTCCACCTTTCTGTCATGCGAAAGTTGTATTTCTCTTTGAGGTGCACTGTCTGTAGGTAATCTGCTTATGTGGCAAAACCATTTAATTTGTTGTTTCTTGATGAAGTTTAGTACTGATGCTGCACCACTTTTTTCCTGATGTCTTCATTTCTCAACAGGTCTCTTCTTGATACTCCCAGCTTTCTGCGTAGAAACTTCATTTCTGTCGTGACTAGTTTTCTTCTATCATTTGATGTCAGCGTCCAGGTTTGGCACTGACAGATAATGTGGGAGAAAGATTGTGCTTTCTGTCATTGCTCTTTTTGTGTTCATGGTGACATGTTTGCATTTCAAACCATTTCAAACCATTGACACCATTTGTCCTATGATTTGCTTTGTTGCATCTGTGTTGGGTTTCATTAGTTATTCTTCCGCTTGCTGAAAAAAAATGCTCTCTTGGTACGTAAAATCTTTAACTTGTTTTAATCGTCCGAGTGGTTACCGTGGCCCAACCTTGGGGTGTAAAGATTAGAACCACTTTTACCTGCCACGCATGTTGTAAGAGGTGACTAAGGAGGTTTGACTGAAATCGGATGCACGTGTCCGCTAGGGATGCTAACCCGAAACAAATGCTTGCAGAAAACGGATGCACCAGCTCGTGAGGCGCATAACATGGTGCAACAACCCCTCACAATGAGGAATGGGATAACGACTTCTACGGTTGCCAATCTGCCTCGGAGATTTAGCCACGCAGTAAGAATGTCAGACCTACCATCACGATGGTGGCTAAAATTTACTGCGGGAATAGGTCGGCACAAACGGGGAAGCAGAAATCATAGGAATCCTACAGAACTGCCCCAAGTATACAGACTTGAGAAGAAAGAGGTGACCCCCTTAAACCAGCGTCCAAACCAAACTGTATGGCGTGGCTGATAATCTGAGGCAGACGGCTGCCTTTATTAGAAAATTCGATATCCCAATCTTGTGAGAAGGCAGAAGACAAACTGTATGGCGTGACTGATAATCTGAGGCAGACGGCTGCCTTTATTAGAAAATTCGATATCCCAATCTTGTGAGAAGGCAGAAGACAAACTGTATGACATGGCTGATAATCTGAGGCAGACGACTGCCTTAATTAGAGAATCCGATATCCCAATCTAGTGAGAACGCAGAAGACAAACTGTATGGCGTGACTGATAATCTGAGGCAGTCGGCTGCCTTTATTAGAGAATTCGATATCCAAATCTAGTGAGAACGCAGAAGACAAACTGTATGGCGTGACTGATAATCTGAGGCAGTCGGCTGCCTTTATTAGAGAATTCGATATCCAAATCTACTGAGAAGGCAGAAGACAAACTGTATGGCGTGACTGATAATCTGAGGCAGACGGCTGCCTTTATTAGAAAATTCGATATCCCAATCTTGTGAGAAGGCAGAAGACAAACTGTATGACATGGCTGATAATCTGAGGCAGACGACTGCCTTAATTAGAGAATCCGATATCCCAATCTACTGAGAACGCAGAAGACAAACTGTATGGCGTGACTGATAATCTGAGGCAGTCGACTGCCTTTATTAGAGAATTCGATATCCAAATCTAGTGAGAACGCAGAAGAAAAAGAAGACAAACTACTTGATGATGACAAGTCACATCCTGATAATACCGAGGGTAATAATGGTCTGAGTTCGAATCTTGTTATTGCAAATGTGTCCATAGAGGGCCTCATATTCCGTTGTAGTTTTAGTTAATTTTGTTAACCTGACTACCCACCGTCTTCGCTGATCTGATGCTTCCCCGTTGAATTCTTAGAATTTCTAATATATCTGTAGTTTTCTTTGAAAAGTGTTGACAAAGGCATAAATAGCTGCAGAAAGCCATACATTATCTGCTGACAAATGGCGCCACAGAATATGGGAAGTTCAACAAAGGCACACCAAATCGTGACTTGAGTGCAATGTATTCCTGCCATAAATTGCATTGAAAAGCTTGCATTGATCAGTTCTCACACATTTCAAACGTCAATGCAAGGGACCTTCTAAACTGTCACCCAGCACAGTCTTGTGCACTGTTTTGTATCATTTGTGACAGAGGTCACAACCGTATGATTTGCCCCTAATGGAACTTAAATTAGACTTAAATAGTGTTTGTTTCTTTGTTTGTTGGTTTGAAGGGAGGCTAGGCCTTTCTGAGCCGAAGCCTTTCTGAGCCGAAGCCTTTCTGAGCCGAGGCATGCTCTTTCGACCTTACATCCGCCTGTGTGTTGCTGGGGATCTCAAGGGGAGCAAATAATAGTAATACTGCGACCTACAAGGCATGTGGTAAGAGGCGACTCGCCCTGTGGTGCAGGGGCCCGCAAGGGAAGCAAAGAATAGTACCACTGCAATCGTGGCATATCCTTTAGAGGACGTAGCCATCAACCACAGTAAACGAGTCGTGGATTTTCTAGTCACCACTTATACGTTCAATAGTTTGCCATTGCTTTCTAAACGGTGAGGTCTATTGTTACATTTTGTATAAATCCCACGGAAACGAATTTGCTTCCAAACTTGCCCACCGTGGGGTTTTAACCAGGTACGCTAGGGTTTGTGATCGAGCTCACTACCTCTTGAGCCACAGACGCTCACAACCTACAATGCATGTTGTAAAAGGCGACTGATGTAGGCCACAGGGATGCTACCCTAGTCAATAAAAAGCAGCGCAGAAATCGGATGTGCTGGCCTACATGTAGGTGCATAACTGGCACAATGTACAATCTCTCTTAGGCTCAGATCACATACAAATCACAAAGAGTGAGTAACAGGTGGTTGATATGGAGCGTTCGAAGAAGAAGAAAATTTTTTCTTTTCTTTTCCGATCCAGAAGCACTTGGAGCTGAAAGCTCTTCGGCTCGGTGTCATGGACATCGTAACCCTTCGGCTCGTGCCACGAACACCGTAAATCTGGGGAACCTGTGGCTTTACTGCCAGTCCGCGGAGTTGAACCCGCACTTACAGAGGACTAGTCACCTGTAGTCCAACGCGCTACGAACACGCTGGGCACGCAAGAAGAAGAATTAAGAAGATTCTGTTATGTAGAGTATTTCCTTATTTTCTTTAAAACAGTTGATATAGGATGAGCTTGACAGGTTTAACCGAATGGTTGGTGGACAGACAAAACGTTTAGTTTTTATTCTTCATTTGTATCTGAAGGTTCTCTGAGTCGTAGAAGTAAGGTCCTTGTCTCTTGTGTTAAAGGTACCAAGTTCGTTCCATTGTGAAGCCATCTGGAGTTTTTTTAAGGGATCCCTGATTACAGTGTAGGTGAGATCGAGTTCCTTGTTCTACCGGAGATGGACGATAAAACGTATGTCCCGTGTTAAATTTGATCACGTAGAGAACTCTTGGCAGCTCACAATCGAGAACAGCAGGCTGGAAAGCCGCTACCCACGAAAATTCATTAGGAAAAAACGGAAAAAATTCCTACAAAAATATCTTCAGCATTTAAAAAATTTCATTGTGGACCGTCACCGGTGCTACGGAGTTCGTGACTGCAGCTGAGATCTTACTGTGTAAGAAACAGATCGGAGCACACATGGTTATTCATCGAAGTGCAATGATGATGGTCCTATCAATCAATCCATCAGATCGATCAATCTTCTTTTGTCGTCTTACTGTTAACGGGTTATTGTCGAGTCTCGTGGTTCTCTGTTTGTCTCCTGAGATGCTTTAGTGACTTGTGTGATAGTTATTTTTGCTTTTTGACAGAATTGTCCTGTACCATCTAAGCATATTTTTTCGTGGTCTTCTTTTGCTTCTGTTCCTAATGTTCTGTTATAAAAAGACTCTGTATGCAGTTGAGTTTGGTTGCATCCTTATTAAGTGGACGAACTACTTCATACTTTTTTTCTCTATGTAATTCAAGTAAGGTTCTGTCCTTACTTTCTGTCCTATGCTGATGTTGGTGGCTGTATATTCTGGTGTTGTTGGTAACTTTTTGAAGCCATCGCATTTCACATGTAGTTAATTTTTTTGCGAGTGTGCTTTGCTCATTGTCCATGTTTGTCTCTGGTAACACATGTCATAGACACTGTTAAAGTGTCTCTAATATGCTTCGACATAGACACTATGTAATGGGAATAGCATTAGCCAGATCGCCAAAGTGGCGCGGGGCAGCACAAGACGAATTCGCATAACTGAGAATTGTTACCCTAATGAGACACAAAGAAAATTATTCGCCTAACTTCTTTTTCTTGCGTTAACCCGGTATGAATTCAGGCCTAATCAGGGTGCCTAGTATGGTGCTCTAAATGTTTTTTGCGTGACGGCCTGCTTTTCTTTTTATAATCATCCCCCGCCATACATGCTTCCTATTCGTATAAGAATCGTTACCCTGCTGACGCGCATAGAAAACTATTGATATAACTAAGAATCGTTACCCTGCTGACGCGCATAGAAAACTATTGATATAACTAAGAATCGTTACCCTGCTGACGCGCAGAAAACTATTAACATAACTAAGAATCGTTACCCTGCTGACGCGCAGAAAACTATTGAAAATAACCCTTCCGAAAAGAATCGCTTACCCTGCTGACGCGCAGAGAAAACTATTGATATAACTAAGAATCGTTACCATGCTGACGAGCAGAGAAAACTATTGATATAACTGAGAATCGTTACCCTGCTGACGCGCAGAGAAAACTATTGACATAACTGAGAATCTTTACCATGCTGACGCGCAGAGAAAGCCAACTGCTGGAAAAAACAGAACATACAACGCCTACATGTCCAACCGTGACCATGTATGTACCAAGCAAAGTCCACACCTTGACCAGATGGGGGCATCAGACAATAACCATTTGAACAATTGACAGCTTTGCTTCACTGCTGATAATTAGGTCTTGAATGTACGAGACAGAGTTGACAGTAACTCTTTCACCGATATGAAAGACGACGCCTCTGCAAGCAGCGGCGAATCTTTCAGTCTCTTGAGGTTATTAATGGACAAAACATCAATAGGCAACTACCCCAACAGTAGCAAACATCATTAGAACATCAATAGGCAACAGCAGCTTTAGTTGAAAACATCATTAGAACATCAATAGGCAACAGCAGCTTCAGTTGAAAACATCATTAGAACATCAATAGGCAACAGCAGCTTCAGTAGCAAACATCATTAGAACATCAATAGGCAACAGCAGCTTCAGTAGCAAACATCATTAGAAAATCAATAGGCAACAGCAGCTTCAGTAGCAAACATCATTAGAAAATCAATAGGCAACAGCAGCTTCAGTAGCAAACATCATTAAAACATCAATAGACAACACCAACTTCAAAGTAGCAAACATCATTAAAACATCAATAACCAACGCACCAGAGCAAACATCATTAGAAATCAATAAGCAGACACCAACAGTAGCAAACATCATTAAACATCAATAACAACACCCAAAAACAAAGCAAACATCATCAAAACATCACAACACAACTGCAACCAACAGCAGGAGACAGCATCAAGAAGCATCAATAGACGAACCAACAACAGCAGCAGTACAACATCAACAACACATCAATAGACAACCACAACAGCAGCAAACATCATCAAAACATAAACAAGCAACAACTCCAACAACATAATCGGAACAACAATCCACATTATCAAAACAACACTCCCACAATAGCAACAACAAACAAAATCAATTTAACATTAACAAACTCAGGCAAAACAACATCTGCTCCAACCAAACTAACAACAACAACACAACACACACCTTAATCCCGGCCTCACTGTTATGTTCATCAACTTGAGCTCTGACATCTTTCTCTGATCGTTTTCCACCATGTAGGAACTTCCTGGTAAACTTCATCCCAAACTGGATGTTATCTCCACATCCGCCCCACCGCCATGTTTCTGTGTTCTCTAAATCTTTGGACTCGTCACATGTGCACCTGTCAATGATTCCTTTAGCGCATGCTCGTGAAATCTCATGGACAATCCCAGCAGAAGAAATTGCGTACAGGAATGACGTCTCCTTGAATCCTGAAAGAATAAAAAGAAACATGATAATCATCTTCAAATAGCTTGACCTGAGCAGAACTTTGCCACCTCAACAGTCTTCCGGAATTTCTCTCTCTCATAGGCCAGATGTCCTGCCTCTGCAGCCGTCATGTACAAACCATCAGTTACATCCTGAATATATCTTCTCCATGGTCTTTCTCTTCTTCTCTTTGCTGGTATGCTTCCTTCCATGATGGTCTTCTCCAGCCCTTCATGTTTTTATATGTCCAAAATATCTCAATTTTCTCTTTCTTATTTATAGCATCAGTCAGTTTTCTTTGATTTTGAGTTCTTTCTGGATATATCTATTTGTTCTCTTCTCTGTCCAAGATATACGAAGGACTCTTCTGTAACACTTATATTCAAAAGCATATGATCGGAATGCTGGAGAATGACAGAACAAGATATGTCCAAACTCTCCACCTTTCATACAACTTGTCTACGAATAATCTTACGTGTTTTCTGGACAAATATTAACTCTATCCAAGAACTGCTCGCGCGATGTCAACAAGAGAATATGAGCACCATCATCCAAAGACGACGCTGGCTATGGGTCGGACATGTGATGTGCATGGAAACTGGCTCTGACACGAAAACTACACTGAGATGAACTCCAAAGGGTAAACGAAAACGTGGAAGACCCAAGACAACCTGGAGGAGAACGATAGAGCAGGGACTGAAAGAAATGAATCATAGCTGGAACACAATACAGAGGAAGGCCATGAATAGAGAAGAATGATGTGTATTTGTTGCTGCCCTAAACGCCAAGGGCGTAACAGGCTAAAGAGAGAGGATATGATAAACAACGTATGATAAACAACGCATGATAAACAACGATGATAAACAACGATGATAAACAACGATGATAAACAACGATGGTAAACAACCTATGAGATATCATCCAACAAAGATATCAGCTTATCCAACACATTTCTTTCTTGTACATAAACATTCCTGGGCCCTTCCATCATTCCTTCTTCTTCTTCTTCTTCTTTGAGCGCTCCATATCGATCACCTGTCAACCACTCAGTGTGACTTGTATGTGATCTGAGCCTAAGAGCTATTGTCCGTTGTGCCAGTTATGCACCTACAAGTAATTCAACATATCCTATTTCTGCGCTTCTTTTTATTTACTAGGGTAGCATCCTTAGGGCCTACATAACTCTCCTATGCCCACTTCTGCGAGTGCTCTAGAACAACCACTCCACTTTTTATGCTCTATGTGTGATTTTGGCCATAGAGAGTACCGAATGACAACCTGCACTGACAACCTGAACTGACAACCTGAAAACCTGCGACAACCTGAACTGACAACCTGCACTGACAACCTGCACTGACAACCTGAACTGACAACCTGAACTAACAACCTGCACTGACAACCTGCACTGACAACCTGCACTGACAACCTGAACTGACAACCTGCACTGACAACCTGAACTGACAACCTGAACTGACAACCTGCACTGACAACTCATGACAACCTGAACTGACAACCTGAACTGACAACTTGCATTGACAACCTGAACTGACAACCTGAACTGACAACCTGCACTGACAACCTGAACTGACAACCTTCACTGACAACCTGCACTGACTTACGTTTACTGAAACGATCAATTTTCGGCTTTGTCCGTGTTCTTTATGCTCGTTAATAGCCAACTCAGAACTGGACACAACAAACTGAACAGACACTTATACAGACTAAAACTCGTTCCATCACCCACATATATGCGTGTGGACAGACAGCCGAACACATCCTGCAAGATTGTCCCCTAATTAATCAACTGCGGAAAAAACACTGGCCAACAGAGACAAACATGAACATAAAGCTGTTTGGAAGCCTTGATGAACTAACAAACACAACAACATACATCCAGAGAACCAGACTCATTGTGTAGACATTGAACATCAGCGAACGAGAAGAAGAAGAAGGAGATAACCAACTCTCTTTAATATAGAAAAATGATCAAATCCAAACTATAAATCCTAAACTCTCTACCACTTCTCAGTACTACGACACTATGTGTCATAAGGTCCTCCCACTACATTTTTCTTTAATCCTCTCCAAGACGACCTTCTCACTTCTAATTAACTATGTCAACATTTCTTATTCATATCTTGTTTTCCACACGCCCAGAAAACAATTTCCCCAGCTTATACTCGCTATGAATGAACATGGACTCTGTTTATTTGTTTTTATAAAGCCCTTTTTCATCCCTAACTGGTTCGAGGAACCCTGTTCGTTCTTATATCTAGCCACAAGGAGGTTTGGAAGAAAGAACCCGCAGACACATTGTTAGTGCGTTCACTAAGATCAAAATCGCTGAATGACAGACGAATTAAATAGAATGAATACCTATAGGAAACTACAAATATGGGAGATAGAGACCTCCCTGTGCTCTGAGAAAGCTAAATCAACCAGTTGGAAATTAAGTGGAGATTCACGGGTATGGATATGGAGACAAGATAGAACAGAGGTTCTCAAAGAGTGTGCCAAGGTGCACAAAATGTGCTCAGTGACATTCCTAGATGCGCAATCGGAAATTAAACATCAGAAGATAGAACAGTGGTTCTCAAAGAATGCGCCAATGCGCACCAATGTGCTCGGTGACATTCCTAGGTGCGCACTCGGAAATCCCAGATCAGCGGACACCAGGGTAAAAAATCACCAAGACACATCAGATCTATGCTTCTCATAGGCAGAAATTAAAATGATGAATAAAGGTACTTATCATTGTTCAATTATTTCTGCATTTCTTTAATTTTACAAAGTGCGCCTACGATTTTGTGTAGGACTTCAAGTGTGTCCCGGCTTCAAAAAGTTTGAGAACCACTACTCTAACTATTTTTGTTGCTTATTTGATAATATACTTTGTTGTTGTCCTTAAACGCTAATTTACTTAGTATCACCGCAACCTACCCACGGTTGTCTCCAGATCTGGTCTGACCACCTCAGATTTGTACATTTTCGTACATCTCCAAGGAGGTTTGGAATAAACGACCCGCGGGCACATTGTTGGAGCATTTAAAAGATCAGAATCGCTTAACGACTGACGAATGAAATATAATGAATACCTAGAGGGAACTGCACATATAGGAGGAAGCGACCTCCCTGTGCTCTGGGAAAGCTAAATCAATTAGTTGGAAACAAAGTGGAGATTTATGAGTGTATAAACATGGAGACAAGATAGAGGGCAGTGGGAATAAATTTTAGGTAGATCTGATCAGGGTTTGATCTGATCGGACAACCAGATAAGAAAAGGCTGATTGAATTCAACAACGAGGTGGCTAGGTTTTTGTACTGAAAGTTTTGATGGTAAGCAGAAGAAGAAAAAACCTAACATAAAAAATCAAGTATAAAGCAGATTATAGATAGATAGATGGATAGATGGATAGATAGATAGATAGATAGATGGATAGATGGATAGATGGATGGATAGATAGATGGATAGATAGATGGATAGATAGATAAATGGATAGATGGATAGATGGATGGATAGATATATAGATAAATGGATAGATGGATAGATGGATAGATGGATGGATAGATGGATTAGATGGAAAATAATGGATCAGGGATAGATGATGGATCAGATCAAAGATAAGGGTAAAGGTATTAGAATTAACAAGAGGATGGATAGGTGATAGATGAAGTTTTGATGTAAGATGGGTAGAAGAAAAAGTAGAAATAAAAAGATACAAGTAAAAGATAGATAGATTATAGATAGATAGATAGATGGATAGATGGATGGATAGATAGATGGATAGATAGGGATAGAGATAGTTAAATGGATAGATGGATAGATGGATGGATAGATAGATAGATAGATGGATAAAATGGATATATAAAATGAATAGATAGATAGATAGATAGATAGATAGATATAGATAGATAGATAGATAGATAGATAGATAGATAGATAGATAGATAGATAGATAGATAGATAGATAGATAGATAGATAGATGGATAGATGGATAGATGGATAGATGGATAGATGGATAGATGGATAGATGGATAGATGGATAGATGGATAGATGGATAGATAGATAGATGATAGATGATAGATAGATAGATAGATAGATAGATAGATAGATAGATAGATAGATAGATAGATAGATAGATAGATAGATAGATAGATAGATAGATAGATAGATAGATAGATAGATAGATAGATAGATAGATAGATAGATAGATGGATAGATAGATGGAGGTATGAATGATGGATGGATGGATGGATGTATGAATGATGGATGGATGGATAGACAGATAGACAGAGACAGACAGACAGACGGACGGACGGACGAACTGATGGACAGACGGAAAGACAGACTGACAGACAGACAGAGAAGAGAAAAACAAAGACATCCTACAAGACCTGCATATCGAGGAGCTTTGGCTCATAAATAACAAAATGTCTGGGAAGATGAAATATTTTAAGACCTTTTCTATAACACCTCGTTTCAAAATCTTCAGCTCCGTTTTTCTTCTTCGAAAGTTCCATATCGACCACTTGTTAACCACTCTTTGTGACTTGTATGTGATCTGAGCCTAAGAGCGATTTATGTTGTGCCATTTATGCGCCTAGAAGTAGGCAAATGCATCTGATTTCTGCGACGCTTTTTAATTTACTAGGGTAGCTTCTCTAGCCCCTACATCAGTCATCTCTTACGACATGCCTTGTGGGTCGCAGTGTTACTATTCTTTGCTCCCACTGTGAGCCCCGGTATACACGGCGAGTTTCGTTTGTGTAATAGTCCACGATTTATATCCACATGTTATCACAAGGAGTATGGATGAGAATAGAGAACACAACAAGTGAACCTTTCTGACGACAGACATTCATCGTAATATGTGCAAGGATTATATAAGTGATAGTTTTCTTGTATTGAACATTTGAAGACTTGCCCAGATTACAGTAGAACTTGATTTGATTGATTGGCTGATTTATTGATTGACTGATTTATTTATTGACTGATTTATTGATTGACTGATTTATTGATTGACTGATTTATTGATCGACTGATTTATTGATTGACTGATTTATTGCTTGACTGATTTATTGATCGACTGATTTACCGATTGACTGATCTATTGATTGACTGATTTATTGATCTACTGATTTATTGATCGACTTATTTATTGATTGACTGATTTATTGATTGACTGATTTATTGATTAACTGATTTATTGATCGACTGATTTTTTGACCGACTGATTTATTGATTGACTGATTTAATGATTGACTGATTTATTTATTGACTGATTTATTGATCGACTGATTTATTGATTGACTGATTTATTGATTGACTGATTTATTGATTGACTGATTTATTGATTGACTGGTTTATTGTTTGACTAATGGTCTGAAATTAGATTGCGAAGGAGGAACTTAGAGAAAGAACTAAGCAGATACCAGTGGAGAAAGAGCTCAGGAAGATACGCTGGCAACGTATAGGACACACGTTGAGAATACAGACCTGAAGCATTGCAAGACAGGCACTGTTTTGGAATCCGCAGGGAAAGTGGAGTAGGGGAAGGTCTAGACATACCAGAAGAAGAGAGATGGAGGCTGATATTAAAAGGATAGGTAAAACATGGAAAGAATTGGAAGGGATGGCAGGAGAGAGGAAGAGCTGGAAGAAGTTTGTTGAAGACCTGGGCTCCGTTGAGAGTTGAAAGATGAAGATGAAGAAGAAGAGTCTAAAAAAGTATATGGACGTAGGACTGACGTTATTGTTCCAGATTGAATCAAAAGATACTATTTAAATAAATGAAAAATACTGATATTAACCCTTTCCACCCTCTGAGACAATACACTGGTTCGATGTATTTTTTACGATAAAGAAAAGCTAGCACACAGGCTAAATCACTATACATTGAAGGATAAATGCGCACATAGGTACACACAAAAAAAACCCACATAATAGTAAGGAGTGAATGAGTTAATATTGGTCCTCCTATTGAAATGATGAACAGAATCAACGCTATCTCTGAAGATGGAGAAAGAACGGCGCATGGCGGTGACACTAATAATAAGAAAAACATGCCGTAACGCAAAAATCGGTCAGAAGCGTTATACAGGGCGTTTTAACTACATCTGACTTTGCAGCAGGCGAACGCAAGAACACATGGCCAATAACAGCAGCTAATGAGCGGAAAATCATAACGACAGAGATGAGGTGTCTTAGAAGAGCTGCAGGTGTGACAATAAGTCTGGCTAACACTATGTTACCAGTGTCAAACATGGCTAATAACAGCAGCTAATGAGCGGAAAATCATAACGACAGAGATGAGGTGTCTTAGAAGAGCTGCATGTGTGACAATAAGAGACAAAATTAGAAATGAAGAAATCAGAAAGAGACTGGATGTGAAACCAGTTATGCAATTCATAAAAGAACAACAGATTAAATGGTTTGGACACCTGACAAGAATGCCCTGGTATCGCCTACCACAGAGACCCACACAGAAAAAGTATAATGAGTACAAAGCAAGAGGAAGACCACGCAAAAGAAAGAGCGACGGCATCAAGAACAGCCTTACGAACATGAATATCAGCTTACAAAGTGCCTTAAAAGCACACACAAGATCACGTTCCCCCAACACTTCTATAAAGAAGTCAATGGTGGAAGAGAAGAACAATCACACACAAGATCACTACGTTTCTCCCCAACACTTCTATAAAGAAGTAAATGGTGGAAGAGAAGAACAAGAAGAAGAACGCAAGAAGATGAACAAGGAGTCTCAACGATTCTCATATAAAGAACACTTAATGACAGACCGGATACAAGAAGTTAATGTTGTTGATGTTTTTTGGTTATGATTAGGAAAAAGTATTTTAGCAGAAATGTTTAGGAAAAAAAAATCTCACATATAAACAAAAATTATTCTGTTTACAAAGTTGTGAGGAGCGCTTTAAATTGCTAAACCACATCACTAACAGGATTTTGTATTGGGTAGTGACGATTAAATAGACGGTGAAATTACTTTTGCCATGCGTAAGAATGACCGTGTTCTCAGGCTGTTAACACGCAGTGAGCCCGTTTTGTTATTAAACGCCTTCATATAAAGAATATTAACATGTTGAATAAATTAAGAACACGGATGTTATTACTGGCTCCCCTTTAAAAAGAAAGCATGTTAATGATTTTCCAGAAAGCTAAGTAAATGGACAGCCGGATAGCAGGAGTTAAATGTTATTTTGCTGAGAACTGAGTGTGAAAAAAGTATTTATGTCGAGGAACTTGAGAAAAAAAGACTAAGTAAATAAATATGTAGTTATAAACATAAGTAAGATGATTGCTCGATTCAACTAAACATTACTAAAACGTCCTACATTTTTCATAACGCTGCGTCCGTGGGAGCTATGGCGACCATGCCATACATTCCTGGCGACCTATTTTAACTCCGCTAATGGCACAAAACCGTGCTTGAATTATATAGATAAACAAAGAATGAAGTGGTTTGGCCACTTAATAAGAATGCATCCAAACTCCACAGTATACAGAGTCTTCTACAACAGAACATCGGGAAAGAAGGCAAGAGGAAGACCACGGAAAAGATGGTTAGATGGCGTGGCAGCATCCTGTGAAAGAGCAAAGATAACAATCACACAAGCCACCAGAACAGCGCAAGACAAAAACAGAAAACCACGACACTGGGCAACAACCCGGTAGCAGTGTGACGACAAAAGAAGAAGAAGTTTTAACGCTAACAATATTTCAAAAAATAAAAATCATTTTTTCATCATTTTCCCGAACACGATCATCCTTCATTGCAAAATTGTTTTCATGTCTAACCATTTTACTGCACCCTAACCATATCATGTCTAACCATTTTACTGCACCCTAACCATATCCTTTTGTTTTTTCGATACCATAACTTACTTGTCTTTTAACAAAATAACACATTTGTGTCGATTCTGTTTTGATAGACCGGCCACCATGTGATTTTAACTTCCAAGTAGTGGAGCAGACAGTTTTAGTTCAGAGTAGGAACAATGTTGACAATGAACAAACAGTTAGAAGACAGAATTGATGCATCTGAGATGTGGATATATAGAAGAATAGGCAGAGTTTCATGGACAATGAACAAGCAGTTATAAGACAGAATTGATACATTTGAGATGTGGATATATAGAAGAATAGGCAGAGTTTCATGGACAATGAACAAGCAGTTATAAGACAGAATTGATACATTTGAGATGTGGATATATAGAAGAATAGGCAGAGTTTCATGGACAATGAACAAGCAGTTATAAGACAGAATTGATACATTTGAGATGTGGATATATAGAAGAATAGGTAGAGTTTCATGGACAATGAACAAGCAGTTATAAAACAGAATTGATACATTTGAGATGTGGTATATAGAAGAATAGGTAGAGTTTCATGGACAGAAAAACAGACAAATAAACAAGTTTTAGGAAAACTAGGCATGAAGAAACAATTATTAAAAGAAATCAAATTCAGACAAGTAAAGTATTTTGGGTACATAAAAAGACATGACACCATGATAAAATATTTACTAGAGGGAAAGATGAGGGAAGAGCAAGAGGAAGACCAAGAGATAAGTGGGAGGAAACTTTAAGAAATGGACAGGTTACAGTCTGGCAGTGTGCAACACCAAGGCGAAAGACAGAGGATGTTGGAGATTCATTGCAGCCAACCTTCGATGTGGAGACGGCACCTGATGATGATGATGAGGAACAATGTAATCTTATTATTACAATCATCTTATTTATTCTTTTAACACGAAAAAGATGACGGTTATTACCAATTGTCCAGAAGGTACCAGACTGATATACTTCGTTTCCGGACTGGTCACTACAGAATCAGACACCCCCTGTAAACTAGACTCAAGATAAGCATCAATGACCTATACTTCTGTGGCTTAGCGATTATGACAACAGATCATATCCTACATAACTACCCCAGTATGCAAACCTGAGAAGAAAGAGTTGGCCCACTTACACCAGCATCCAAGACAAACTGTATGGCGTGGCTGACAGTCTGAGGTAGACGGCTGCCTTTATTAGAGAATTCGAAATCTCAATCTAGTGAGAACGCAGAAGACAAACTGTATGGCGTGGCTGATAATCTGAGGCAGACGGCTGTCTTTATTAGAGAATCCGAAATCCCAATTTAGTGAGAACGCAGAAGACAAACTGTATGGCGTGGCTGACAATCTGAGGCAGACGGCGGCCTTTATTAGAGAATCCGAAATCCCAATCTAGTGAGAACGCAGAAGACAAACTGTATGGCGTGGCTGATAATCTGAGACAGACGGCGGTCTTTATTAGAGAATCCGATATATCAATCTAGTGAGAACGCAGAAGAAGATTTATTCTTCTAAAATGATTTATAACGTAATCTGTACTACCTACGAAATGTGTGCAACAATTGTTCATTAGGATCAACTATCATTTTAAACAGGACTGTGCTGTGCTATGAAACAGAGAGACGCCGCATCAGGCGGCACCATAAGGGAGGAGGAACGGCATAAGCAGCGAAATCAAAATTACAATTGAAGATTATTTTAGAGAAAAAAACATTTAAGGGCGGTATTTCGAAGACTTGCATCATACTGAGAAAATATATCGTACGGCCCTGATTTTAAAACATGGTTATATAGTAACGGAACGATACTTTAAACTCTGAATGGGAGTATCCGTATTGTTTTTATTGAATACAAAAAACTTATTTGTTTGCTTATTGTTTCAGTTTCATATACAGTTTGGAATAGCATAGCTTCGTTTCACTCCAGCTTGTCCACATATGCTCCTATCACACTTGCTGTATCTCCAACAACTTCCTGTGACTATCTGTACCAGTTCGATGTTGATTGATGAGTCTACTCATGTATCTCATCATAATCATCAGGTGCCGTCTCCACATCGAAGGTTGGCTGCAATGAATCTCCAGCATCCTCTGTCTTTCGCCTTGGTGTTGCACACTGCCAGACTGTAACCTGTCCATTTCTTAAAGTTTCCCTCCCACTTATCTCTCGGTCTTCTTCTTGCTCTTCCCCTCTCAACTTTACCCTCTAGTAAATGTTTTATCATGGTGTCATGTCTTTTATGTGTCCAAAATACTTTACTTGTCTGAATTTTATTTCTCTTAATAATTGTTTCTTCATGCCTAGTTTTCCTAAAACTTGTTTATTTGTCTGTTTTTCTGTCCATGAAACTCTGCCCATGGAACTCATGTATCTGTTGTGTTGATATTATCTGGTCATTCCAATCTTCAATCCAAGTTTATGAAATCTTCTTCTTCTTCTTCTTTGCGTTCGGTTTCGTATGCTCGTCTAAATCATGAGTTGGGTTGCCTCTATGAAGCTGCATGTCAGTTGGAGTTCTTCGAGAGTTCCCATAGCTTGGTCTGTAAGCTTTGTTCATGAGGCCATGTTTCATTTCGTTGGTGTATGTATGATGGACATGACTGCAGGATGTGCTCTGGAGTCTGTGTTTCTGTCTGGCATGCACACTGTGCAGTCTGAGCAGGCTTTATTCTGTGCATGTGGTTGAGACTGCAGTGACCTGTTCTTAGGCGAAAGATTGTTGTTTGCTGTTTTCTGTTTAGTCTGCTGATGGGATCTTGTGGGTGTTTGCTGTGGGTTTGTTGCCTCCATACCTCTTTGTACTTTCTTTTGATATGTGTCTTGATTTCTGGTAGTGATACTGGGTGTTTCTGTTGTGTAAGTTTTGTTCCTCCTAGAGCATGTCTGCTCTCTCGTTTCCTAATTGTTGACGTGAATTCGTTTAGATGAAAATCCTTCTTGCGGCCACACTCCGAGAAGGCGTTCAAAATATAAGCTCTATTCGTTAGATCAGTGGTTCTTAACCTATGGGTCTGCCCGCCTGCCTAGCGTGTTCGTAGCGAGTTGGACTGCGGGTGACTAGCCCTCTGTGAGTGAGGGTTCAATTCCGCGGGCTGGTAGAAAAGCCACAGGTTCCCCACATTCACGGTGTTCGTGGCACCGAACCCAAAAGGTTACGATGTGCATGGCACCGAGCCGAAGAGCTAAAAAAAACCGGCAACAAACAGGCGAAACAGAAATATAATAGGCATATTTATTTAGTAATGATAAAAACATATGTCGTGAATATCGTGCGAATTATAGACTCCACTGTACACAGAACGCCAGTAACTTGCAGCGAATATGCTGCGCAATTTGCACATTAAAATATGTTAGTGTCATTTAAAAAAAAAATATGATAGAGTTTTGATTTGTTTTTATTTTTGTTAATGTTAGTATTTATATTCAGTGACACCATGAACCTTCATAAATGGATGTTTACGTCGAATAGAGGGAATGAGATGGTATGATAAGATTACGAACGAAGAGCTCAGAGAAAGAACTATACCAATGGAGAAAGAGCTAGGGAAGAGACGCTGGAGATGGATAGGATATACATTGAGAAGACCGACTGGAAGCATTGCAAGACAGACACTGTTTTGGAACCCGCAGGGAAAGAGGAGTAGTGGAAGGCCTAGACAGACCCGGAGAAGAGAGCTGGAGGCTGATATTAAAAGGTTAGGTAAAACAAGGAAAGAATTGGAAGGGATGGCAGGAAAGAAGAACGGGAAGAAGTTTGTTGAAGACCTGTGGTCCGTTGGGAGTTTAAAGGTGATAATGATGATATGAGCATGAGCATGATCAGTAAAGCCGAATCAGAAATGATGAGACGAAACTGGGTGGAGGTACTGGTACAAACAGGAATCAGAGAAATCACCTTCATTTTTGTCCCTGGACACGCAGGAGTCAGTGGTAATGAACGAGCTGATAGGTTGGCTGGCTTGGCTACAATATCAGAGGAGCTGTCATGGACCGAAATGACATTTTCACGCATTGAGAGAGTCTTTCCGAACAGAGGAGTTTCAGGGCTGTGAATCCACTCGCTGACCAGATTGAGAGAGATGGTGTCAATATTGGTGCAGCCCGAAAAGAACGACATACTAAATATGCAAAGAGATTGATTAATCAACATCGAACTGGCGTGTTGGGTCGCTGGACGCTGCTGGATTTGCTGAGACGGAGATCGAAGCATCTATGGACGTGTCCGGAGTGCTATGATGATAGTCCTCATATAATTTTAATAATAATAATTCCTCTCGTACCATTATACGTTACATAGGGTCTGCAAGTAATTTATCCATACCGCTTTATCCTGGGCATCTCGCTTCAGGGTCTTTCAATTTGTTTCAGGGTCTCCTTAGGTCGACCTCTCTTTCTTGAATCCTTTGCATCCCACTTCAATGCCTGCTTTGATATTCGTTGATCATTTCTCCTCAAGGTGTGTCAACATATCTCCATCTTCTCTTTCTTATAACAGTTGTCACTAGTGGTTGACCAGACATGTCTCTGATTTCATCACTTCTCCTGAATTCGTTCCATTTTATATTCATTATTTTTCGCAGACATCTATTTTCAAATGCATTCAACTTGCTTTCTATATCTTTCTATATCATATAATTGATAACTGATTATTAATATTATTTTTCCATTAGTAGTATTACTATTGCAATAGGTACACAGCGCCCAAGAATCCACAACTAACAATCTACTTGTAAATCTGGGCGCTAAATGGAAATCCTATGGCGAGTTAGTATAGGTATTTTTGTGTATATGTGTATGTGTTCATGTCTTTGTGTATGCGCGCGTGTGTTTATGTGTATGTGTGTGTAGGATGTATGAGACATATTCGGTAGGGGTGTGCAATGCATCAATTCTTCAGTTAACTTTATCTTCAACTACATTGTCACCTTCTTCTTCCCTTTCCTAGTCACCTTAATCTTCTCTCTCTTTAGCCTGTTACGCCCCTGGCGTTTAGGGCAACAACAAACGTACACCATTCTTCCCTGTTCATGGCCTTCCTCTGTATTGTGTTCCAACTATGATTCATTTCCTTCAGCTCTTGCTCTATCGTTCTCCTCCAAGTCGTCTTGGGTCTTCCACGCTTTCGCCTACCCTCTGGAGTCCATCTCAGTGCAGTTTTCGTGTCGGAGCCAGTCTCCATGCGCATCACATGCCCAATCCATCTCCAGCGTCGTCTTCGGATGATAGTGCCCATATTCTCTTGTTGGCATCGTGCAAGCAATTCTTGATTCGAGATAGTAGTCGGCCAGTACACGCGTAAGATTTTCGCAGACAAGTTGTATGAAAGGCGGAGAGTCTGGACATATCCTGTTCTGTCATTCTCCAGCATTCCGATCCGTACAGCAAAGTTGACAGCACACAGCTGTTATAGATACTAGTCTTGGTTCTGATGCTGTATTGGGCAGATTTCCAGGCGGTCTGAAGGGTCATGAATGCACTTCGTGCTTTACTCAGTCTGTTTTTAATGTCAGATCCAGCGCCTCCTTCATTGCTAATAACACTTCCAAGGTATGTAAAGCGGTTGTATCTCGGAGGGTTTTACCTTCTAGTTTGACTGGTGCTGGGGTTGCTATGTTCAGAGTCATTACTTCAGTTTTCTTCTGATTTATTTTCAGCCCAACCATCTCACTATATTGGTTAAGGCGGCAGGTCTTTTCCTGGATATCTCTATGTACCTTAATCTTCACCTCTTTCTTTACATTCCTCGTCATACATTTCCCACATTCGTCTTCACCTTGCTACTCACCTTCTTATTCACCGTATTCCCTTCTTGTTTACGTTCTTGTTCACCTTCTTCGTCACCTTCTTATTCACCTTCTTATTCATGTTCTTGTTCACCTTCTTGTTCACCTTCTTATTCACCTTCTTATTCATGTTCTTGTTCACCTTCTTCGTCACCTTCTTATTCACCTTCTTATTCATGTTCTTGTTCACCTTCTTGTTCACCTTCTTATTCACCTTCTTATTCACCTTCTTATTCACCTTCTTATTCATTTTCTTGTTCACTTTCTTGTTCACCTTCTTATTCACCTTCTTATTCATGTTCTTGTTCACCTTCTTATTCATGTTCTTGTTCACCTTCTTGTTCACCTTCTTCTTCACCTTCTTATTCACCTTCTTATTCACCTTCTTGTTCACCTTATTGTTCACCTTCTTATTCACCTTCTTGTTCACCTTCTTATTCACTTCCTTGTTCACCTTCTTATTCACCTTCTTATTCACCTTCTTATTCACCTCTTATTCACCTTCTTGTTCACCTTCTTGTTCACCTTCTTATTCACCTTCTTATTCATGTTCTTGTTCACCTTCTTGTTCACCTTCTTATTCACCTTCTTATTCATGTTCTTGTTCACCTTCTTATTCATGTTCTTGTTCACCTTCTTGTTCACCTTCTTGTTCACCTTCTTATTCACCTTCTTATTCACCTTCTTGTTCACCTTCTTATTCACCTTCTTGTTCACCTTCTTATTCACCTTCTTATTCACCTTCTTATTCACCTTCTTTTTCACCTTCTTGTTCACCTTCTTGTTCACCTTCTTATTCACTTTCTTATTCACCTTCTTATTCACCTTCTTATTCACCTTCTTGTTCACCTTCTTATTCATGTTCTTGTTCACCTTCTTGTTCACCTTCTTGTTCACCTTCTTCTTCACCTTCTTATTCATGTTCTTATTCACCTTCTTGTTTGCGTTCTTGTTCACCTTCTTCGTCACCTTCTTCTTCAACTTCTTATTCACCTTCTTACCTATTTATATTTTTATCTTTCATTGTCATTCTTTTTATCTTTGTATATATCTTCTCCTAGAGTGGTTATCGGGCTCAAATTAGGAGTGTAAAGAGTATAACCACTGTTATCTGCCACGCATGTCGTAAGAGGCGACTAAGGTTGTTGAGCTTGGGGCTAGTTACCTCACCCTGTAAAAATCACTAGATAGCTACAGAATCCACAACCATGAAAACTCATAGCTTGCCAGCCGAGGGACACCCGCAAGGAGCGACTCATGGCAAGAAAATGGAGAGATAGTGGGGAGATCTGGAAAAGATCGCCTCTGATAGGTGGGCTTGGAAGGCCGCGGTTGTGGACCTATGCCTTCCTAGGGTGAATGGTTAAGAAGAAGAAGAAGAGGATTTATCTTCCATATAAGGGAAAGCTGCAGTAAAATTATGTTAAACTTTTGATCGAAACGTTGCTGTGTATTTTTATTGGTTTTGCAATTATGGGAAAGACTCCCTCAAAGACCTAAGCAGAACAGACCAGGTCATTATACAGGGTGTTCAACTTAAAAGCAGCCTGTGAATGGAGCTAATCTGGCATATATGTATGGAAATGAGAAGGTTCAGTTATGACGTAGTATAGGTCAAGGTTGTGTGATGGTGTGTAATTGTAGTACGGGATGGGGTGATGAACAAATGTGACGTAGGACAAGCTAGTCAGAACCAGTTTAAATAGTAAATAGTCGAGATGCAATGCGTACCTGGCAAATTTCTATTTATCACTTGGGTTGCTTTTAAGTTGAACACCCTGTATTTCGACTACGCACCGGACACTGCAGACTCAACAAACATTTATATAGACTAGGAATAAGTCAAACAGCTCTCTACCAGTGTCAGCAGGCGGAACAGACACCAGAGCATATCCTACAAGACTGTCCTCTCCTTGGTGAGCTGAGAAGCAACTTGTGGCCATACCCAGTCGACCTGAAAACTAAGCTTTAGGAAACCTGACAGACCTGAAACTGACTGCCCAGTTTCTGGTCCACAGTAAATTAAGTGCATGACCAGAGATCGCTCAAGAAGAAGAAAGAAGTTTTTGCATTTTGTAAAACTACAGTCCATTTTTGGTTTTGTTTTATTCGTTTCGCTTTATAAATCTTCTATCATTTTAATAATCTTGACATTTATCTTGTTAACCTCTTATTTATCTTCCTATCTATCTTTTCATTTATTTTTTCTTATCTTCTTAATCATTTATTATCGTCTTTATTATCTTCCTACTTCTATTCTTATTTGCACACTTATTTATCTTTTATAATTTATCTTCATCTTACTTGTTCACATTATTCTTCGTTTTTACTTTCAGTGTAAGACTGTAAGCCAACCACTAAAAGATATAGAAAGCAAGTTGAATGCGTTTTAAAATAAATGTTTGCGAAAAATAATGAAAATAAAATGGGACGAATTCAGAAGTGATGAAATCAGAAAAATGTCTGGTCAACTACTAGTAACATCTGTTATAAAAGAAAAGGATGCTTTCAGTGGTTACCGGGGCCCAAATTTGGGGTGTAAAGAATAGAACCACTGTTACCTGCCACGGATGTCGTAAGAGGCGACTGAGGAGGTCGGGTGAAATCGGATGCACGTGTCCGCTAGGGAATGCTAACCCGAAACAAATGCTTGCCTGAAAACGGTTGCACACGGCCGTAAGACGGATGACATGGTGCAACGACCCCTCACAATGAAGAATGGGATGACGGATTCTACGGTCGCCAATCTGTCTCAGAGATTTAGCTACGCTGTAAGAATGACAGATCTACCATCACGAGGTGGCCAAAACTTACTGCGGGAAGAGGTCGGCACAAACAGGGAAGCAGAAATCATAGGAATTATATTCTACAGGCATTCCCCCCAATAAGCAGACTTGAGAAGAAAGAGATGGCCCACTTACACCAGCGTCCAAGATAAACTGTATGACGTGGCTGATAATCTGAGGCAGACGGCTGCCTTTATTAGAGAATCCGAAATCCCAGTCTAGTGAGAACGCAGAAGAAGAAGGAGAAGGAGAGGATGAAGATATGTTGGGCATGCTCTGAAAAGAAATGATTAAATTGTACCAAATCAGACACTGAAGTGGGGATGGAACAGGTTCAAGAAAAGGACAGGACGCCCTAGGCGAAATAAACTTTGCTGAGATAGGAAAAAAATATCGTACTTGATTCCAAGGAAGAGATTGAGCCCAGGACAGAGCGGTATGGATACATTTCTTGCAGGTCCTATGTATCGTATAACGGTACTAGAGGAATACATTTATAAGCCGATGGCTACGGATGCAGTGCAACATCTACATTCTATCCCTGAGCACTGTATATCCAAGTGATGACTTTATAGCTTAAGTTTTGCACGAAGTGAAAGAAAATATCTGACTGCAATCAAATACACATAATAATAATTAATCACGTACCGTTATACGTTAAATAGGATCTGCAAGCAATTTCTCCACACCGTTCTATCCTGGACAACTCGCTCAATCTCCTTCATGGAATTTCTTTCCTCTCTCAGCAAAGTTCGTTTCAGGGTCTCCTTAGATCATCTCTCTTTCTTCAACCCTCTGCATCCCACTTCAATGCCTGCTTTGATATTCTTTGATCATTTCTTCTCAGGTGTGTCCAACATATCTGCATCTTCTCTTTCTTATAACAGTTGTCACTAGTGGTTGACCAGACATTCCTCTGATTTCATCACTTCTGAGTTCATCCCATTTTATGTTCACTATTTTTCGCAGACATCTAATTTAAAATACATTCAACTTGCTTTCTATATATTTAGTTATTTTCCAACTCTCGCTGGCATATGTTAGGATTGATACAACTCTCGCTGGCATATGTTAGGATTGATACAACTCTCGCTGGCATATGTTAGGATTGATACAACTCTCGCTGGCATATGTTAGGATTGATACAACTCTCGCTGGCATATGTTAGGATTGATACAAGCAGTGGCGGCTCGTGATCATTTATATTTGTGGGGCCAGACAAATATTTTCGAAAAATCATAATTTTGGATAGATTATATTTTAGTCCCTAAAAAATAGTGCTCTAGAAAGCATGAAGTACAATCATTGGAAAGGAAAGACGCTGAATTTCAGATTGTATATCATGCTTGAGAGTTGTATGTTTAATTTTCAAAGCTAATAAGTATCACGTTAAAAGTGTTAATTATGAACAAATAATTTATAAATTAATAAATGCAGGTTACACATTATTTTTGGTGGGACCCAGCACCACTGGCCCCTAATGACGAGCCGCCACTGGATAAAACTTTCACTGGCATATGTTAGGATAGATACAACATTTGAATAAAAAATGTGTAATTTAGTTTTAATACTATATAACTGAAGTTCCATATTTTATGTAGACTTTTAAAAGCTGAAACATCTTAATAAAAAAAAAAATACGCATATTTTAGCAAGAAAACAGGTAAAAAAATCAATTTGGAATTCCTTAAGAAAGTAAATAAAAATAGCTGGAAAAGTTCACTGAAGTACGCTGGAATGATTATAAAATATAATTTAAAAAATAAAATATAGATATTTCAGAAAGTAAGGAAGAATTTCTGAGATTGTATCATACATGTAATAGACATCAGCGGGCACAGAAAAAAAATTGAAGAACACCGCAACCCTGCTTATAGAAGCAAAGTTAGTTGATGAGAAATGAAGATATTTTATATGTTAGGTTAAAGTGGATATCTCAACAGATAAACAGGGATTTCAGATGTTAACCCGAGTGGTTACCGGGGCAAAAATTGGGATGTAAAGAATAGAACCACTGTTACCTGCCACGCATGTCGTAAGATGTGTCTTCTTCTTCTTCTAACCAGGGCTGCGAGTTTTCACTGTGTCTAAGGAGGTAGGAGGTGGGGCTAGCTACCCCACACCGTAAAAACACTAGATGGCTACAGAACGGAGAGCGAGCTGAGTAAACACTGGCTGAAACCGGACACATCGCTGAAGGATAAGCACCAGAGCTCCAAATGGTGCTGAAGATGTGACGTAAAACACACCAATGCTAAGGCTGCATGAATCAGATTTCCACATGAATAGAATTTATGGGAGATCTGGTACATCGGTCTGGGCGGTGATCGCGAGAGAGAGACTTTTAACCTCGTCCCACTTCTGAACCGATATACTTCTCCTTCTCCTTCTTCTTCTGCCCTTAGCCCTAAAGGAGGCATAGGTCCTCACCCAAGGCCTTGCAGGCTCTCAAGCACTTGGTTGCGATTTAATAGCTGAATTGTGTTTTGCTGGATGGGATAGCTCCTCTCTTTAGCCTGTTACGCCCTTGGCGTTTAGGCACAACAAACATACACCATTCTTCCCTGTTCATGGCCTTCCTCTGTATTGTGTTCCAGCTATGATTCACTTCCTTCAGTTCTTGCTCTATCGTTCTCCTCCAGGTCGTCTTAGGTCTTCCACGTTTTCGCATACTCTCTGGAGTCCATTTCAGTGCAGTTTTCGTGTCGGAGCCAGTCTCCATGCGCATCACATGTCCAATCCATCTCCAGCGTCGTCTTCGGATGATAGTGCCCATATTCTCTTGTTGGCATCGTTCAAGCAATTCTTGATTCGAGATAGTAGTCGGCCAGTACACGCGTAAGATTTTTCGCAGACAAGTTGTATGAAAGGTGGAGAGTCTGGACATATCCTGTTCTGTCATTCTCCAGCTGTACGGATCGGAATGATGGGATAGCTAGTCCCACGCAAAGTCTACCCTTTCGTCGTACATGACATGTGGTAAACAGTCGATATACTGTCTTCCAGTATTTAATAAGATGACTTACAGTCAGAATACTGGGTTGCGAAACACGTACAAACAAAGTACTATAGTTTTACAAAATACAGAAACAGTGACGATAAACAGCAACGTTTCGACCAAAAGGCCTTTCTCAAGCAAACGACACAACAGGAGTGACGAATTATAGAGAACACTTACAAATGGACGATAACGGAAAAATGCAAATGTATCTAATGAACCGGGAATAAAAACGAATAACGAAATGAGTGCAACACAAAACTAGAAGTGGAAAAGAAGAGAAACAATATACAATCAAGTGTAAATACAAATTATATATATGAAGCAAATACACATATAGATTACAAGGCATGAGATGAGAAAGTACTAAGAAGCATAGGAATGTAATGCGTTGAGTACTGGGTTGTATCAGCATTTTTTGTTTCTATTGTCTTTTCCCGGTGAATGATGGAATTGGTTGTCAACTTTTGCCGTTAAATCGTAGGGATGGGATCTTTGCGTTTCAAAGCCAGATGAGTTTCCTTTGTTGTGTTATATCCGTGTTTATTTAGTGTGGTCTTGATATTGTCTATTGTCTTTCCCCAGGTGAATGATGGAATTGGTTAACTCTTGCCATTAAGCGTAGGGGTGGGAGCTTTAATTTGCATTCCACTGCCAAATTATACGCCCTTGTTGTGTTATATCCGTGTTTATTTAGTGTGGTCTTGATATTGTCTATCCATCTTTTCTTAGTCTTCCCTTGGCTCTAGTACTTGACCTCTTTTTATTGTATGCTGTTATTGGTAAAGTAAATGTAAAGGAACCCTTTCATACCTCGTGGTATATAGGGCAATACAGTGTTAGGCCTGTATTTTTCATTGACTGTCGGCACACGATGGGTGATGTGGTCAGCATCACGCCGGCCGCCTTTACTTTCCCAGGCATGTCTGGTACCCAGTTGAAGCTGGGTCGACCTGAGAACCGTCGCGGTCGGGAAAAATTCCACGCACACTGCGGGAGTTGAACCCAGACCACCAGCCTTGAGAAGCGAGTATGCTGTTATTGGTGGTTGGTTTGTATTTCATTCTCATTAAATATCCAAACCACTGCATTTCAATGTATACGGTGCATAAAGTTATGCCCACTATGCCTCTGATGTCCTCATTTGAGATGTACAAGTTTGGCACTGGTATCAAAGTGTTGCAAAATTATGTAAATGTTGTAACGTCATGTAAAGGATATGCCACGATTTTCATTTCATATATATACATATATTCTTCTCGTACCGTTATACGTTACATAGGGATGTAGAACATGAGAACCGTCTGGCGGAATGGATTAGAGCGTGGCTCCCATGCTGGAGAACCGTGTTATGTGCATAAATGAAAAATCATAACCTGAATAGCTTCACAGCGACTGCATTAGTCATGCGACCATTAAATTCCGCAGGCTCTCGTCCCGTATGTCCCACACTGCCCTAAAAAGCGGTACAATAGACAGTAACGAACGTTTAAAAAAAGAGTTTTGGTAGAAAAATAATATCTATCATCTGTCTTTTCACTTCCTTCTTTGATCTTTTCAAACTAGAAGGTAAAACCCTCCGAGATACAACCGCTTTCACATACCTTGGAAGTGTTATTAGCAATGAAGGAGGCGCTGGATCTGACATTAAAAACAGACTAAGTAAGGCACGAAGTGCATTCCTGACCCTTCAGACCGCCTGGAAATCTGCCCAATACAGCATCAGAACCAAGACTAGTATCTACAACAGCTGTGTGCTGTCAACATTGCTGTACGGATAGGAATGCTGGAGAATGACAGAACAGGATATGTCCAGACTCTCCACCTTTCATACAACTTGTCTGCGAAAAATCTTACGCGTGTACTGGCCGACTACTATCTCGAACCAAGAATTGCTTGCACCATGCCAACAAGAGAATATGGGCACTATCATCCGAAGACGACGCTGGAGATGGATTGGACATGTAATGCGCATGGAGACTGGCTCCGACACGAAAACTGCACTGAGAAAACTCCAGAGGGTAGGCGAAAGCGTGGAAGACCCAAGACGACCTGGAGGAGTACGATAGAGCAATAACTGAAGGAAATGAATCATAGCTGGAACACAATACAGGGAAGGCCATGAACAGGGAAGAATGGTGTGCGTTTGTTGCTGCCCTAAACGCCAAGGGCGTAACAGGCTAAAGAAGATCAAAGTGTTGCAAAATTTGGTAAATGTTGTAACGTCATGTAAAGGATATGCCACGATTTTCATGTCATATATACATACATTCCTCTCATACCGTTATACGTTACATAGGGATGTAGAACATGAGAAACGTCTGGCGGAATGGATTAGAGCGTGGCTCCCATGCTGGAGACCCCGTGTTCAATTCCTGATAAGACCAAGGTTTTTGTTTTTATGTGCATAAATGAAAAATTATAACCTGAATAGCTTCACAGCGACTGCATTAGTCATGCGACCATTAAATTCCTCGGTCTCTCGTCCACATGTCCCACACTGCCCTAAAAAGCGGTACAATAGACAGTAACGAACGTTTAAAAAAAAGTGTTTTGGTAGAAACATAATATCTGTCATCTGTCTTTCCACTTCCTTCTTAATGTTTTTCGATATTTTTGATGCCCTGCTCTATATTTAGCAACCATACAAATTCTTTGCATTGAAAATAGGCATGTTATATATGGTTGAAAAGCTAATTGGATGGGCTATCAGGATATGTGGTTTTAACATAAGTGTGATATAATTTATGATATCCGTGACCTACTTATGGAAAGTCTAAAAATAGATTATTCTACCAATGACAATTTTTTTACAGTCACAAGAAGGAAAAATAAATATGACGAATATAATGGAATCTTTTATTACAGTCTTTTAAAGTCTTCATATTTGCAAAACATATATGAATTTAAACATGTTTGGGAAATAAGAAAGGCAGTAATCATGAAATTTATAATATTCAATATTTTCATATTGTAAAGAAAAAAGTCAATAAATATCGCCTTCAAGAGAAAATGATGCCGAATTGGTCTAGTAAGCAGCCTATAAAGAACTAACACTTATAGTAGCATACATAAACATTAAATAGGTATATAATTTCTAAACATTGCAAGTAAAAGATATTATTGAACAAAAATATGATTACGCAGTGATATTTGATAGACAAAATAATCAGGAAAAATAGTTATCGGGCATCTTGCAAACAGACTAAAGTGACACAGGCACAGAATGTTCATTTGACCCAAGCATAGATATTTCAAGAATCACTGGTGTCTTCATCAGGACAGTAGTTTTGAGTTATTAGAATCCATTTTATCACATATTTGGGGCTTTTTGGCTGGAGCAATTTGGGCGTTTCTACAAAATGGCAAGTTGGAAATGAGATGTGCTACAGTCAACGTGATTAGACATCTAAAAAATATATAATTAATTTTTTTATTATTTTTATTAGATTATCATATGTTCTGCTTTAGATAACATACATTTTACCAACTTAAATGCAAAATAGATACAAAATTATGGCCACTTAAATAGGCATGTAGCATCGATCATAAATGATCGAAATCCCAATATCCCAATGGTTAAGGGTTAAAAACCTGCCAATGGTTAAGAGTTAAGGTGCACTGTATGTTGGTAATCTGCTTATGTGACTGAACCATTTATTTGTTGTTTCTTGATGAAGTTTAGTATTGTTGTATCCACTTTTCTCCTGATTTCTTCATTTCTCAGCCGGTCTCTTCTTGATACTCCCAACATTCTGCGTAGACACTTCATCTCTGTCGTGACTAGTTGTCTTCTATCATTTGATGTCAACGTCCAGGTTTAGCACTGTTAACATCATCATTAACCTCTTTGTCTCAGGAGACAATACGTCTTGCGTCCCGTAGTATGTTCTCCGCGGAATCACAACGTTTCTTGTGGCTGCAATATCCTATTCTGAAGTGGCACTCCTTGCCACAGTTGCTGCAGGTGAAACTGGGGCTGATACATAGGATGATCTCTCTGCCCTCTGCGCTCTCTTTTGTCTCCACATGTGGTGTTGTTGAGCCGCCCCTCACTGCCGTTCGCCATGCTTGCCTGTTAGCATAATGTTGGTAGAACTACTGCATTGAACACTGCTATTTTTGTGTTCATGGTGAAATGTTTGCATTTTAGTATTGGTGCCGTTTGTCCTATCATTTTATTTGCTTTTTTGCATCTATGTTGGATTTCGTTAGTTACTATTTAAGAAGGCGAATTAGTCCTGTCTTTTCTACTTGAGAAGACGAAGTTCCCCTTCCTTTTCTACTTAAGAAGGCGAATCCGTCCTTTCTTTTCTACTTAAGAAGGCGAATCCGTCCTTTCTTTTCTACTTAAGAAGGCGAATTTGTCCTTTCTTTTGTACTTGGGATGGCGAATCCATCTTTTTATACTTAAGAAGGCGAATTTGTCCTTTCTTTACTACTTAAGAAGGCGAATCCGTCTTTTCTTTTCTACTTAAGAAGGCGAATTTGTCCTTTCTTTTGTACTTGGGATGGCGAATCCATCTTTTTATACTTAAGAAGGCGAATGTGTCCTTACTTTTCTACTTAAGAAGGCGAATCCGTCTTTTCTTTTCTACTTAAGAAGGCGAATTTGTCCTTTCTTTTGTACTTGGGATGGCAGAATCCATCTTTTATACTTAAGAAGGCGAATTTGTCCTTCCTTTTCTACTTAAGAAGGCGAATTTGTCCTTTCTTTTCTACTTAAGAAGGCGAATTTGTCCTTTCTTTACTACTTAAGAAGGCGAATCCGTCTTTTCTTTTCTACTTAAGAAGGCGAATTTGTCCTTTCTTTTGTACTTGGGATGGCGAATCCATCTTTTTATACTTAAGAAGGCGAATTTGTCCTTCCTTTTCTACTTAAGAAGGCGAATTTGTCCTTTCTTTTCTACTTTAGAAGGCGAATTCGTCCTTTATTTTCTACTTAAGAAGGCGAATCCGTCCTTTCTTTTGTACTTGGGATGGCGAATCCATCTTTTTTTTACTTAAGAAGGCGAATTTGTCCTTTCTTTTCTACTTGCTAAAGCGAATCCGCCCTTTCTTTTCTACTTGGGAAGGCGAATCCGCCCTTTCTCTTCTACTTGGTAAGGCGAATCCATCCTTTTTTTTACTATACAAGAAGGCAATCTGTCCTTTCTTGTCTATACAAGAAGGCGAATCTGTCCTTTATTTTCTACTTAGGAAGGCAAATCCAAATAAAACACACAGAAACTAAATGTTCTGGTCTGCGGATCTGTAGACGCTTAACTTGAACAGCGAACGAATGCTCTTAAGATAAACAATTTATACAGATCAGAAAGGAGGAAGCGTCTACAATTTATACAGATCAGAAAGGGGAGGAGCGTCTGACTGAATGGATTAGAGCGTGGGATCCCAATCAGGAGACTCGTGTTCAATCCCTGGTAAGGTCAAAGTGTCCCTTTTCTGTCGGGGACATAAAGAAAAAATTCTAACCTGAGCGGTTTCGTCGCGACTGCGCACTAGTCATGCGGTCATTAAATTCTTCAGGCTTATGTTTCCACCTGTCCTACCCTGTCCTAAGAAGTGGTATTACGCAGGTGGTACAGACGGTAAAGACAAAGAGTGGCTTAACAACTGGATGCTGCGAAAGCATGGACTGACAACGTCAAGCGCAACACGCCTGGCACAATTATGTGACATGGGCACGTCTCATCGGCATGACTAAGTCTACCATGGTACGCTCTCAATTATGTGACATGGGCACGTCTCAGGCACTGGAAAGAGTTCGAGAATTAGGCGTTAAGTGTGGACATGCCAGACAGTGTCGTCTTCGTGGTAGAGAGAAGATATAGTAATCAACTTCTCATGGGTACGGTGAGCAAATGGACTTTAGGATGGCTGCTGCAGCGGAGGACAGAGCATATATGGGAATGCGTAATATGCCGTGACGTCGATCGCATAACATAACATAACATAACATAACGCCTGGCACAAGATAGAAAACTAACTCTCTCCACAACGCATTACGGCAAATGTGGGTAAGATAAGATAAGATAACAAGTTGATGGGTTAAAGCGTGTGAAGAAGAAGAATAAAAAGGTTACCATACTGTTGACCTATTACTACAACCCAGTGGCGGCTCGTGCTCATTTTTGTTAGTGGGGCCAGACACAAATTTTCGGAAAAATAATGGTTTTAGGCTAGGTTATATTTTAATTTTGTTTAAAATAAATTCACGTTACACATTATTTCTGATGGGCCGTCCCACTGGCTCTTAATGACGAGCCGCCACTACTACAACCACTAACAACAAAGTATTATGGACAATTAGTTTAGTTGTCGGATTATCATCACTTTACGTCGAACCAATTAGTTCATAAGTGCTCCAATCTCCTTCACAGTATGTATCTCAGCGTGCCGCAATTAACGATAGTCTACCCGTCTGCCCAGCGTGTTCGTAGCGCGTTGGACTACGGGTGACTAGTCCTCTGTAAGTTCGGGTTCAACTCCGAGGACTGGCAGAAAAGCTACAGGTTCCCCAGATTTACGGTGTTCGTGGCACCGAGCCGAAGGGTTACGATGTCCATGACACCGAGCCGAAGAGCTTTCAGCTCAAGTGCTTCTGGATCGAAAAAAAACCGAAAAAACCGATAGTTTAGTTAGTTAGTTAGTTAGTTCCTTTCGTGCCAAAGGTTGCACATAGGGCAGAGGTTTTAGATCTCCATGTGATGCGGTTCTTTGCTAGCAGTTGGAGATCTTGTATGGTTTTACATCCCAATATTAACGATCTTATCTTATCTTATCTTAACCACATTTGCCGTGAAGCGCCGTGGGAGAGTTAGTTTCCTATCTTGTGCCAGGTGTGTTTCGCTTGACGTTGTTAGTCCATTCTTTCGCAGGGACTCTGAGATGTTATCTATCCATCGTGTTCTTGGCCTGCCTCGTGCTCTGCGCCCTGAGTGTCGATTATTATAGGCACGTGATGGTAGTAAATGTGGTTCCATTCTCATTAGATGGCCGAACCACTTGAGTCTTTGCTTCTCGATGTACTGTATGCATGGTATAGTACCAACGATGCTTCTGATATTCTCGTTTCTCACTCTATCTCGCCTTGTAACGTTGACAGCTTTTCGTAGACATCTCATTTCACATGTTGTAATCTTTCTTTCTTGTGTCTTAGTCAGGGGCCATGTTTGGCACTGGCAGCAGAGAGTTGGAATAAATATGCATTTTATCAGTTGTCGTTTGACTGCCATGTTTGGCACTGATAGCAGAGAGTTGGAATAAATATGAAGTTTATCAGTTGCCGTTTGACTGCCATGTTTGGCACTGATAGCAGAGAGTTGGAATAAATATGAAGTTTATCAGTTGTCGTTTGACTGCCATGTTTGGCACTGATAGCAGAGAGTTGGAATAAATATGAAGTTTATCAGTTGTCGTTTGACTGCCATGTTTGGCGCTGATAGCAGAGAGTTGGAATAACTATGAAGTTTATCAGTTGTCGTTTGACTGCCATGTTTGGCACTGATAGCAGAGAGTTGGAATAAATATGAAGTTTATCAGTTGTCGTTTGACGATATTAACGATACCGGTTGTTTAATTCAGTTCAGTCGTCGGATCCTCACTGCACATCAAACCAATTAGTCTATAAGTGCGCCAATCTCCACCTCAGTATGTCTCTCAGCGTGTGGCGAATAAAGACACCTGCAAGCCTATCGCCACGTTCATTACCCGAATGCCCTTGCACATAAATGAAACTGATTTTTTGTCACCTTAGACCTCCTCAGCGACTCCATCTATTATATTTGTGTACAGCCTATTTCAATCTTCCTGAGCATTACTCATTGAATCCCTCAATTATTATAATATAGACATGGTTTAAGAAAGAGGCAGTCATCATTTTTCGGACATGCGATGGAAAAGGCGTAGCAGAATCCTGTGAAAGAGCAAAGATAACAATCACACAAGCCACCAGAACAACGCAAGGCAAAAACAGAAAACCACGACACTGGGCAACAATCCGGTAGCAGTGTGATGACAAAAGAAGAAGAAGAAGATGGAAAAGGGAAATTTAGAACACATTGTGATAACCGGTAAAATCGAGGGGAGACGAGACAGAGGAAGTCAGATAGAGAACATTTTGGACAGCCTGACATCATGACACGGAAGAGCATCAGTATCTGAGATGATAACAAACACCAGGGACAGATATTTGTGGAGATCCATGAAGGCCTGTGTCAGCTGGCAAGGCACCTGATGATGATAATTTCTTCTTCTTCTTCGAACGCTCTATACCGACCACTTGTTAATCACGTTTTGTGATTTGTATGTGATCTGAGCCTAAGAGCGATTGAACGGTGTGCTTTTTATGCGCCTACATGTTGGCAGGAGAGCCGCGGTAGCGTAGTTGTTAGTGAACTCGCTTCTCAAGGCTGGTGGTCTGGGTTCAACTCCTGCAGCGTGCATGGAATTTTTTCCGACCGCGACGGTTCTCAGGTCGACCCAGCCTCAACTGGGTACCAGACATGATCTGGGAAAGTAAGGGCGGCCGGCGTGATGCTGACCACACCACCCATCGTGTGCCGACGGTCAATGAAAATACAGGCCTAACACTGTATTGCCCTATACACCACGAGTATGAAAGGGTTCCTTTACTTACTTTACTTTTACATGTAGGTAACACATTCGATTTCTGCGACGCTTTTATTTACTAGGTAGTTCCCTAGGCCTCTACCTTAATCCAGTCTTACGACAAGCCTTGTAGGTCACAGTGGTACTATTCTTTGCTCCCTTTGTAGTCCCCATCAACACACGGTCGTGATGATGATATTATGTGCTACTACGCATGCGCACATATAAGACATATTTTTAGACAATGTTTTTCATACTCGCGTTAAAAATAATAATGCGGGACAGCCGGGGAAGGGGGAGGGGAGCGTACAACAATTATTATTATCAGTTCAAATGGCTGCGTTACGTCACTTCCGTGACCGACACCAGAATAGTATTTTTATAGTAAATATTATTTCTGTTTAGCATGTGACAAACAAAAAACACTCATAAAAACAATTTGCTTGATTTATCTAAGCAAACTGAATTTAAATGTGTTTTTTCATGGACAACTGGGCTAGTTATTTTTCATGTTTGGAATGTGCGCAACGAAATATTCTAGTACATTCTGTCATCCAAGTAGTAAAGTATGGGTGTGAAGCATGGACATTTAACAAAGCGATGGAAAAACATATGTTTTTGAATATAAGTGTTACAGAAGAGTCCTTCGTATATCTTTGACAGAAAGAGAACAAATAGATCTATCCAGAAAAAACTCAAAATCAAAGAAAACTGGCTTGGTTATCTGTTGGGGAAGACTGAGCACCTATGTGTCTGCCCGGAGTGTAGTGACATCAGTTTAGTAGCTAATACATTTCCTACATTTCACCCAGCTGCTTCTTCTTCTTCTTCTAACGCTCCATATCGAACACTTGTTAACCATTCTTTGTGATTTGTATGTGCTCTGAGCCTACGAGCGACTGTACGTTATACCAGTTATGCGCCTACAAGTAGGCCATCATATCCAATTTTACGACGCTTTTTATTTACTAGGGTAGCTTCCCAAGGCCCCTACCACAGTCGCCTTTTACTTACCGCCCGTGTGTTGTTGGGACTCACAAGGGAGCAAAGAATAGTAACACTGCGACCTACAAGGCATGTCGTAAGAGGCGACTGTGGTAGGGGCCTAGGGTAGCTACCCTAGTAAATAAAAAGCATTGCAGATATTGGATGTGCTGACCTACTTGTAGGCGCATAACTTGCACAGCTTACAATCGCTCTTAGGCTCAGATCACATACATATCACAAAGAATGGCTAACAAGTGGTCGATATGAAGTGATCAAAGAAGAAGTCGCCTCTTACGACAGGCAGGGTCGTGTCGTGTTATGATACAGAGAGGCGGCCACATCAGGGACCGTAGGGGCGGCATAAGAAGCAAAATCAAAATTACAATTGATAGTTATTTTAAAGAAAAACTATTTAAGGGGCGGCATTTCGAAGACTTGCATCATACTGAGAGAATATACCGCACGGTCCTGACAAAATGCCTTGTAGGTCGCAGTGTTACTATTCTTTGCTCCCCCTTTAAGCCCCGGAAACACACGGGTGATTTCACCCATTTTACAAACATCCTTCTTATCCTTCTTACCAGTGGCGACTCGTGGTCATTTTTTGTTGGTGGGGCCAGACATTTTTTCCGGATAAATCATGGTTTTTGGTTGCCATATTTTAATTTAGAAAATAATAAATACACGTTATACATTATTTTTGGTGGGCCTGGCCCACTGGCCCTAATGACGAGCTACCACTGCTTCTTACATTTTGCCTATAGTACATTCAGACATATATTTTATCTTTATAATATTTTAAAAATCTTAAATGTTAAAAATGTTTACAAGTGAGAGATAAAATATGATAATGTCTTACCTTTCTTCAGAATATGTTTCCTATAATCTCCAAGGGAACAGTTCCATCGCTCGTTCTGGAACTGATGTTGACATTCCACTGCAGACAACTGACTTGCCCTGACAAGTGTCTCTGCCACGCCCTTGACCTTACGACACTGTTGTTTTTGTTTTCTTTGCAAAACCATCATATTGCACAGGTCAACGGGCGTGACCTTCTGACCCTGCTGAAGGTCTCGCATACTATCTTCGAAGTTTGGGGTCAGAGTGAGTACTGGATCTCGTGAGGTCAATCTGGTTTTACAAAGGGAGATACAAATATCAGATAATGAGGTCTATATTTTTTTGTTTATTTGTTTGTTTATTAACTCTTAAACGTTTTTGGATTTTTAAGTTTTTTTTGGCCCGCCTGCCCAGCGTGTTCGTATTGCGTTGGACCGCGGGTGACTAGCCCTCTGTGTGTGCGGGTTCAACTCCGCGGGCAGGCAGAAAAAGCCACAGGTTACCCAAATTCACCGTGTTCGTGACACTGAACCGAAGGGTTACGATGTCCATGGCACCGAGCAGTAGAGCTGAAAGCTCAAGTGCTTCTGGATCGGTTAAAAAACACAAAAAACAAAAACAGGTTTTTTATATTTTTAAGGTTTGTTCTATTACTAGAAGCCATAAATATTTCATGAATTGAAAATAGGCATGTTATATATCAGATGCGCCATACCCGGCTCCCCGACTACTCATGAATTCATGGCGGGCGAACCGAAAAGAAGAAGAACAAAAAGCATGCTTTAATCAACGAGATTAGACATCTTAAATTAAATAACATTTAAAAAAAAATTTATTATATAAAACATATATTATATGCATTTAAATGCATAAATAATACACAAATATGGCTAGCTCCCGAGTCATGTAGCCATCTCATTTATAAATGAGATTTTCTTAGTACCCGAACGTTACAGGGTTAAGTAGGGGATTAACGCACCTTTCATCTTCATCTTCTTCTTCTTCTTCAAACGCTCCATCTTCGAGCACTTGTTAAACCACTCTTTGCGATTTTTATGTGATACAAGCTTAAGATCGATTGTACGTTGTGCTAGTTATGCGCCTACAAGAAGGCCAGCACATCCGATTTCTGCGAAGCTTTTTATTTACTAGGTAATTTCCTAAGTCCCTACCTCAGTCGCCTCTTACGACATGCCTTGTAGGTTGCAGTGTTACTATTCTTTGCTCTCCTTGATATTCCCGGCAACGCACGGGGGAAATCATCTTTAAGTCAATGCACGCTACTTCCAACCTAGAGGCAATCCTTTTATTGGTTATATCAAAGCGTGTAGACTAGCGTTTTTCACAGTGCGCGGTACCGCCCTAGTGGGCGCTGAAGCGTTCTAGGGTGGGGGTGGATAGTGTGTTCAAAAGAATTTATGGGTGTGTTCAGGCGATTAGGGGTCGGTGACTCCTTGAAGAAGATTTTAATAATAATTATTTTAAAATAAATTATTTTCGTTATTTTGCGATTGAATAATCATTTTAAATTTGAATTCTGCATTTTAATTCATCTTATGCCGTCTTACACGATCCATTTTTTCATAAATTTTCTATTCCATACATACAATCATTTGAAAATTGACCATGTATGACAGAAATATATATCAACTTTTTATGTCAAAGAGAAAATAGAGCATGTATATATAGTGGGCGGGGGTGGGAGGGGACGTTGGCAAACAGTTATAATCTGGAGGCGGGGCGAGGGGCGTTACAAAGTTTATGTTGTGAAAAGTGGGCGGTGGGTCGGAAAAAGTTTGGGAATCTATGGTGTAGACCATAGATTCCCAAACTTTTTCGGTCCACCGCCCACTTTTCACGACATAAATTTGTAACGCCCCCCTCCCCATTATAACAGTTTGCCAACGCCCCCACACATATATATATACATGCTCTATTTTCACTTTGACATAGAAAATTGATATATATTTCTGTAATACATGGTCAATTTTCAAATGATCATATACATGAAATAGAAAATAGATATAAAAATGGATCGTGAAAGATGGAAATAAGATTAATTAAAATGTAGAATTCAAAATTTTAATGATTATTCAATAGCAAAATCAAGGAAAAAACTCCCCAAATGCTTCTGAACCCACCATCGCCCCCATGGAAGGCTTCAGCGCCTACAGGGGGCGGTACCGCCTACTTTGGGAAACGCTGGTGTAGACCAAACAAACATGAAAATCTAACTTCGTTCGGAGAACCCAAGTCAAGTATATTATTTGCAAAGGTAGTTAAATATCACTGTGTGTTTTGTAAAGAAAAAATCACTATTATAGTGTGTTTGACAACAACGAGATGGTTATAACAGCATGTGCAACACAGGGAGATTGTTATCATAGCGTGTGTGACAACATGAGATGATTATCGCAATGTTTAACAAAGGGATATGATTATCATAGCTTGTGCTACAAAGGGAGATGATATGTCACATAGTATTTTACCAAGGGAGAAGATTATCAAAGCATGTTTCACAAATTGATAGCGGAAAGTTGTGAAAGGGGGATCTCGCCCTCGATCCCTGCCTTGACCGATGAACCAGATTTTATCATGAATGCTGCCGTGTTTTAAGGGACTTTGTTCCTCCGGACATCTTCTCGCGAAGCTCAGTGTTTTCGGACCAGGTTTCTTTTCTTAGACCTGTTATCAATTGGCAATCTTGCAGTATGTGCTCTGCCGTCATGTCCGCCTTTTCGCAGGGGCACAGGTTAGTTGTGCCAATTTTAAATTTGTTAAACATGTGGGCGCGAAGCTTGTTGTGGCCGGTACGGAGGCGGGATATAGCAACTTGTTCACTACGAGATAGACCATAGTAACCGTCGCTGTTGTTGTACTGTGGATGGTCTTTCAACCATTTGTCTTTATACTGCCAACCGATGGTTGTTCTGGCCTCTTCATAACTGATCTCGAGATCAGTCTGCGGTAGTCGCCCACCTTCTTTAACTAGCTTGTCAGCTTGTTCATTTCCGCTTATGAAATGGAGATGATATGTCACAAAGTATTTTACCAAGGGAGAAGATTATCAAAGCATGTATCACAAATTCATAGCGGCAAGCAGTGGCGGCTCGTGATCATTTTTGTTGGTGGGGCCAGAAATACATTTTTCGGAAAAATCATGGTTTTGGGTTGTTATGTTTTAATTTATAAAATAATAAATACACGTTACACATTATTCTGATGGGGCCCAGCCCCAGTGGCTCTTAATGACGAGCCGCCACTGGCGGCAAGTAATTATAAATACATCCTAAATGACAAGGCTTGCATATCAAGGAGCGTTGTCTCATAAAAAATATCATGTCTCAGAAGATGAAATATTTTGACCATGTTAACCGTAACAGAGGTTTGGAGAGAACAGTAATCAGTGGCGATTCGTGATAATTTTTGTTGGTGGGGCCAGACATTTTTTTCCGGATAAATCATGGTTTTTGGTTGCTATATTTTAATTTGACCACCGATGAAGTGGATGAACTGGCAAGAGACAGCGTGAATTTCAAATGTGCTGCAAAGAGAGCAACGTCCTATAAAGGATACGCACCTTGATGATGATGATATTTTAATTTATAAAATAATAAATACACGTTATACATTATGTTTGGTGGGACCAGACCTCACTGGCCCTTAATGACGAGCCGTCACTGACAGTAATGAAGGTATGGTTCCTGAAGTACGAAACAGTGGGTGACCAAGACGAAAGTGGCAGCAGGATATCAAAGAATCCTTGAATATGACTTCAAACGAGTACACTGGCGGATCGGCAAGCAACGCAATCAGCGATGTCGGAGGAGGAATGGGGTTTAAACTCTCAAAGAAAGTGACGGTCACAAAAGCGATTGCCACAGGCAAATACTCAAATAACTACCGGGCAGAGGCAATAAAACAGCGGCCGAAATGATCCTAGAGAGAAGAGGCACCTCTCGCAACAAAGTCGTGATATTCACCGATGCTCTATCGGTCATCACGGCACTCAATTCCGGGTTAATTCCGCGGGCTGGCAGAAAAACCACAGGTTCTCCAGATTCACGTTGTTCGTGGTACCGAACCGAAGGGTTACGATGTCCATGGCACCGAGCCGAAGAGCTGAAAGCTCAAGTGCTTCTGGATCGTAAAAAAGGGGGACAAGCTACTTGATGATGATGACTATGATGTTGTGGTTTTTATTTTAATCCCTTGCCCGTCTGCCCAGCGTGTTCGTAGCGCGCTGGACTACGGGTGACTAGTCCTCTGTGTGTGCGGGTTCAATTCCGTGGGATGGCAGAAAAAGCCACAGATTCTCCAGATTTACGGTGTTCGTGGCACCGAACCGAAAGGTTACGATGTCCATGGCACCGAGCCGAAGAACTGAAAAGCTCAAGTGCTTCTGGATCGGGAAAATCTTTTATTCCCTTAACCGATTTCCATCTTTTCTAAGAAATAACACAAGATGATCAAATTATTCAAATTTTTTCATTTTCTCTCCCGTTAAAAAAAAAATAATGTGTCTTTTTCTTTATCAGTTGTCATTATTTTTTTGAAAAAAGGCAATAACGTCCCATCGTGTAGCTTATCTTGTCGTTTTCATCACGGAACTTTAAATAGCAAATCTTAACCTCTCTGCCTCATTTTCCAGGAATAGAGGGTATATCTATTGCTGTTAATATTGTATTCAGAAAATCGGTTATTTTGAAAAAATTATTACGTTGTGTGTGAGAAAGTGTTTATTGAAGAGAGCTGGGGTAGGGTGGGGGAGTGGGTTATAAGGACATGTGGTACCAGGCGGCATGGCACATAATGACATGTGGCACCAGGCAGGTATGAGCCACATAATGACATGTGGCACCAGGCGGTATGGCACATAATGACATGTGGCCACATGACACATAATGACATGTGGCATCAGGCTCCTTGGCACATAATGACATGTGGCCACATGACACATAATGACATGTGGTAGTAGGCCGCATGGCACATAATAACATGTGGCACCAGGCCGCATGCACATAATGACATGTGGCACCAGGCGGCATGGCACATAATGGTGATCCATGTTTCTGAGCATAATAAATTAATTCCGCAGTCTTTTAGACCTTAGAGCAGCGTTTCCCAAAGTAGGCGGTACTGCCCCTCCCGCCCCAGTGGGCGCTGAAGACTTCCAGGGGGGTCGATAGTGGGTTCAGAAGCATTTGGGGCGAGTTTTTTCATGATTTTGCGATTGAATAATCATTAAAAATTTGAATTATGCATTTAACCCTTTAGCTGCTAAAGACGTATATATACGTTTTTTCCCATTCCTTCCTAAAGACGCATTAATACACGATCCATTTTTTCATCAATTTTCTATTTCATATATATAATCATTTGAAAATTGACCATGTATTACAGAAATATATATCAATTTTCTATGTCAAAGAGAAAACAGAGCATGTATGTGGGAGGGGGCGTTGGCAAACTGTTATAATGTCGTGAGGGGCGTTACAAAGTTTATGTTGTGCAAAGTGGGCGGTGGGCCAAAACAGTTTGGGAATCTATGCCTTAAAAGTATGAAGTTATTTCACTTCACATTTTTAGCACCTAGTGTGCAGGAGGTAGGAGGACCAATTCCTTTCCTTATATGTGGAACATCTAGTGAGGGATTGAACACATAACCCTCTTGTGTCCGAGTCGAACGTTTATGCATTACGCTAATCCGTCCCAACTTCTGAGCCATTTAAACTTATGTCTGAAGCAAGCTAGTTTTAAAAAACAAACATTAACGAATATAAACTTACCCAAAGAAACAATGAGCATCCGGTACAGCCTGCAGAAGAAAACAGAGTTGTAGAAAGATGCTCCTAGTCCAGGGTCTCATGGCTATCACGTGACCACCAGTACTTCATGTCTAAAACGTAGCTTAGCCTCAAACATGCTAGATGTGTGTGCCTGGTATTTTCTCAAGATGGAAATAATAATAGTGTGTCCGTCCCATAGATCTATGGAAAGCTATCCTAGCAAATAAAAAGCGTTGCAAGAAATCGGATGTGCTGGCCTAGACACCCATAGGCGCATAACTGGCACAATTCACTATCGCTTTTAGACTCAGATCACATATAAATCACAAAGAGTGGTTTAATAAGTGCTGGAAATGGAGTGTCCAAAGAAAATGATTATGAATAATGTTACCGAAAGATCGGATCTAAAACTGTAATCCAAAATAAAATTATCCAAATATCGGATTTCGGACTGTTCATTGTTGAATATGTGTCAGTGTTTCCGATGTTTGGATAGTTCGTTTATTATAGAAAGCACTAGATGATGGTTCCCGTTGCTCACAACTGCAACATTGAAAATGTTGGTTGTTGACTTCCTTGGATTGTTTTACAACTAGGAAATTGTAGGACGTCCTTGCCTGTTATGAAGATGGAATATTTTCTTGTCTGTTGTTGTAACAATGAAGATGTCAGGCATTGATTTTCTTATCTGTTGTTGTAACAATGAAGATGTCAGACGTTGATTTTCTTATCTTTGTTGTAACAATGAAGATGTCAGACGTTGATTTTCTTATCTTTGTTGTAACAATGAAGATGTCAGACGTTGATTTTCTTATCTTTTGTTGTAACAATGAAGATGTCAGACGTTGATTTTCTTATCTTTGTTGTAACAATGAAGATGTCAGACGTTGATTTTCTTATCTTTTGTTGTAACAATGAAGGTGTCAGGCATTGATTTTCTTATCTTTTGTTGTAACAATGAAGATGTCAGGCATTGATTTTCTTATCTTTTGTTGTAACAATGAAGATGTCAGGCATTGATTTTCTTATCTTTTGTTGTAACAATGAAGGTGTCAGGCATTGATTTTCTTATCTTTTGTTGTAACAATGAAGGTGTCAGGCATTGATTTTCTTATCTTTTGTTGCAACAATGAAGATGTTATATAATGATGATGATATATTTGATATTTGACTACAATAAAATATTTGATGATTATTTCTATATTTGTTGTTTCCCTGCAATAAATTAATCGATATTTATAGATTAATTTGATATTCGACTACAACAAAGAAGATTCAATAGCTGTCGTTTTAAAACTGTAGTCGATGTTAACATTGATGATTGCTGTTGGTATCCTGAATCTTTTCAACAGTAAATGTGCTGTTGATGTTGTCGTCTGTATGAAGTGATGCTGTCTAGCTGATCCAACTCGTATTGGTCTATGGAAGGGAATATAAAATATCCATAAGTGAATCTTAAAAAAAAAAAAAAATTTTTAATGAAATAATTGAAATGAAAATAATATGAAGACGATGATGAAATGATAATAAGGTATTCAAAAATGGCAGTGAAGAACTAACGATGGCAAGCGTGAATATCATGATCATCAGGTGCCGTCTCCACATCGAAGGTTGGCTGCAATGAATCTCCAGCACCCACTGTCTTTCGCCTTGGTGTTGCACACTGCCAGACTGTAACCTGTCCATTTCTTAAAGTTTCCCTCCCACTTATCTCTCGGTCTTCCTCTTGCTCTTCCCCCCTCATCTTTCCCCTCTAGTAAATATTTTATCATGGTGTCATGTCTTTTATGTGCCCAAAATACTTTACTTGTCTGAATTTATTTCTCTTAATAATTGTTTCTTCATGCCTAGTTTTCCTAAAACTTGTTTATTTGTCTGTTTTTCTGTCCATGAAACTCTGCCTATTCTTCTATATATCAACATCTCAAATGCATCAAGTGTGTCTTCTAACTGCTTGTTCATTGTCCATGTTTCCGAGCCATACATTAATTTAGGATATATAGCATTTGATCATTCTCATTTTTAACCTGGTTGAATATAAGCGTGAATATATGAAGAAGAAAATGGGCGAATAGGGAGCAATATATAATACAATAAGAACATTGGAAGCCACAGAGATGTGGTTTTACAGAAGAATGCTGAAAATTCCATGGACAACTAAACAAATGACGAGGTTCTAAAACAAGCCTGCAAAGAAAGAAACCTTATCAAAAGAATAAGAATCAGACAATCAAGGTTCTTCAGTCATATAATGCAAAGAGGAGGTTTGGTACATTTGGAGACAACAGGTAAAATTCAGGGAAGGAGAGATCGGGGAAGACAGAGGAGAAGATGTTGGATGGCCTGACATCATGGTTCGAAACAAGATCGACGTCAGAACTAATTAACTTCATCACGGAGAGAGAGTTGTGGAGAGACATCATCGCCAACTCGAGCAGGCAAAGGCACTTGATCGATTGATATAATAAAGTATTTAGTGAATCTTATTTTTATTGAAAAAAACTTGTGTTGAAAATATATACGTATATAAGCTTTTTCTTCTTATTCTTCTTCTGCGTTCTCACTAGATTGGGATTTCAGATTCTCTAAAAAAAGGCAGCCATCTGCCTCAGATTTTCAGTCACTCCATACAGTTTATCTTGGACGCTGGTGTAAGGGAGCCACCTCTTTCTTCATGTCTGCATACTGGAGGCAGTTCTGTAGGATATAATTCCTATGATTTCTGCTTCCCCGTTTGTGCCTCCTCTTCTCGCGTTTTGGCCACCTTTGTGATGGTAGGTCTGATATTCTTACTGCATGGCTAAATCTCTGAGACAGATTGGCGACCGTAGAATCCATTATCCCATTCCTCATTGTGAGGGTCGTTGCACCATGTTATGTGCCTTCGACCTGGTGCATCCGTTTTCTGCAATCATTTGTTTCGGGTTAGCATTCCCTAGCGGACACGTGCATCCGATTTCAGCCAAACCTCCTTAGTCGCCTAGGTAACAGTGGTTCTATTCTTTACACCCCAAATTTGGGCCCCGGTAACCACTCGGGCTATATAAGCTTTTGAATATAATTATTGCAGAATTATCAAAGAGAGCGTGAGGAAACACAAAATGAACAGTGAAGAGGAAGATGCATATATATCGAACCACTGCCAACTCTAGATAACTAGGCCAGACAACTGGGTGGGGGTTTCCTGACCTAAATCAGAAAAAGGGGCCGGAAAATATAGATGTTTGATAGAACACTGCAAGCTTTTTTTGCAATTGTACTCAATTCTGTGAGTCTATGGTTATTTATTGGTGAAAAATATTCATAATATTGATATTCCTTATTGTTAAACTTAACTTTGGATAATATTGATGGTTCTTATTTAAACAACTATGAATACAGGTCAAAACACCAATACTGGTGCGAGGGCATGGGTGTGGTCTGATTTCCCACAATTCTTACCTGAGTCCGAAGGCCCATAAGTTTATAGTTGGCTCTGATCGAGCCTGTGTAAGTAGCTCTTTACCATACGGCCCAGAAACATAGACAGTTTACTCAAGGCACGAGAGGTGACTTAACATCTATCACCTTCAATGTCTCAGTAAGATTATGAACATCAGTTTGTCTATTGTCTCTTGTTCTTCCCCATGTGGATGATAGAATTGGTTGTCCACTCTTACCGTTAAGCGTAGGTGTGGAAACTTTAATTTGCGTTCCAGTGCCAGATGAATCGCCCTTGTGTTATATCCGTGTTTTTTTAGTTTTGTCTTGATATTGTCTGTCCATCTTTTTCTTGTTCTTCCCTTGGCTCTAGTACCTGATCTATTTTTTTATTGTATGCTGTTATTGGTGGTTTGTTGTATTCCTTTCTCATTAAATGTCCAAACCACTGCATTTGTTTTCTTTCAATGTATTCGGTGCATGAAGTCATGCCCATTCTGCTTCTGATGTCCTCATTGCGTGGCACTACAAGATAGCCAACTCTGATGTACTGCAAGGTGCAAACTTTCCTTCTATCATGGGCATGCTCAGCAGTAGAAGACACAGTCTAATGTCACTGAACGAGCATTTGAGTGGAACCCAACCAAAAACAAACCCGGAAAAGGAGACGCCATAAACAGATCTGGAGAAAGAGTCTCATTTAAGAAACTCAAAGATGCTGGTCTATCCTGGAAGACCGTAAAGAAAATAACGATATAGGAGAAGACTGCAGTAAAACTATGACAAATAGCGAAACAAGTAGTAACAAAGTACTGTAGTTTTACACACATAAAAAACAACCTAGATATCCTAGGCCTTTTGGTCGAAACGTCGCTGTATATTTTCATTGTTTTTGTATTATGTAAAACTACAGTACTTTGTTATTACGTGTTAAAGAAAATAGCCAGAGACTGGGGGAAAGTGAGGAAAAATTGAGGCTCTATGGAGGGCAGAGGAAAAAGTCAAGTTACTATGTTTCATTAGAAACGCTAAATTAAAACATAAAACATGAATATAATATGTTAGTGATTTTGTTGTAGTTTTTGTTCTATTGAAAACAGAGAGAAATAAAATACAGAGAAAGATATATATGTAGATACGACCGACCGAATGTTATGATATGTTATGTTAAGCGATCGACGTCATGGCACATTGGGCATTCCCATTCGTGCTCTGTCCTCCGTTGCAGCGGCCATCCTAAAGTCCACTTGCTTACAGTACCCATGAGAAGTTGATTACTATATTTTCTCTCTCTACCACGAAGACGACACTGTCTGGCATCCAAACTTAACGCCCAATTCTCGAACTCGTTCCAGTGTCTGAGACCCGCCCATGTCACATTGAGAGCGTACCGCATTGATGATATCGGCTCTGTCCATATTTCTGCCCACTTGAGTCGGTGCATTGTTTGCAAGAGAGAGACCAACCGAATGACCGATTGATCGACCGACCGACTGTTGGGTAAGTAGAAAGATAGACAGATAGATATCCATAGATAAATAGACAGATAGATAAACAGATAGACAGACAGACATATAGACATATATAAAGATAGATAGACAGAGATATATATAGGCGAACAGACATACACACGGATGGACGAATGGACGGCTGGTCGATCGATCGATAGTTAGATAAAAAGGAACTAAAGTCACGGATTGGCTTCATTGCACCGAGTTTTACCCCATATCGCTTGGTCCTTCTCCACAGAAATGGCACGCCACCAGCCGAAAGTATTGTACAAAGCACGAACTTCGTAGCTTCGGCAACAATCCTAAGTATCTCTGAAAAAAACGCACTTGTAAACAGAGCGATGCGGTTTGAATTTGAACCTCCGACCTTCAGACAAAACGACACAGACTTAAGGCGGAAGACCCAGCCAGAACGAGGGTTTTCTTTTTTTAAAATTCACAGAAAAAAAACTAAGAAACATATTGTCATACAATTTGGCCACCTGTTGCTAAAGGCATTGTTTTCGATGATAAACAACGTTTAGTGTATGCACTCTAATTAGTTATTTTAAAACAATATTTTCTTGAAAATATATTGTAAAAAAACCCTACTTCATCGGACAGTGGATTTCACAAACATAAGAAGTACAAATAATGCCAAACTGGCATATAATGTACATATCACCCATAGTTATAGCGTGAACCTCCAAAAATGTCTAACTCAATTGGTTTTGTAGATATGGTTTTTGCAATGTAACTCTTCCAAATAAAAAAAAATCAAATTAGAACAACAATACCTCTGCTTATATACAGTTTAGACAAAAAGTGGAGCCTCATGCTATAACTATGGGTGATATGTACATCATATACTAGTTTGGCATTCTTTGCACTTCTTATATTTAGGAAATCTACTGCCCGATGAAGGAAGGGTTTTAAAATATATTTTCAAGAAAATTAATTATCTTTTAAATAACTAATTACAGTGCATAGACTAAACGTTGTCGAAAACAATGCCTTTTGCAACAGGTGGCCAAATTGTATGACAATATATTTGCTAGTTTTTTTTTGTTCTGTGAATATTTAAAAAATAGAACCTTTGTTCTGGGTGGTCTCCCGCCTTAACGACTTACCCGCAGAGAACCCATAGGGAGAGAAAGAGATTATCCACATAACTAAACAAAAGAAAAATCATTTCGCTAAGACAGTGTCACCCGTGAGTTGCCGGGGCTCGCAAGGGGAGCAAGGAATAGTAACACTGCAACCTACAAGGCATGTCGTAAGAGGCGACTGAGGTAGGGGCCTAGAGAAACTACCCTAGTAAATAAAAAAACGTCGCAGAAATCGGATGTGCTAGCCTACTTGTAGACGCATAACATACACAATGTACAATCGCTCTTAATCTCCGATCACATACAAATCACAAAGAATGGTTAATAAGTGGTCGAGATGGATCGTACGAAGAAGCAGAAGAAGAAAAAGACAGTGTGAGAAACAAAAATATCCACAACACAACATGTAACTTTACTAGCACAAGCAAACATAAACTAAACTTTTTCAACAGATGATTAAAAAGATAAAAAATAAAAACATCTCCTACAAGATTTTATCTGTGAAGATATTATCCTTATCAAAATGATGTAAGAACTAGGTATTAAAAAAAACCACTGTGTCAGAATGTTAAAATAATTATGATTCTAACAGCGGTTCACATATATATGATTAATTTATCATACATACTGAGAACTTCAACATAGATTATGTCAAAAATGCAGATAGTAAATATTGCATCCATGGGCGTACACGTTACACAAGTTAAGGAAGGGATGAGGAAGAGTGTTCGCACCTCCCTTCCCTCCGCCCCCTTTCCATCCTAGAAAATTGTGGTTTCCTTAAACAGTTTTATAATAAACAGGTCTTCTCCATTTCTGCGTTGTAAAACGTTTCAATAAAAAATGTATAACTTCCATAAGTTTTTTCAATGCTTAGGGTATGAAGTAATTTCACTTCAAATTTCTAGAGTTTAGTATGAAGGAGGGAGGAGGGCCAATTTCTTTGCTTACGTGTGGAACTTCCGATAGTTGGATTGAACTCACAAACCTCTTGTGTCAGAGTTCTAAGAACTATTTCGTAACTTATTTCAATAAATACAATTTTCTTCTTTAAACTATGTATTATTTACTTGAATTATTCTTCTCTTCTCCTCGTGGAGCGTAGGGTCTCAACAGTTGTTTACAACTTTACCCGTATCTGGTTGTTTTTTTATAGTCTCCTAGGATAGTCCAGAAACCTTCAGTTCCTCAAGAAGACGTCGTCTCCAGGTCTGTTTAGCACTTTCCCTTTTCCGTTTTCTTTGCGGGTTCCACTCAAGTGCTTGTGCCATGACACTCGATTATGTTTTCTGTAGGGTATGCCCAACCCAATACAATTTTCTACTCTTAAACTGGCTCGTCATAGGTTCCTGTCCGGTTCTTATCTACAGGTCTGTGTTTCCTACTTTATCATACCATCTCAGTTTGAGAATCCGGTAAAGACATCCGTTCACAAAGGTCTTAATCATATTCATATTTAACTTAGTGACTCGTCACGTATCTGAGCTATACAGCAACACAGATTTCATATTTATATTTAACTTGGTGACTGCCACGTTTTCTAAGCCATACAGCAACACAGATTTCACATTTATATTTAACTTGGTGACTCGTCACGTTTCTGAGTCATACAGCAACACAGATTTCAATTTATATTTAACTTGGTGACTCGTCACGTTCGAGCTATACAGCAACACATATTTCATATTTATATTTAACTTGGTGACTCGTCACGTTTCTGAGCTATAAAGCAACACAGATTGCATTTATATTTAACTTGGTGACTCGCCACGTTTCTGAGCTATACAGCAACACATATTTCATATTTATATTTAACTTGGTGACTCGTCACGTTTCAGAGCTATAAAGCAACACAGATTTCACATTTATATTTAACTTGGTGACTCGCCACGTTTCTGAGCTATACAGCAACACATATTTCATATTTATATTTAACTTGGTGACTCGTCACGTTTCTGAGCCATACAGCAACACAGATTTCACATTTATATTTAACTTGGTGACTCGCCACGTTTCAGAGCTATACAGCAACACAGATTTCATTTATATTTAACTTGGTGACTCGTCACGTATCTGAGCTATAAGCAACACAGATTTCACATTTATATTTAACTTGGTGACTCGTCACGTATCTGAGCTATACAGCAACACAGATTTCACATTCATATTTAACTTAGTGACTCGTCACGTATCTGAGCTATACAGCAACACATATTTCATATTTATATTTAACTTGGTGACTCGTCACGTTTCAGAGCTATAAAGCAACACAGATTTCACATTTATATTTAACTTGGTGACTCGTCACGTTTCTGAGCCATACAGCAACACAGATTTCACATTTATATTTAACTGGTGACTCTACGTTTCTGAGCTATACAGCAACACAGATTTCATTTATATTTAACTTGGTGACTCGTCACGTTTCTGAGCCATACAGCAACACAGATTTCACATTTATATTTAACTTGGTGACTCGCCACGTTTCTAAGCTATACAGCAACACAGATTTCACATTTATATTTAACTTGGTAACTCGCCACGCTTCTAAGCCATACAGCAACACAGATTTCACATTTATATTTAACTTGGTGACTCGCCATGTTATCTGAGCCATACAGCAACACAGATTTCACATTTTAGCTAAATATACCTAGCTTTGTTTTAATGGACTAAAACTAATTATATACTATTTAATATCTTATCATAGGAATGCTAACCCGAAACAAATGCTTGCAGAAAACGGATGCACCAGGCCGTAAGGCGCATAGCATGGTGGAACGACTCCTCACAATGAGGAATGGGATAACGGATTCTACGGTCGCCAATCTGCCTCGGCGATTAAGCCACGCAGTAAGAATGTCAGACCTACCATCACGATGGTGGCGAAAACTTACTGCGGGAAGAGGTCGGCGCAAACGTGGAAGCAGAAATCATAGGAATTATATCCTACAGAACTGTCCTCAGTATGTAGACTTAGAAGAAAAGGTGACCAACTTACACTAGCATCCAAGACAAACTGTATGCGTGGCTGATAATCTGAGGCAGACGGCTGCCTTTATTAGAGAATCCGAAATCCCAATCTAGTGAGAACGCAGAAGACAAATGTAAGCTGGTTGATAATCTAAACAGACTGTGTCCTATTAGAAATCCGAAATGCCAATTCAGTGAGAACACAGAGAAGACAAAACCTGGTATGGCGGGCTGATAAATCTTATCCAGAAGAGATTGCCTTTTTAGAGAATCGGAAATTTCTATTCAGGTGAGAACTACAGAAGACAAACTATGATGCAGTATAATCTGAGGCAGACGGTTGTCTTTGGGGGTAGATAATGAAATCCTAACTAATGAGTCAGAGAAGACAAAGTGTATGGGGGTGACTGATAATCTGAGAAGACGGCTGCGTTTATCAGAAATCCCAAATCAAAAATCATAGTGAGACGAGAAGAAAACTGGATGGGGGCGATAATATGAGGCAGACAGCTTGTCTGTTATTGAAGAACGAAACCTAATAGGAGAACGCAGAAGAAGAAGAAGACATATCAG